>VZTR01003617.1:11361-22869 GCA_013400775.1 Chaetops frenatus
GATCTTTTTCTCTTCTTTTTGTCTATTAGAAGCTCATATAGGCAGGAACAAAATGGGTAATTTCCACTACCAGATGTGTCCAAGAATGAGCTGCTTGCAGAAGAAGTTTCACCTGAGCATGAGGAAGAACTTCCTTGTAGTGCAGGTGAGGAACAGGTTGCCCAGAGAAGGTATAGATGCCTCATCCCTGGAAGTGTTCAAGNGAAGGTATGGAGTCTACCTCACTGGAGATATTCAAGAACTGTCTGGATGCAATCCTGTGCCATGTGCCCTTGGATGACTCTGCTTTAGCAGGGGGTTTTGACCACATGACCCACTATTGTCCCTTCCAAACTGACCCATTCTGTGATTCTGTGAACCTGTGTCATTCTTGTGAAAAGACTTCTAGAGTGTTCTTCTTTTGCTTTTCCATTCCCAGGCACAATGGTTTGCAAAGGTGAGGACTTCTCTCTTGGATTCTGTAAAGGGCTATATGTATTGGTAATATGATACATTAACCAGTATTAAAAACAATTGATTATTTGGACTATAGTTCATAAAGCTTTGTTGTATTCTAATTGCACAAAAATTTATAGAGTACCTAGCTTAAACTTTAGGTGAAAGAATAGTCAAAATAGTTCTTACTTACAGTTTAGATGTCATCCCTTCAAATACAGTCTGGAGTCTGAGCCAAACTGAGTTTCCTTTCTATTGCCACAAGCAACAAAATTCTGCAGAATAAATTAGGATGCTCACTGGCATCTATGTAGATGTGTTAAAGAAATGTCTTCACCCTAGGTTTCCCACAGCAGAGTCTCAGATATCTCATAACAGGAAGAAATAATTTAATATTTTTGTGGTACAACAATAGGATTGGCTCAAGCTGAGTACCCCAAACAAAGGAATCCATAGGAATTATGCTGTCACAAACTAAGTTGGCCACTCCTCATGTGACACTTTGGTCCAATATTTGTATCAGAGTCTGGGGTCTTCTTGCTGTCCACTGGTTCTCTTCACTGTCTCAAAGCAGACTGTTTCTCCTCCTATCTCTAAGGCTGCAGCCTCTGCTGATGGAGGTAGTGACCTTCCTTGCTGCCTTATCTTCCACTGTGAACCAGCTGTCTTTACCTAAGTAGATAAAAAGCTCGGCATATCTAGAAAAAGCTTACAAGTTGTGGCCTGAGGCTTCAGCATGTCCACCTACTAATGTTAATAAGTTACTCTAAGTGACTAATTCCCTTTATTCCTTTACAAATGTACCACCTCAGTCCCGTTCTTGTAACAACTCTCAGGGAATTCTATTTACCTTCTACAGTAAGTGATTTTCTACTAGGTCAAGAAGAGTGATAATGTGAAAGAAAGCCTATCATCACTCTTTCCAAGTCTTCTCATTGCTCTCTTCAGGCTTTGAAAGACAAATAGAAACAAAAACTAGCAATAAGAGATGTTTCAGTAAAAACAGAGAGGAAAGGAATATACATAGGGAACAAGTCTATTCAACAAGAAGTCACCCTCTTCACATAGACATTTATCATAGTAGGTTTGCTACCTGAAAGTCTTTTACAAAAAACAACATAATGAGGCTGGTGGGAGGTAGTGATCTGTAGAGTAACCAGAATAGACACCCAGGTTTTTGGTCTGGTATTGTAGCAAAATTCCATTTTAAGCTATGTTTTAAGACAACATGCTAGACCACAAGACAAAGTGACTAGAATTGTGCCCATCCTTTTCTACAGACTCTGTCAGAGAATGATAATGTCAGTCAAAGGAGCACCATGTGTAACAATTTACATGTCATGGCTTGTTCATGAGAATTAGGAAAGGATGTTTTGGTCTTGCTTATCTTGACAAGATAGTAATTTTAGTTAGATGGCACTTGATGGGTGAAGTCAAAGTAGTGATTAGTCAGAAAATTACTTCTGGAACCATGTAATTCAAAAGTGATCAATGATGTCTGGACTTTTAGCTGCTACATGCAATGGAAACTGGGCATAGATTAAGTATTAAATACAATAATAAATAAGGAATCTGGAAGGTACACTGACAAGTGATGAATAGCCATAAAGCCAACATTACATTGCAACCTCTTTCAACAAAAATCTTATAAAGTCAATTTCTTGTTCATCATTAGCATGTCTTCTAAATAGCTCTATATGCAGAGATTACCATTGATTTTTTGAGAACAATCTCGTATTACTCTTAAATTTCATGCAAACACAAAAAACCCCTTTCCCAATACTTTGAAAAGGTTTTTAAAACTTGTATACTGATATTGTAAGTTCCTGTAGGATCTTAAGGAATGTTTCTCTCTGTATGAGTCAGGCTTTTCTCTCTGACAGTAGTCACTGAAATTAATCTCCTCTGAGCAGACACCTTGCATTACCAGCTCCTCAAAAGGCATATGAAGTTTCTCAGAAAACCACCTTGCCACTGTCTTGATACTCTGCTGTGCTGGGCATTGCAAGAGTGGTCCAGGGTCCCATTAAGATTTCATAAAGGGGAACGGCAGTCCCTTATTCACCACTGATTTCATAATCATCCTTAGCATAAACACTTCACATAATGAACCTCTTTACAAAAAACTTAAATATAAGCACTATGATTGCAAAGCTGTCATGTTCCTGGAATACTGACTGCCCCCTATCTCTTTAAAAATAGTAAGGGAAGCCAGATGCAGTCACATTCCTCTCTGAATTTAGTGCTTGATTAAATCATAAGCAAATCATCAGACCATGATGAGCAAACCACCCTCTATACCAAATGATGTTATAATCATCAAAGCAATCTGAAAAATTAAAATCTCAAAGCAAAGGCTGACTGATTCTAGTATTTTCTAAACATGCATGGATTGTTGATTAATGTATCTTATACAACCACCAAAAGTAGACCAAAGCATATGATTCATTAAAGTCTGCTGGCTGGAACTGCTGATTGATTGCGCTCATTCTGGGGAGCACAAACAGATTTATGGCAGCTGACTCTTAGCTCACTTTTTAAGTGACAATATTACAACTTTTTTGGGTCAAGGAATGAATACTCAATAGGCAGGGATACCAAAACACAGGCACTGACATCAAAGTATATGAACACATGCCAGCATCAATAAAGGTACATAAAAAGATTCTTAAGCAACTGAAGTACATAAAGGCAGTAAAAACAAGCTAGGCAATTGCTGGTAGAAAATACCAGCTATATGGCTTTACAACAGCTGCCTTTCAGTCACTAGACTTTCAAAAAGTTACATTAGAATAATATATATTCAGACCTATATTTGGTGTTATTGCTACAAAACTCAAATTCAGTGAAATCAAACTATGCTGTCCAAAAAGAAACAATCCAATAAAGGTTTATTATGCCTCTAGCTATTAGGAATCATGTCTGTAAAGATCTCTGGAAAAGGAAAGATTAGAAACAAAAATTTGGCAGAACTTATGGTATAAGTAGACTGCCACCTAATTTGTCAGGCGATCCAGATTTGGTGCAAAGCTAAGCAATAAAAGGGCACCACAATGTGCACACAATACTATACATGCAAATTTTTACAGGTGGACACACTGAGGAACCCTGTAGCTCTTTGATGGCTGCAGATTCAACAAGCAAGTGACCAGAGCAGAAATATAATGCAAGATTTCTTGTACTCCAGTTATTAAAAAGCTAACTTTCAAACTACTTTATTGTTGCTTTTTTCTTCTTAAAAAACCTCTTCTTTTGGTCTTTCATTACATACTCATAACCATATTAATGTAATAAACATATATTCCTGTATCACAGCATTCTGCACACCAGCATTTGGTCACCAGCTCTTTCATGCACCACACCAATGCAGTGGTTGGTTGAGAAGATAGTTTTCATACAAGGCTGTGTTTTCATTTTGGTTGTTTGGGACGCTCCTGCTAAGGAACAATCACTAGAATGTACCACAAAAATAATAAATACTCCATATTAATTTAAGCCTGCCATCTAAATTAAATAATTAATACTTTTTATTTATTTAAATGAATATATTAATTAAGACCTGCAGCAGATATTCTGACTCTGTAACATTCTTATACCCATAGGGCAACCATGCTATCACCCCTTGTCCCCTGCTTTTGATTCTTTCTGGAACCCACTGCTGCAAACTGAATTTTATCAATGCCAGTATTTTATCAATGCTTCAATGTTTCATTAAAATTCTACTTCTCTGATCTCCTGTCTCTTTGCATCTCACTCTGCCCTGATTAAGAATTGCCCAAGTGTAAAAAGTAGTAGTCAGCCCCCAGGTCTTGGAAGTTAGGGCTGGCTTCTGGTTTCTGCTGAGCTATAAAGATCAATCAAGCAAATAAAAAAAATTAAGCTTTGGACCTTCTCAGACTTTTTTCTGATGAGTTTGTGGCAAAAAACCTTTCTGCTTGCTGTGCACCCCTCTTTTACCCTACTGAACCTGGAAAATGCTACCAAACAAAAAGAAAGAGGAGTGTGGGGATGCAGTACCATTCTTTCCTGATACTTCTGAATTATAGCACAAGGGGAGTGTGGGAATCATTCATGTAGCACTTTCAGTCTAGTTGATATGCTTCAGGGATTAGAGGGAGTAAACAGCTATTTTCAAATTTTCATTTTTAAGCATACCAACTTGAATGAGGGAAGCCGCAGCATGGAATAAGGAGCTACATCAATACACATGGGGAAAGATACTTTGCCAAAGATATGGAGGCACAGTCTCCTCAATGCACAACCCTGCACAAAAAGTATGATAGTTCTCTTGGCTCCAGAAAGTAGCTATTAAGGAAACAAATATTGAAGCTACCAGGAGAATATCCCATTAGTGATGTTCTTAAAATTAATTTTAAGTGAGGTCTCTCTGTTTCACTTGGCAAGAAAACCTAAGGCACCAAATGATCCTTTTGTTTCTGATGAATGCCTTTAATGCCATGTGGCCAGGCAATTGCAAACTGCCAATGCTAGACAGCATGGAGTTCTGGAACTCATAAAATATTCCTAGCAGTGATGTCTAGAGCTTTGAAGAAGATCAAAATACAGGTGTTTTCTAAACAGTTCCTGGGTTAATGGATCTGAAGCACAACATTCCTTCACTGCAAACCGAACATGGGATATCCAGATAAACAGGGCAAGAATAAATGCAATTTTGTTGCAAAATATGATAGGCCTCTATTTGTCTTTAACTCATACTTTGACACCTAAGGTGTCAGTAAAGACAGTATATTTTTGCCTTAATTAGGAAGGTCAAACAAGCAAATGCATGTTTCTTCCACTTCTTTCCAAACCTACAACCAACCAGAAAGAATTAATAACATGCTAATGATAACACAGAAGTAATAGACTGGCCCTGAGGCCAATCCTGGTGCTTCAGAAGGAGATGCAAGGCACTTCAGATTAAATAGCTAAAGAATGATTTTCTCAAAGGGAAAGTTACTAGATGCCCTGCAACTTTTCTCTCATCCTGGATTAAAGATGACTTTTATCCAGAAACACATGGGCTTTGTCTCTTTTAACTATTTTGTAGTTCTGTTTCTTAAACCCTTCACATGTGTTAATCAAAGCCACTGCTTATCAAGGAAACAAATTTAGTAATCCTGTAACTCTTTTTTGGTTTGGTGGTTTGAGACTATTGCTGCTGGTCACTATTGCCTGCAAATCTTGTGCCTTGACAGAGCCAATTTTTGACTCCTGAGACACAATGCTTCTGACAATTCCCCAGAAGAGCTGCAGCTGTGCACAGTTACATACCTGTGAGCAGGTATGTGAATATGTAAGTACATTGGCTCTGAAGATCTGTTTTTGTAAACATGAATATTGTCTTTGTAATATTTTCATGCTTTAAAAATAACGAAACGTGGAAAGAAATTCTGTATTCACTATCAAAGTTCGCGTTCTGCACCAGCATTAACATCAGCTTGACCAGACTGCTTACCTGAACTAAGAACAGTATATCCAGCCAAGGAAAGAGACTCAATAATGCAATCTGCCTGACTGCCAAATCCTCTTGCCAGAGATGTCTTGAGAGACATATTAGGTTGTTTTATTACATTCTAGTTTTCCAAAACGAAGTGAGAATTATTATTATTATCATTGTTATTATTTTTACTAGTGCTTTTCTTTTTTTTTTTTTTTAATTGGTATGAGTTTTTGAAAAAACACCTCCCATAACAGAGGAAATTTATGAAAACTTCTCATTTAAGGCCTGAAAAAGATAGCAGTCATACCTGAGGTCTGAAAAACTGAGCTGATATACAATGAGCTTAGATTTTGCTGTTATTTGGTCCAAGTCAGCTTCTCTTCTATATTTGTCTAGGGAAAGCCAAATTGTCCATTTTTTGTTGAAATGGCATCAAAAGAATGATTTTCAAGTACCATCAATGACAGGATAAATGTAAATCTTATTTGATGTTCACTTCCAAGGTCTTTATCCCTGTTCTAGTTGTGTTTTTCAGTCAGATAATTCAAAGGTACACAGAGCACACGTGTGACATGACTGTAAGATTTAATGACTTTCAGATAGCAAACTGAGCAAAAGCCAAAGCAAAGATTTTATTGGCTTCTTGAATTCATTCCTCACTGGGCCTAGCTTGCAGCAAAAGTTTCTAATGGCTCAATAGCATAATTCAGTACATGAGAATAATTTCATAAATCTCAGGTTTCTGCGAATTCTCTGAATAAGTCCATCTTGTTTAAAACCCCAGGAAGTCATTGAGACAGCATGTGAAAGATCAAAGACGTTCTGAGAAAGAGAAAAATGAAATGCAGGTAAAAAACTAGCAGAAAACTGAGAAAACAGAAGGCTGTTCTTAAAGAGTATTTGTAAATATTCAATAGGAACATATAAAGAGTGGACATAGCATGAGCTGACCACTGACAAAAGCCAGATAATATGCAGTAGTTACAGTAAAGGACTCAGTTTACTTGGCCAATTTCTGTTCTCAGGTTTACAAGTGTAAAATGCATGCTATGAATGCATGACATTGCAAACTGCCTAACAGAAGCATGCTGTCCCTGTGACTATCAATAACAATCTGTGGTGCTAAGTTGTAAGTTCCACCAAAAAATAGTGTTCATGCACTTTGCCATGCAGATGCATTTTATTGGGAGATATGGAAACACAAATATGCAAAATAAGTTGCTCTAAAATAAAGATTTAGTGGCAAGACAAATTTTTTTTAATCAGACAGTCGTGATTTAGGTCTTCTCTTGCCATGAACTACCTCTGATCAGAAGGCTTTTGCAGACTTGAGATTAAGAGTTTGAGTGTTCAGGCTCAGTCCTATGCTAACATGTATAAATGGCTTTGGGAACAGATTTTGTTTCATGTCCTGCCAAGAGTACAGGCACGCCAAGATAATTTTTGGCCACTTCTATCCAGCTGTGCAGGAAGCCCACATGAGTTTCTGTTCCAGTAAAACACCATCCTACTCAGAGAGCATCCAGAATCATTCACATGATTCAATTTTTTTTTTGTTTACAGTTACAAAGAGATTCATTTTAGCATCCAGGAATGGGGAAATAAGTAGAGTAACAGAATGTAAAGGGAACACTGCAAAGGCAAGCACACGCAAAATATTACCACATTCATTGTCAACTGCAATAAAACAGCATAGCAGTGCCCTTTAGCATGCCCTGAAGCTGCAGTATGCTGCACAATAAAATATTTAACAATTATCACACTTAGTTTAAAAAAGGCTAGAATAACTTCAAGTGAAAGCCCAAACAGTGAGAGCAACTCAAATAAGAAAGAGCTCTGAAATCACAGGATATGATCCAGAGAGTATTTTTATTCCAAAGGCATTGGTGTGTTGGTCAAACGTATTAAAGTATCATATTCCTGCCGCTTACTTCCTATGGACCTCAAACAACATAAGTTCTGCCTGACGTGTTGGGTTACAATACCATATAAACCCAATTATAGAACCTTGAAATCAATACAGAGCTGTACAGAATTGTGCTGTCCAATAAGAAAGATATTTCCAAGTCCCATGAGCACTAGCTCTTAATACAGCAATAAAGAGAGATAGGAATAATAAATACCCTCAAGCTTGATTCCACTGTTACCAGATCTGGACTTACAGAATTGCAAATTAAAGTTTTGTCTCCTTCACAAACTGCTTGTGTCAAAGCACTGCCTTTCAGTATCTTTTTCACCTGGCTTTTAAGAGTGTTACCTAAAACTTACCTGTAGAGAATATAGACTACCTCTAAATAGTAGCCTTGCAAATCAGAATGCATGCTAGGGCTGATACAGCTTTTATACCATAAGGTTACACTTATCCTGAAGACTGAAATTGCACTGAATTCAAACTGTGATCTTATTTAAGAAAATATACTGTCCTTTGGAGGACAGGTAAAAATGTCAAAAACTGTGTCACTCTTTTTTTCAACAAAATTAATAGGAGTACTAGCAGTAGTTTGTGGCTGTAAGACCAGGTATCAACCAAACTTTGTGACTGGGATACTCTCTTTATGTGGGGTGCAGATCACGAGAAGCATCCCAGAGGGGAAGGATTTACTTTTCACTAAGTTCAGTAGATGCAGAGGAGCTCTAGTCCCTTAATCAATTAGGTCTAATGAATAGCCTTCAATGTGCCTCCATAACCAAGTTATGGAGCTTGAAATAATCTCACAAACAGACTCTGGGGCTTGGAGTTGTGTGGATTAGGATAAATATGACCTAAATAAGATAGTGTAAAACATGTGGTCTGTGACACAGCTGTTGAAGCCATTACAATTTAGCAATTATATCATCATAAATCTGTCAACTGTGCAGTGCTTACTGGTAGCATTCTAGATTCTGGAAGCCCATGCCAAATATTCATGCTCACTTTGCCTCCACAACTAAAAGAACTTTACTCTGAGAGACTGTTCTCATTCAGTAGTTCAAGAGTGAACTGCCCAAAGAGACTTTTTTTTTAGAGACAGTGAGAAAGATAGGCAATAGCAGGGATCAGAATGGTTGAGTTAGGATTTTCATATCTATTCCCACTGAATCTTTCATTCAAACCCATCCTTGTTTCCTACACACTGACTTCAGGAAACAGTGAGATGAATTCTTCACAGCTCTGTTCTCTGTGGAAAAGACTTTCAATGGTTTTTATTTTCCTCAGGCATTTTGACAAGATTAAAGAGGAAAGAAATGCAGAAGAGAAACAGAGAGGTGAAGGAAGAGAGAGCTGCTTAGTGAATTAATGGTCGCCCACAGGATAATTCCTCTTCCTGCTTAGAATTAATTTAGCTTTAATAGTTGTTAAGTGGGATTTGTATAATAGGTTGTGTCTTTTAAAGCAATTAATTTACACAAGCTTAGACATTTCAGAAGGAACCATTACAGACTTAGCTGTCTCTTCTGTTTAGTTTGTTCAAGAGAAAGTAAGCAGAAAACCAACATCAGGATTTGAGGGTGACCTATCACTTGAAATAGTCTGGGCTGGGATAGGCATAGGTTCCAAAATTTGAGGATAGCTTGTATGCCTACAGGGTCAAGGACAAGTGAAGTTTTTACTTTGCAGTGCTCTGCACAATTTTTTATACGACTAATGGTGGCAGAAATGACAGTCTTGCAGCTAAAATTGCACATAAAATCTCTCCTACTTGACTTTAAAGTCAATGGAATATATATTCCTGGTAGTTTCAGCGGGTAATGTAACTATTCCTATGAGACTAGGACTAGGATTTTCTTCTTCCAACTTATTAAGAGTGCTAGGAGAGCAGGACCTCAATCATAAACCTATACAGTTTAATGGAACAATTTTATTGTTTTTAATGTATCTTACTTCAGTGCACTGCAGGCAGCATAACAGTAACTTCCACAAGGAAAGTTGAAATGTAGTGCAGAGACAAAGAGTCAACTTATTTGGTACAGAAAAACAGATTTCCCTCTTTCCTGGGTGTGTGAGAGTCAATTTAGAAATTATAATTTATTTATGCAAACATCTCAAAAATTAAAAGAATATTTAAGACTCTTCGGCTTTGAGATTCCATTTATGGAATCACAGTGAATATCTTGAGGTTGGAAGGAATCTCTGGAGATTGTCTAGGCTGACCTGTGCTCTTGAATAATAATCAGCTAGAGCAGCTTGCTCAGTGTTCAAACAGGTTTGAAACACTTCCAAAGATATTCAATATCCAAATATATTCAAGAGTTGTACAACATAGCTGGGCAACATCTTCCTATGTTTGACTACCCTTACATTAAAAAATGAGGGGGCTTATGTTTAAACAGAATTTTCTGGAATTGAATTTATGCTTCTTACACACCCAAGAACAGGCTGATGTTGTTTTCTTTATTCAGACATTGATACCCATCAGTAAGGTTCTTCCTGAACATTCTTTTTTTAAGACTAAATAATCCCAGATCTCTCAGCTTCTCCTGACATGAAAAGTGCTCCAGTCCCTTCATGATCTTAGTGGCTTTTTGCTGGACTTGCTCCAGCATGTCCATATAATTCTTGTGCTGGGGAGTCCAGAAGGGAATACATATCCAAGATGTGATCTCACTGGTGCATAATAGGGGTAATAACTTCCTTGATCTGGGAACATTTTTCTTAGTGCAGTCAGAAATGCTGTTGGGCTTACTTGTTGCAAGGGCATGTTGCTGACTCATCTTCAACCTTTCCTTGAGGACTCCTACATCCCTTTTTTTTTTTTTGCAAATCTGCTTCCCACCTTTGGTACATGAGGTTATTCTTTACCATGTACAGGATGTTCCATTTCTCTCAACAGGTGTATCAATCAGTCCTTCCAGTTTTGCACCATCTGCAAAAGTGCTGAGGGTGCAATCTGTCCACCTGTCCAACTCATTATTGAAAACGTTAACTTGGGCTGTACAAGAGATGGATGGCATCATTCATCATTTTCAGCCACTGCAGTGAAGAATTATAGGTAACAATAGCAAAGATTTTCCACAGCAAAGAATATTTTAGCAAATCTGTTGTCTATTTTACTGGCAAACATGTCTTCTGCAGTGACAGAATTCTCTTGGGAACAGTCTTATTAATAAGAGCATGATCCTCTCAGTAAAAAAGAAACAAAAAAACAAACTGGTGGGTGCAGGACAAAGAACTGACTTTGGAGAAAACTAGGAGTCAGCAACAACTCTTCAAGGCACTGATGCCCTATGCCTACTTATGTATCTACACCAAAAAAGGTATAAAAAAATAACTAATTGCTTACTCAAAATGAACCTATCTGCAAGAGCATCATTGCATGAGATCACCCAGACAAGATAGGACCCTTGCTGGAGAAGCCTGGCTGACTACAGACTGTGATATCAGTACTCTTTACAGTGAAACTTCTGTTCTTAATTAGCCTCACTTCTGAGAGAATTTTCCTGAGTGTCATACTAGTAACACCTCATATAATATAGAGCAAGTAGGAAGCAGTTGTCTGAGTTTTAATTCATAGTCCTTAGAAAGCTAACAAAACATTTGGGTAGGGGGAAGAAAATAGTGAACAGGCCTCACAAAACCAGAATAGTTTTCTGAATTAATTAAAAGTTTAGGAAATTTGTTCTGCTGGAAGTCTTCTGTTGTGGTTTAAAGG
>VZTR01003632.1:0-13402 GCA_013400775.1 Chaetops frenatus
TAATTGGAAACCAAACAATTACTACAATAGGTCAACAACTGTCTATTCTGTGAAGTGCACATCATCTCGTTAGGGAAATTATGGGAGATTTTCCATGCTGCTGCACAGTGCTTTGTGAGATTAAGCAAGGTCACATAATGTGAAAACATGGAAAAGCTTGTGCAGCTTTTCTTATCTCTGCAGTATTTTCATCATGAGTTTTAGCACTTAAATTTAAATGTTGTTTGGTTTGGTTTGGTTTGGTTTTTCTTCTTGCTAGTTCTGTTTTCAAATTGTTTGAGAGGATCTCTTGCAAATTTGGTTTCTACAGAAGCAAAATATATGGCTGACATAGTAAAAGAAGAATTTTACAAGAAAGTTATTTTCAGTCTTCTCCAACTGCACATTTTTAGTCCCTCATAGATTAGTAACCTTATCCCACTCCAGACTAAATGAAAAGACTAAATAAGAAAGACTTCTCTTGGGTGGGCCTAAAAGATTTTTCTTCTTTCAGTCAGTTTCACTCAGAAGTTGAATAAGTTAACTCGTGACAAAATTCTGTATGTATTAGGAGACTGCCACCAGGGTTGAATATATACATATATTTTCATTCTGAGGGAATTTCCTCTTGATACACAAGTCTTTCTTTCATGCTATTTAGAGAGAGTCTTTAAAAACTGAGAGGGAAGTAATGATAAACTCCAGTGTTGTGAATTAAGAAATAGCAAGAAAAAAGGGATATGTTAGAATGGCTCATAATATTTACCATATTTCCATAGAAAAAAATGAACAAACATCTAAAAAGAAAAAAAAAGCTAATGACCTAAATAACCCCTGTGTGCCATTATTAAATGGTCATTTCTGGCCTCTTGTTTCTGAATGGGGAGTGCAAAACAGCAGATGGAAATCAAGGTTTGAAATCAAGGAAATCTGTGTTAAGTGCAGTCCAGGTTATGACAAAGAAAACTGTGCAAAAAAATATAACCATAGCTCTTACTTTCCTAAAAAATATAATCAAATCTTCATTATTTTTAATGTCTTGACTTCTCAGCAGAGTCTGAATTTTATTCTGAAGAAACATGATTGCTTCACTTTTAATGTGGAGGTTGAACTGTTCTTGGGAAGGTCTTAAGCTGAGATGGGGCTAACTGTGATACATGAAGATGTCAAGTTGTATTTTTTTTTGTTGTTGTTGTTTTGTTGTTGTTGTTGTTGTTGTTGTTGTTTGTTGTTTTTTTGCTTGTAACAAACAGCTGTAGCTTAGAGATCAAAGGTTGGCTATTGAGTGAGAAGCTGTAAAGAACATGCTATCAGTGAGAAGAGTACACGGAAGTGTTTAGTAACAAAACCAATTATTATGTAATAGTACGTGATGAATTTATTAGTAAATTTGTTCTGTAATAATCCAAACAAACCAGAAAAATATTTTTCAATACCTCCCTCCCCCCCATCCCAATAGATAATTATATTCCTATTGGTCACATGATGCTTAGTCCAACATACAGAATGTTTCCAAGTGTATTCTTACCCAATCACTTACTCTCTTGAGAAACTAACTGGTTCAAAGCTGATGCTCTTTTTCCCGGAGACACTTGCCAGCCAGACTAGGGAGCAGGAAATGTATGGTAAATGAGTATGTCCCCAAAAGATAAGGAACTACTTTGTATATTGATTTTGTTGCAGGGAGTCCTGATCAAGGACATTTGAGCAAAAATTCAACTGGCTGTAATGTTAATTTGTGTGATTTTTGTATCACAATGAAATGTAAAGATTGTTGTTTTACTGCTGGTTTAACAACATATTGTGCTTACATTCCCAGCATAGAATTTAAATAATGTTTGATACTTTACGTAGGAACAGGAGTGCAGTGTTTGCCCAACTAGAGTATACTGTTATCAAGCCCATCTGTTTCTGACAAGAGCTAGTACAAAAAAAATCCTTCTCATCTAATTTAATACACAGATGAATCTGCACTTGCCTCTCTTAACCTCTAACCATTTTTAAGTGAGCAGCTAGGAAAATAAGTTTTACATGTATAAAAATACGTAAGTCTTGTTTCATTGAACCATTGAAGACATCAGTTCCTTTAGGCTGAGTTAGTCTGGCCCTCCAGATCTAACATCCCCACTACCCATTTCCTAAGCATCTTCAGGCGAAAACTGATCTTGCTTTTTGCTCTGTGAGTCCTCAGTGGGTCACTCTCCCAAATATTGAGTGAGGAAATAACATGGACAAACACTTTGTTAGGATTTTTTACACTGTAACTGTTTTTATTTGTCACTTGCACAGTTTTGACCAGACATGTGGGGAGGAGAGGCTCAGAAGTCATCAGTTTATGCAGAGCTTACTGAATATCTTCTTAAGACTATCTGATATCTAGGGAGGGTGTGGGGTTTCATAGCACATGCTGGTGGAGATGGTGATCCCCAGATCTGACTGATCCTGTTTTCCTAAGCTTATTTGACCCATCTCTGGTAGGGAACTATTCTTTCCTTCAAATCCATCAGATATTTTATCCAACTGTTTTTGCTTCTACAAGATACTTGATTGAGGCAAGGATGACAATGGGACTTCACAAACTGGGGGCAGGAATTGTGGAGTGCCCTGGATAAAGAGTAATTGGAGTCCATAATGTGATGGTGACAGCTGAGGTGGAATGTCAAGCAGAATCCAATTCCCACAGGGCCAGTGTTTCCGAGCAATGTCATTTGTAGCTCATTACCTGTATTCTGCTTTGCCATCTTCTTCTGGAACTTACTAATTCTTACATTGTTTATTNGCAAGGATGACAATGGGACTTCACAAACTGGGGGCAGGAATTGTGGAGTGCCCTGGATAAAGAGTAATTGGAGTCCATAATGTGATGGTGACAGCTGAGGTGGAATGTCAAGCAGAATCCAATTCCCACAGGGCCAGTGTTTCCGAGCAATGTCATTTGTAGCTCATTACCTGTATTCTGCTTTGCCATCTTCTTCTGGAACTTACTAATTCTTACATTGTTTATTGTACTGAGAAAGAGACAGTGTTTTCCAACTAGTACATTTTGGTTTTTAAAAGACACAGTGAAAGCTTATTTAAACTAAATAGCAAAAAAAAAAAAAAAAAAAAAAAAAAAAAAAAAAAAAAAAAAAAAAAAAAAAAGGTGGATGTAGAATAATACTGATTGTTACAAAATAAAATCTACATGACCGGTGATTACTATTACCAAATTTCCACAGCAAAAGCAGGAATCACTTCTAAGCTGTGCCAACAAATGCTCAAATTCTGATAAATTCTGGGATTTACTGTACTGAAAAGGTCTTTCCTACTTGTATTCGACTGTGCCAGATGAATCTTGCATTAGCATTCTACATTTTGCATACAAAGAACCTTGTATTTTACTTAATCAGGGAATCGATTCAAAACTTGTTCTTTACACATGGCTGATTACCTCAATAGATTGTAAGGTATTAAATGTGTGAAATAGTCTATAAAACAGCTCCAGCCAATTAATCCTAATTTCACAACTCCAAAGAGGAGTTTCTGAAAGTACCTGCAAGTACTTTGTTAGCGACCTTTCTGATATGTGCATCCTACCTGTCAATACCATTTATTACTCCTGCTATTTCATTGCTCTTTTATTCAAATTAAATACCTTCCAGCCATTTAAAAAACTGAATTATGTTGCTTCTTCTTGCAATTGTCACACTAGTTAATTAGCTCTTGGCATGCCTGAGTGTCTGAAGAAATTGGTAAAATGATTTGTAATTGTTCACTGAAGTACAAAGAGGCACTTTAATAAAGCCACATAAACGCAGGAGAATAGATGCGTATTTCAACCTAATTTAGGTGAAAGTTTTTATTTTATCCTTAGAATTAGAAAGGCTCATTCATTTTATATGCAAGTCATGTGCTCATCATCTCTGCCTGTACCTGAGCTTAGCAAGGTTATAAAACATAGTGAAAACACTGAAAATATAAAATGGGGTTTTATAGAAACAAACTGCCAAATAAAATTTTAAAGAGTTCTTCCTGTCCAACCTCTAACATTAAATTGATTCTTAACACTAGCTTATATTGTAACTGAGATATTTGGAGATATCTGAATATTACAGCAGCCAGTACCTCGAGATCTGTGAAGCCCCAAGTTCCCAGCTCTGTCACAGTACACTTAAAGTAGCTTTAGTACTCTTCACTGGCACAAAGCAGCACTAAAGCCAACCCAAGTAATCAGAAGAGAATTTCCCTGTAGCCTTCCTTCTGGTTGTTGTGGGACTTGAGAAATACAAAGGTATTAGACAACACTTTTTCTTTCATCAGTTTTGTGCCTTGTGCTATTGAGTGCAGAGGGGAGACTCAACAAGCTTTCAGTGAATCCCTCTGAGTGAGTTTGTCCTGCATGTTGCACAGGGGATGACAAGGCTATAAACAGTGTTATGTTTGCAATTGCTGCGTCTAATAGTAAACCAACATGCAAGCAGAGCTAACTTAGTCAAAGAAGAGGATTACACTGGTCCAGGTGTGGGGTAGTTCAGTGTGATTTTTCTCCTTTACAGAAAATCCCAGGACACCTCAGTTTGGAAAGGTAGTTTACTCCACCTGCTTTTGTTAGCTCATTTTTCCTTCCCCATGTTGCATGCACGGTGTGCACAGGGAGAAGCATGGTGTTTGTACACTGAGAGGGAAATGGATCCTGGGAAGCAGGAATTTCAGAAGCGCTGTTGCCTCATAGCTTGCTGTTTAGCAAACGTTCAGTCTCCCAAGGAGTCACATAGCCACTAATGAGGATGCCAAGTGCCTTGTTACTGCAGAATTTAATGTACTGCAACAGTGGTGTCAGATAATTAGCTTGACAGACCAATAGATTTTCCAATAAAACTGTAAACCTTTTTTTATTGTTATTATTTAGAAAAGTCATTGTAGCCTTTTGATGAAATTAAAATCTATCCAGAAATAAAGACTCAAGACTCTGTGGGCATTCTTGTAATTTTGATCATCCTGTCTAGGAATTATCTCTGGATGACTTCCCCTCATTGCTTCCATGCCCACTGTAATTCAGTCTTCTTTGAGAAAAAATGGTACATAATTTTATCAGGAAAGGCAATATAGTGTGAAAAATCAGTTTTCACAAACAGTAGCCATTTCAAACTACTTTGCAGTATTTACAAATTAAGTTTTTCAACTAACTGTTGTCTTTCCTAATACTCTATTTTAGTCAGTCCTACTGAAATTATGACTCCTTTCTGAAGAAAATTACTGTATAAAATACAGCAAGCAGGTTTTTATTTACAGTCTCTGCTTCAAAACATAATTAAAGTGTTTGTTGTAGTTTTTGAGGATACTTGCTGCTGAAGCTGGACTGGAGTGCCACAGTCGAGACCTGCTGGGGTGCATCTCAAGACTCAGCTCATCCTGATCACATCAGGGATGAAAATCAGTTATAATAAAACCCCCATAAACTGATAACTGATCACAAGTGATGTTTATTCCCCATTACCTCCTTAGCTGTTAGATCTTATCTGCATGGCATAGGAGGAATGCTTTGCATTGGGAGAAGTGTGAATTGCTTTTCAGCAGGCATGTTTGTACTGCTCAGGTACTGCCACACTGGATGGATGTGCAGGGTAGGTGTGGGTGCAGGTCAGCTGTGGGTGTGGTGCCTTAGCAAGGAGTTGTGTGTGACAGTGAGCTGTGAAGCTCAAACCAGTTCACATTGTTAGTTCTGCACAAAATAATTGTCAATTACCTAGAGTTCTAACTGGGTATTACTTAGTTAAACAAAATATATTCTGTGGAGCTTTCACCCAGCTAGATTTAAGATACAAATGGAGCGTGGCAAGGAACTGTGAAAGGAAACATGGACAAATCACTAAGCGATCAGTGAAAATGCCGACATTTCTTCAGACCCCCTCTTGTAGTCGCTGAAGGTAATGAAGGCATCATGTTAAAATGTCTCATTAATATGTCCGTCTTAAGGTAAAAATAACCAGCAGATGCTTTTGTTTGAATTACATGGCCCAGGACAGTTTTACCTTTGTTTTTCTTCCTAGTATTACTTCTAGTGTGAATTGGGTTTCAAAAGCATGCCTGTGCCTTTGTGGTGAACTGCAGAGTGGAGTGGGAAGGTGGATGATTGCCCTGAGGGGGCGTGAGCCTCCTTCCATGGGCAGGCTTTCTCTGCAGGTGGTAGGGGCTTTGCCTCACTGGATAAAGTACAAAGTCTCAAACATAGGCCTTTCCTCACTCTGTCTCATCCTTTTTTTCCCCTTTCTCCAAGATTACACATTATGTACCTTTTTTTTCCCCTGTGCAGTCTAACGGGGTCGCAGACACTTTAGAATGGATTGCAGCAGCGCTAGGGGAGACAAAGGAGAACACACTGATGGAAGGATGAAATGACATGTGGTTTGGCTACCAGTGCAGAGACAGCTTTGATTGAAGTGAAGCACAGGAAAGGCATAAGAGCAATCACAGGGAACTATTACAGATCTCTGAGGGCAGAATAAAAAGGCAGACTAGGAAATGTTTATGCAGATGGAGGCAGAGGCTTTTGGAAAGGTTAAGGACACTAAGCACAGAGGATATGTTCAACTGTCCTTTGAGTCAAAATTGTAGTGTTCCCTGTAGGGTTTTAGTGGGAACAATTTCAGAAAAAATTTTCAAGAGCTGCATGAATTCTTTAAATTGTTTCTGATAGACATGAGTTAGATGATGTGTTATCACTGCATTAATAGATAAAGAAATTTGTTAGCAAAGGTGATATGCAAGACAAAACCCGATGGAAAGAGTTTCTCTGCTGGGCATTAAGTGGAGCAGTGTTGGGATATAACCGTGGTAACTGCTTTTGCTGGATACAGCTGCTTCATCAGTCTGCCCCATATGCAAATCCTCAGATATTGCTGTGCCTTTAACAGGCTGGGGCAACTTGGAGTCCAAAGCCTCCTCCTTTAGGTGAGCCCACAACACTGCTGGGGCAGCTGAACTCTCGTGGGACTCCATCTGCATGATTTACTTTTGCCCAGTTTGCCATCTTTACTAAATGTCTGGTGAGCAAGGTCTGAAGCAGTTAATATTGCAAGTGTGACTGCAGTGAGTCCATGAAGAAAAGAAATAAATGTAAAAGGTCTGAGGCATTGGTCTGTTCAGAAAGAATGTTTGTGAAAGAAATAAAAGGCAGAAGGGAAATCAGGCTCACTGAAGCTTCTGCATATGTTTTCAATAATACAGAATGAACTGTTTTATTTGGCAGAGAGCCATGGAAATCAGAGGGTATAATCTTATAACTAGGAAATTAGGAACTATAAAATGCTTTAAGTATACAAGAGGGAATAAACATATGTACTAAATTACTGTTCAAATGAGGAGAACTACCAAGACAGCTCTTAGGCAATGGGTGGGAATGGGAAGAAAAAGGAAAACTAAATGAATCTTTGTATTTCCTGCAGCAAACCCAGGCTCCTATGAGTATTTAGGATAATTTTGAAAAAAAATAAACTAAAAAACCAACCCAAAATTTATCAGTGGCTTGACTAAAAAAAAAAAAAAAAGTTAAAAAAATAAGATCTCTTTCTCAGCAGTTCCGGTTGGGCCAATGCAAAGGGTTTTGAGTTTAAAGAGATGTATAGATAAAGTGTATGTTTACCATCTCACTGTGTCTATCTGAGGCAAGACACAACAGAACGTGTAGTTACATGGCTGTCTTTTATGGCAGAGGGTGTTGTGACCACGGAAAGTATTCTTTTTTGTAAAAGGTGGATAATAAGGAGATACTTCCAGAAAATGAGTTTGGAATGCGTACTGTAGTCTGATGAATGATAAAAGCTAAGGGAATTTTGTGTGATGCCAATATTTCTGAGTTTTGTGCTTCAGGTACTCCTCTGGCTCCTTTTTGTAAGGGCTTATGGCAGAATGCAGAAGAAAAGCTAAGTCAGACTGGCAAGTCAGACTTAAGTGTGTCATAGGGTTAATTCCACTGAAGTCTCTGATTATTTCCAAAAACAAGGTGTAAACAATGTCTAAAATAGGAAACTGAGCTACTTCGAGGATGTTAATTCAAGTGCTGGATGAAGTAGCCTGGAGTACAGGCACCGTGTTTCTGCCATCCCTCTTTCACCCAGACTCCTCAGTTAGCTGTCTCTGTCTGTGTGACAGTGGTCAAATAGATAAAAAATCTGCTATTTTGGAGGAGAAATCCATCAGAGTAATGTTATTGACCACAATTGGACTAAAGCAGTATGAGCTTCTCATAACAAAACAGAACATTATTTTAAAATGGTAATTGGCAGAACAATCTAAGACAATTACAATATAGTATCATCTTTACCTCTTTCTAGTGGGAGGGATTCTTTCAAAATGTGTTAGCTTTTATATTAAGCCTCCTTAGATTTGGAACGAAGTGGTAAAGGTACTTTATGCAAATTTCTCTGAAACAAGGCTATTTCCATCTCATCTTGCTAAATAAAAGGCAGAGAAAGGTTTGCACTACTTCTACCTCTTTCATTTTACAGTTTCTGGTCTAGTGGCTTGTCTCAGTTCCCCAGTTCAAGAAGCAATTCCCCTTTCTGTGGTGCATGTGAGAGCTGAAGAATGTTTTAAGCATGAAAATACTTAAGTGCATTGTGCTGACCTCAGCGTATATCTTGGTGAACAAAATTTTTTCTGAGTTGCAGTCTGTATGATCAAGCCTTATATGTAAATAAAGTCAAAGAAAAAAAATTTGAGTCCCTTTCTACTCTTTACCTGTGATTAAGCATCTGAAAAATATTGTCTATATCAGGCCTAGATTGTCCAAATATATTGGACATCTTTCTATTGTATGGTTATAGTTAAATAGATCTATTTACATGCCACAGCAGTTTTTAAGTAGAGGCCAAGTTCTGTAAAAGCATATGATAACTGCTATCACAAATATAAATACTGATTTCAGAGAAAAACAAGATATGCTTCTTAAATATTGTCTAATACTGGGAATTCCAAAAGCATGTTTTAATCATGAACTCAATAATGATGCTGCTGTTAAGCTGTCTGAATGTTGCAACTTGGAATCCTGTCCTCTGGTTTTGATGATGGGCTCTGTGTTACACCCGTCAACTTCAACCAAGCATTTTAGTGTTTCATTGCCTACTTCAAATTACATATGGAGAAGGAGTGAGAAATGAAGGCAATACATCTGTCAGAGAGGGTTGGTGTCCTACAGAAAATAACTTTTCTGTGGGGATTTTAACAGGTTGGAGTAAGCAGTTAAAGAATGACTTACTAGCTAGAAAAGCAGATTTTTGACTAATGGCCCATGATCTACCTTCATCGTTTCTCACCATCTTTGTTGTAGCCATGTGAAAGTGAGAAGTTTGTGAATGCTGTTATTAATTCAGACTGCAGACTCACAAAGGAGTTGTTAATTCAGACTGCAAACTCACTCAGGCACCTTGAGCTGGGACCACAGTCTGGTCTTTTCTATTTCATGCTAGCAATTCAGACTATAAGCTCAAGAACTGGTTTTATTTAAATTGAAGACAAAATTGAAGCTGTACTCAATATCTGAGTTTGAAGCATAAGGCGATTATAGAACTTTTCTGAGGTGTTTGCTACAACAACAACATCAATAATCATGATAATATAGCATGGAATCATATTTTTATCTAAATGTGTGGATCACTAGTGTTAGTCTGCATAAATACAAATAGTCCATAGTATTTCAACAATATAATATTTCTTTAAAGCTGTGTAAAAATATCTTAATAAAACTTACTGCAATGCTTGTGTTTTTCTCCATGTTTTTTAAACATTTTAAAATAAAAGATAATAATGTTATTTATATTATTTTTATATTTTTACTGGACTAGAAAGAAAATCTATCAATGTACCCAGTTTAGCAGAACATATTTTCCATTTGCACATGCATGTTTTTGCTTTAAAATATTTTTCTATACAACTTCTATCCTGATTCAAAATGTGGGCTATGTGACGTCTCCGATCAATCACAGTATAACTCAATCCATGAATAGAAAATAGGAAGTATTAGCATGTGCCTGTTTTTATCCCTTTAGACATTTAAAAACGGCATAAACATTGCATATATTTAAAAGACTGGAAGTCTCCTGGCATAGACAATAGACTGATTAAACTTGTATAATAGTATAATCACTATGAATTATTTGTCTCATCCTTCTCATTGTACAGTATTGCTGATAGAATTTTCTGTTGTATAAAACATGCTCATACTTTTTTTATATATTACAGCAGTTAGCTTAGATCTCTTGAGAGAAATAAAAATAGATATTTATTTATATTGTGACTTGTGAACAGACAGAAGGTAGCTCCATAAACCAGATATGCTCCCTTTGATGAATTGTGATATAAGCAGAAGTACAGAAAATGTTGGTTTAGCTTAGCTCAGTTTAGAGGTTTGGACTCTTGTATGCCAGGAGCAACAATAAGGGAATGGAGTGTCAGAATTCTGCTTGAAAGATTTAGGTATAAAAAAATTCTAATTAAAAAAAAAAAAAATTGAGGCCTTCCTAAACTGACAAGGAGTATTTTACTGATATAACAGTTGAAAGAGGGATGAAATAGGAACTTAATGAAAAATTCAGAAAATTAAATAAAAAATAATGAAATTTTGCAGTGGAGGAGAAGAGACAGAACAATTTGTTGGATTCTACTATTCCAGCTAAAAGCTCAGACCTCCCTATATGGTCAGAAATATTATCTCTACCATATGTTACAAGAGTTTCAGCAAAACATAGCCAAAGAAATGAGAATACAGAGTAGAGGCAGCACATAGCGCCAAGAGAGGAAGTCGAAATAAATGTTTATAATCCCAAGGCACTGTCTTGAGACTTTTGGTCAGTTGGGTTCTGTGGTGTTCATCACGGCTCAGCTTCAGAAGGAGTCAGACATGTCCGTTCTGAATGAATTCATGAGTTACAGTGGAGCTGATGAAGAGAAAAATCAGACTTTGTAAGGTAGTTGGCAGAACAAAATCTAATATCCTTCACTGCAGTTTTAAACCGGCGCCTACTCCAAGAAATAATTCTTAGGTATTCTACAGTGATAAAATTAAGCTGTAGTTCAAGCAGAAAATACCAGCTCATCTTGATTGCAGGAAGCGATCACAAAGGCATGGAATCAGCCTAATCAGCACCTACAGCCTCTGAAATAGTTTTTCCCCTGGGCATTTATTTAACCCCTTACTCCTAGGCAGGAAGGCTCAGAGATCACAGGGTTGCAGCAGCGGTACACGCTGTTCTGTGCGCAGCATCTGGCTCCTGGAGTAACCTGGCAGCTGCTTCCCTCCTTCTCCCTATCGCCCTCCCTGCAGCTTCTGTCTTTATTCCTCCCGGTGTCTGGCAGGCAGCACAGCGTGCTCACGCTGTGCACATCTGGCGTGGAGCAGATCCCCTCCCCTCACCGGGCTGGCACAGCTGCTGCTTCTAAATGGGACCTGGCCAGGCAACTGCTCCTAATGATTCCCCCGACAGCTTTTTCCCACTTACTGATCCAGCTTTCCTATTCACCACCTGCTTGATTTCCCTTCCTCAATCCTCTGCTCCCGGCAGCCTGCACACGAAAGCCCTGCTAATGCTGTTCTCCCTGGGCTGATTCCCTACACCTCCAGCTCCACAGTTGTTGCTGCTGTCATTCTTGGATTTAAAATAGCAAACCAGTGAATGGAAGATTAGTTCTCTTGCTCCCTGTTCTACTGTGTTGTGATTCAGATCATATGTCTGGGGGTTAATACTAGAAACAGGAGAAAGCAGCATCAAGGTTTTGAGTTACAAACTAAAGTTTGGATTTTGGGGTCTTGAGATGATTTTTGAGCCACCACTATCTCTTACCATGTGAAAAACATAATTCTAGTAGTTGTGTCCTTGTGTTGTGATGGGGACTGTCCCATAGGTGCAGTCAGACTTATAGTTCACTTCTGTAGTAAAAATTTGGGCAGTGAAACTATGAACAGTGAAACTCAACCACCTTACCACTTTGTAAGACTTGAGTCTGGTGCAGACTTTCTTTTGGAAATCATCTCTTTTTACTGTTCTAGCACAGAACATGGCTAGTGAGGAATCTTATTATAATGTCTTTCCCTTTTTTTTTTTTTTCCCCCTAAAAAGCAGAGAAACCCAAGAGCCCAGGAATACCTAGAGCCTGGAAAATTCAGCCAGGATGTGGGGATCTGATGTTCAGTACTAGTAACTATGATTAGGGAAAAAAAAAATCAGTATCTGGTCTTCTCTATGAAACCCATCACTCCAGACTAAAAACTTAGGATACTCGTTTTGTTGTATATTTTCCACTTTAAAAATCATTGTGCCATACCACAGATGTCTTTCGTCTATGTTAGGACACTTCCCATAGATGCAGAACAGCAAGATCTAATTCTTGAATCTGAATCAGGTCAAATCCAAATATGTGTTCAGCTCTCATATCCCAGGCTAATTCCCAGGCTGCTAGATGACTGCTAGCACAGCATTTGCCATCCCTGAATTTTTCCAAAATACTAGGATGCGTGCAGGTCCTTCCAGTACCAATATGGAACATTCTGAAATCTATTAAAAATAATAATAATAAAATATATATATATATAAAAATAAATTTTCCCTCCTAACACTGCTGCATGTGTTCCTACTATCTGTGCCTTTCGGGTGTGCATTCCAAGGCCTGATAGATCAACAGCCTTTCATATGTGCATTGGTGAACTGAAAGGATTGCAATTCACTTAAATAGCCAGAATAAAACATAGTGTAGCTTTAGCCTTTTAAAGCCATCTCAGGCAGTGCAGTAGGAACACCAGAACTGTTGAAGGGGTCAGTGCCTATTTCAGAAAACATACAAAGGATATAGTAGGGGCACAGTCTGTCAGAAGACAGTAGAAAGACTAGGGAGTACTCTGTGGAAAAATACAGAGAGCAGGAGGACCAGGATGATTTTCTTCAAAGCAGTCTTTGTTGATCACATCCAACTTGACTCAAATGAGTAGACCTAATTCTAACATCTCCCGCTTTTTGCTTCCACTGACTTCCTGTCATTTTTGTTAAATTAGTTTCTTAGCAGAGAATGTTTCAATTTTCTTTCCCTCATTCCCACCAGTCTAATGATTCTTCACCGGCTTAATAAGTACAATGAATGCGCTCTATTAATGGACAAGAGCATTAGAGAATAGTGTCATTTCTGAAAACTCTTAATACATTTCACAATTAGGAAGGCATAGATTCAGGATCTTTTTCAAATAGGAAAAACTCAAGTCATTTCCCTTGCTACACTTACTGTGCTATGAAAAGTGGGTATTCTGGTAAGGAAGTTTCTTTAGTGTTTTCATATGTTTCATTCATTTGAATGCATCGGCTTTACATGGTCCCAAAAACTGGCTCAAATTACTCACCTGCAAATACCAAGGGGCTATTTGTATCAGGATTTTATACCAAATTTTGAAACAGGCCTAAAA
>VZTR01003640.1:9981-42140 GCA_013400775.1 Chaetops frenatus
GCCTGATGGAGGTCCACTGCTTTTGCCGATGCAAGGATGTGCAGGGCAAGAAACGGCCTGATAATTATAGCTGTCTTAGTGGAAAAAAAAGGGCAAAAAGGGAGCACATTGAAATAATTATGAGTAATACAGAGATGAATGCTCTGAGCAAAGGACTAGTAAAATAATTTAATAGGGACAGGTTATAGAAAAGGGTATGTCCAAAGTAAGTTAGCAGCTTTAATACTGGAATAAACTTCTAATGTCTGTATGACTGAACAATGTGCTACAGCATTGCATTTTCAGAGATTTATCTTTAGAGCTTCTAGCAGGATTATTTCACAGGCCCCTATATATGTTCTGTTGTCATTCACACTTTTGGGATGTAAATACCAAAGTATTCATGTGTGAAGACAATGAGAAGTGCATCAAATCCTGGGATTTTGGAAGAAATGTTTTCTGCACAGTTTCTTTGCAGGCTGAAGGCTGGCTGTGTATACATTGCATATATGACACTTCCTGAAATTTGAATTGGTTTTGCATACACCAGTTTCTTCCTTATTAGTCATCTATTTTTGCAGGTCTACCATGGCTAGCTTTTAACCAAGTGGCTAAGTGCGTACATAGCTCTTCCTTCATTTATAGTGGTGTGAATTGGGAATGCAGATCTTGAAAAATGGTTTAGCCGGTTGGGAAATGGCAAATAACAGTCTAGTTAAGTACACCTGGATTCCCAGTCTTGAACTGGCATCCCCAGTACAGGGGAGAATTTTGTCTCTGACTTCAGCAGCAAGGACATCTCTTTTCTGGTTTTTGGTGGGCATTGTTAGGAATTACAGGGACGTCACCTGGGGCACGGAAAAAAACTCTGTTAAACAGCAACCTCCATAATGTGTGTTGCGTTCCCCAGACCCACAGTTTTGCTTCCAGTCATGCACCTCTGCAAGCACGTTTACTGACACAAGTGTGTTCAGCACTCCATTCAGCCACTCATGGGAATGACCAAGACAGAGAGGGAGGTGCCCAGGGTGAAAAAACAAAGCTGAAAAACACCAGAAAGTTGAAAAGTAGTTTTGGGGGTATTTTCCCTATACTGAGTGGTTTGAAACCATGAACCAAAATCCACAGTCTGAGTTGTCACTGCATTTCTTTAATCTTATTTGTCCAGTTCCTGTTAGGAAGACACATTAAAAACATTGTAGGAAAAGACAGCAGAAAATGATGCAACTTACTTAGAACTCTACCATCAATTAAATAGTGCTACAATTTCAGCATGTGGATATTTTACAAAAATTTCAATTTTTCATTTGTGGTATACCAGAAAGACAGCAAGGATTAAGATTAAATAGAGAACACTATTATCTCCACTTAACCATACAAATGGCATTCATGTATAAGGTCTTTTGTTCTAACTGCATTTCAGCTTATCTCTTCAAAAAACAAAAATGCCTCAATTAAATGAAACTGAACCTTAAGAAATAATGTTTTCTTTTCCTCTTGCTGACTTTTTCCTCTTGCTGGCTCATGTTCATGTGGGTTTTAATCAGTGTGGTAGCTGTGATGATGCAGTTCCTTTGTCTCTATACACTTCCACACTTACACATAAAGCTGCAGAAGCCACGTGTGTGTGGTAATGGAAAAATGTGTTAGCCTTAATTCTGCCAGGATCAGGGCCAATGATGCAGTTTGGTTTTGCCTTTGAAGATGAAGAGATGAAACTACATGTGAGAATGTAGCCACATTTCCTCTCTAAGGTGCCCTGATTACCCTGGAGGGAGGTTCATCTTAGATAAGTACCCTCAGTCATGGCTCTTTACAAGAGCAATTCTCATATAAACAGCTGGTATTGGCTCAAAACACTGTAAGGGTTCTTGAAAGCAGGACAGTCCTAGGCCACGCTGGCTTCAGTGGCCTGTGTCCCTGGCTTCCAGTGGTCTGGGATAGTCTTTCAACAGAAATTTCAGTAGTACAGAAAGCCTGTTACTTTAAAATTACCCCTTAGGGTACCACATTTGATTTTCACTATTCTTTAGACCAACCAACACTGCAAATAGTTGGGGAAACGTGGCAATGTCAGGAGTGAAACAGAGCAAGAAATACAATGGAAGATACAAAAATCTTCAGCTGAAGAAAAAGAATGATTTTTCACATGCATGTTGTTTTATCACAAGGGTTTAGAGAGAGAGAAAACATATTGGGGTTAATCTGTATCTCGAAGCAGTGACTACTGGGAACAGCTAATAACATTTTTTGCTATGACTTGTTTCTGCAGTCCATTCCGTTGGGTGTCTAGTAGCAGGGCTGTGATCTCTAAAAGCTTGCAATCATTACATCTGAGTTCAGCTTCTCAATTTGCGTTGGTGTTAACAGGGATCATGCAGCTTAAGAGCCGAGGCAGCATTTTAGAAATGAAGGAGTGTCGGATCACGGAGTACATCCCTTGCCAGTTCTCAACAGTAAGTTGTTATGTTTTTAATTGTCAGCTGACGCCACCGCTGCTGAGCATTTGATATGGCACTGGAATTGGAATGGACAACAAATTCAGTCCTATTTGCTGATTTGCCAGACCCAAGAACAAAAAGAAAATGTGGCATCTGAAAACCAGGAAAACATAGGAATTAAGGAGAAACCTAAGGATTCCTCATGCTTAGTATGTAATGAAAATTTGGGCTAATTTCTGTAGCAAAATATCTCTGTGATCTCAGTTTCATAATTCTTTGTGTTAATGTAAATAACTTTCATTAACAGATTAGAGTTTTGTTTGTGGGGAAGAATATTTCTCTTTGGTCAGAAGAAATGCATTTGTTCTGATATGAAGTGTGGATGAAAGACAGGAGAATAAAATTCAGTGAAATTCTAATACCAGGGGTCTTAGTCAGACTACTAACTACTTCTAAGTCCCTTCATTGCAAGAGAAGCTCTGAGTATTAGTATGCACCAAGAGTTTTTGAGATATAGTGAAAACACTGATGCTGCCCTGCTGTGGTAATTTACACACAGTATATGGTGTAATGGACTTTGATTATGTATACACCTAATTCACTCCCTGTGATGGACTGATCTGATCTACATTCATAATCCTTTTGTAATGCAGTGTGTGGTTGCTGAAGGTTAATTGATAGCAATTGACTAATAAGGTATTTTGCTATTGGAAACAGGTGGCCCTCACTTAGAACAAAGGCAGAATGGAAGGATCTGAAAACAGCAAAAGGTATGGTTTATAATTAGAGATACATGATTTAAAGTGTGTCCTCAGAGGCAACATTTTATCATGAGGAGGGATAGAATATCTTCAGAAATCCAGATGGCTTGGGCTTATTCTGCAGGCCTTTTCAAGGCAGAGGTTGTGTTAAGAACAATACTGAGAAAGAAACGGCACCAGTGACCACAAAAATTCAGAAAAATAGTGGTGACTAACTTAAATTAATATTAAAGAAATTAAATGAACCCAAGGTATGTATATATAACATCACTTATTTATTCTGTTTCTTTCTTCCCCTACAGCCCTATCAAGTACAATGTGTATGCAAACTGTAGTGTTCACAGAAAAAAAAGAGAGTGTATCCAATGAACATGCTCAGTCTGACTCTTGGATTGCTGTAGATCAAGCTAGCATTGATGTTTAAAAAAAACCTATCTAAAACACAATGAACATATAATTGTGTCCTATCACCTTCAGCATCAGTGTCTTAACCCTCTGCTTAATGTTTTAAGCTGTGAGTTTATTGTAGAATCAGGTGTGCAATTAATCTGAGTGTGTGATTATTGTAGCAAAGTGATTTTTGTGTGCTAGCCAAATTACTTTAAACCCTTAGTGCCTTTATTCATTGGATTAACATTTGGTGTTGAATAATTATATGGATATACTTCTCTTTTTGATGTCATGCTCTCAGACTCTTCAGATTTTTGTTTTCTTGATACCTTTGATTATACTTAATGTATACTGTTTTGGTAACTTTAATTTAGTCAGAAATTCCTTAATTATTAGAAGCATTGATACAAATATATTACAGTATTACAGATCTCTTTATGAGTGAATAATTAATATTTTATTAATATAAACAGCTTTTTATTTCTAAGACCAAATAATAGTAATTTGACTAATTTAAAATCTTGATCCTGATTACTACAAAGTCAGGAGACCATGTCTTATACAAGACAAATTATATAAATTATAGAAGGGAGACCAGTAAAATGCTATTTTTATATCTGTGAGTATTTTGTGGCTCATTCAGAGGACCTCACAGGTTGCTTCTTGAAAATATTCTCTGTAAAACATTTTAAAGCTTCAGTGTCGGTGCTTACAATTTTCTGTGTAACACACAAGGTCTTTCTTACTTTCACAGGAAATTCATTGGCCACTCTTCAGCTGTGGTACAGAGATCGTGTTGGAAACAATTTTGACTTTAAAAGCAGGAAAAGAAATAGCCAAAATCACTAGGGATCGGTGTCTATGTGTAGTCACACAACACAGACTGGCTGAATCTTAAGAGAGTGGTTTGAGGAGAAGGGAACGTAAAGCAGAAGACCATGATACTCCTGCTTCTCATCATGGCAGGGGATTTCCAAAGGCTGCTGTGACTTTGCTAGGGCCAAAATAGTCTTCTCATGCCCAGAACAGAGATGGGGGAAATGATTCATGAATTAAACCCCCAACACAAAAGCAATTACATCAGAAATAGATGTCTCTCAAATATATTATGCATGGACTAATTAAACTGTGACCTGGAATTAACATGCAGAGGACAAGAGTATATCACATGCTGTATACTATCCATGAGTGGTATACAAGGGCAAATATTACTAGAGTAGCACCATGTTAATCTTATTAATTCGTGTCTTGTTTAACTAAGGGAAGGGTCTCTGCTCCAGAGGCAGATGCAGTTCTATCAAAATGCGTGTGTAACTGGTAAAGTATCTCAGAGTCATATAGGATGTTAAAATGTTGACAGCTTATTTTCATGTTTCTTTCAGCATCACAGGCACCTGAGAAAATTGTTATTTAAGATTTTATTAATGTGATGGTTAAAACACTCCCTCTCTTGGGGAACCAGGTTGTATATAAGATTTAGCATTCTCCACAGGAAAAAGTGCTACCCTCTTGTACAACTGGCAACATTGTTGTAATGCTGCTGCTGTTGTGCTGTGGGGTTTTTGGATAGGATCTGACCTGATATGGTGGTCAGGAAACCACTGCACTAGCACAGACCCAGTTTGATCTGTGCAGTCCCTGTAAGCTCAGAAATTTGGTCTGTTTGCACAACCAGAGCCTTATCTGGATGAGCATATGATTTTTCTCCCAAGAGATCAGGATGTCAGGATAGAAGGATTCTGTGCACAGGAAAAGAGGGGTGTCCATATGTTTGTCTACCTGTTGCTGACCTTCTCTCTGCAGATGCCCCAGAAATGCTATTCAGGTGGAGCTGCACCAACACTGCAGCTCTGGCTGAAGCCAATTCCTCTTGGTAAATTGGCAGAGCACTGACATTTAGGTAATTTGTTTTTAGATAACTTGGCTGTATCTCATTAATTCTAGCCTGTCTGACAATTTTTATTGCAAGCATGGTTTCCATAATTCTTTCCTCTGTATTTTGGATTGCAAGAAATACTCTTGCAAAGAAATGTTTTGTAATACTCAAAGGCTTCTCAAAGCAGAAATTTGCAAGCAAAGTCTGAATGGTTCCTAGCAGCCTGGGTCTCTGTAAGTAAGTGAACACCTAATCACTCCAAATAAAACTAATTGCTACTAAGCAATACTGTACTGAAACATCACACCGTCATAAACCGATATGTAAACTTTGGTAGTGCCAACAACAGCTGCTTTATTAGAGTTATTGTGACTATCTATAAAGGCTCAATGTCTGAACCCTCCTTGTGGATCATTTTTCAATTCAGTAAAAAATCTCTGTCCTAGCATGCAGCAAATGCTTTGTTTTTTAAAAAACTTAGGGGCCTTAAATTTCTTTTCCACCTGTCCAGATTTCTTTAGGGAAATGCTTCCAGGATAGACTGTTTAAAGATCTCTCTGGCCCTGCTGCTTCAGATTGCTAAAATGAATGAAGAGTGTCTTCATAAACCATTGATTATTTCTAACTCTAGATAAAACTGACAGGCTTCAGTGCAAACTTCTCTTTTGAAGCATAGAAAAGTTGGGAATTTTTAAGTGACAAGTCTGATACCTCCGTTTTGGAGGTAAAATTCATGGGTTGAGATAAAAACAGTTTAATAAGATGGAAAAGGAAGGGAAAATTATAATAATGATTAAAGAATATCCAAGACAAGTGATTCACAATGCAATTGGTCGCCACCTGCTGACTGATTCCCTGTCTGTCTCCAAGCAGCAATTGGCACATCTCAGCTAACTCCTCACAGTTTTATTGTTCAGCATGGTGCTCTATGGTTTGGAATGTCCCTTGGGTCAGGTGGGGTCAGCTGTCTTGGCTGTATCCCCTCCTGAATTCTCATGCACCCCCAGCTGGCAAGGGTGTATGAGAAACTGAAAAGTTCTTGATTTAGTGTAACCACTGCTCAGCAACAACTAAAACATCAGAGTGTTATTGAAATTATTCTCATCCTAAATACAAGCCACAGTACTGTACCAGATACTAAGGAGAAAATTAATTCTATTCCAGCTGAAACCAGGACACTTGTCCATTTTTTTTATGGTTCTACAACTTTTCCTTTGCTTATAACAGAGCCAGAATGAAAAAAATTCCTTGCTTCTGATACTGCTTAAACATTCCATGAGAGGCACTGATGACTCTGTTTCAAGTCCATTTATTCAAGTTCTCCATCAGGAGCTTCATTTTTAGAATATATTTGTGCATTTTCTTACTTCTAGCTGCAGTACGGGCTGCTGCTGGTGAGCAAACCAGCAAGGAAGGCTTTGGCCAAATTCAGCAGAGACATTAATTAAGGACCCACCTAAGTTGAATTTTGAGACATGAAAATGTCATCCTACCACACTTTATTAGTAAACTGTGCAGGAGACCTAGTTTGCTTTGCCTTTGTTCTTTGCTTTTCCAGTGCAAATCAAATAAATAAGCATCAAAAGATGGGAGATAATGTTCCCAGGCCTCCACTGACTGGGACACATAAAGTCAGAGATGTGAGCTGTGAGCCTGGACCAGTGTCTCTACCATGTCAAGTGTGTTGTGATGCTGAATGAGGTCTCACCGCCTTCATCTCCTGCTTCAGTTTGTTTGACATCCTCATGAGATGGTGGGTTGGTTTGTTTGTTTGTTCTTGCTTTTTAGCACTGTGCTTCTTCTAGTGAGGTAAATAACAGGGAGGCCTACAATAAATTTCACATGTCTCCAGCGTGATTACTGAGGCCTATGATCAATTCTCCATCTGAAGGGGTTTATTGGCACTTATTCTTGGGTAAACCAGATGTCGCTCTTAAGGGTCATCATAACCTTTCGTCCGAAAACACACCCTCATTTTCCACCCATGTTGTTTCTGGTCCATCAGAACATCCAGCTGCACAGAAATCAGTTCAAAAACTTGCATCATTTCCGTTAGATTTTAAACTAATTTGTGTTTAAATTTTCTGTGTTCCATGCTGTTCCCCTGTTTCTGTCCTGAGCACTTCAAGTCTGTTAGGATCTTTTGTAAAGAGAGAAAGTGTGGAAAGGAATGTTGGTTTAGGCAATTAAAGCTCAGCATTTCATAAGATCAGGGGATTCTGATGTATCTTTTTTCCAAGGTATTTTCAGGGAGCTTATATGGGTAAAGTTGAGATAATGATATGCAAATTAATGCAGTTGTCAAGAATTGCAGATACACCTGACTCTTCTCACATTATTAGGAGATTCCTTCTTTTTATCTCTTCTCTTTTTTCACCCATCTTCCCCCCAGGAATATTCTTATCCAATGAATGCCCAAACATGTAATTTTAGATTGTGGGCTTTTGGTATGTGAGCATGCACTGGTGGTAGGGTTTCTGTATAATGACTTGATAAACCTGTCACGATTTTAGTAGTAATGCATAATAAATGTGGTTATTATAGAATATATCCCTTTTCCAACAGTGGCTATTGGGTGTTTAGCAGGTTAGGAATGTTAATTCTTCTGTAATTCTCTTTCTCACTTTTCTCCTCACCTTTTCTCTTCCTCTTCATTGATTAAGAACTTCAGTAGATTGTGATATCATATCTTTCAGTCTTTGGGTAAGAAAAAGCACCGATAGTAGACATGTAGTTTCTTGTAAATACTAATTTAATTTCTATTATTGATAAAGTTATTTAAACTACGCACATTGTGAAAGGCTTAGAGTGAAGTTCAATAATTTAATACATCTATTAATCCAGTTTGTTGCATTACAACACCTCCTTCAAAGCATCAGTGCAAACCTGTACCTCAGTCTTAGGCCACTGCTGTTTTCCAGAGGTAATGCAATGCTCTAGAAGACTTTGGGAAGCTGCCTGTGCTATCTTCCAAATGTCTCTGTCAATGTGGTGGGAGTAGTTGGGTAGAAAGCCCCCAGCTTTCACACCAAAGACCTTCAATTCCACAAGAGCACACATTTCCAGGAAGCCTGTGCTACAGTAATCTTCTGAAGAGGATTATGCATTTTGAACAGCCAATTATGTTGTGATTAGGAACAAAACCTCAACCGATCCCAATGACGGGAATGCAGGCAAACTGACAGCTGTTCATGGATGAATAAAGCACCATAAATGGTCAAGTTACAAGAGAAGGGAAGACAATGGGCCTGTAAAGGGAGAGGAAGAAATGATTGGTTTAATGTCAGAATTTTGAACTGGCAGCAAAACTCTGCTAATCTGGGTCCCAGACTCTCCTGCATTCTCTGAAATCACAGGAAAATTGCCTGCTTTGTAGGGAGATAGGAATTATTTACTACTATGAAGCTATGCAAACATTGTACGTAACACAACTCCTAATTTTTACCTGTATTTTGCCATTCTGTAAAGGAAGGTGCTTGAAAACTATGGTAACTTTGAACAAACAGACCAAGCAAATAGAGTTAAGCAAATTTGTGGTTTTCAGTAGCTTTTTCAGGGAATTATGTTGAAATGTGCCGCCCCACACCCTAAAATTAAGTCCAGAAACAAGCTCACACATAATAAATAAATATCTTTAATTATGAACATTTAATTTTCAGAACCTGCCATACTGTTCAACTCTCAGTTGAGAAACCTGTAAATTAAATCCATGTTTCTGTTGAAGTCCTGGTTGACAGAGATGATCCTCTGAAACCTATTCAAGATACTTTCCTTCTTTCTAAGAGTAAATGTCAGCTTGATTACTAATACAGACTACAATGGCAAACTTCTATTGCTAAATAAACCCCCACTGGATTTCTCTTCACCTTCTGTCTCACTACATTTCAACTTATATGATTTCATTACGTGGCACATGTACTGTAAAATGCCAGGACAAAAGTCTATTGGCTGGGGTTCTTCAGGGCAGACTTTTGCATCACAAAGAGTGGGCCAACACTGAATTTAGTAAATACTCTTTGTAGTGCTTGTCCATTCCTGAGTGTTTTCTAAATAGTGAAGATACAAGTAGGATAGTGGGTTTGTCTCCCTTTTCCTTTTGCAGCTTTACAGTTAGAAGAGGCTCTCATTGGGCCACAACCATGTAGATTTGTCAGTATCATGTTGAAAAAGGGATGCAATCTCTTTGGTCTGCTGATTTGCTGTATCCTCATCAGTATTTTTGGTGTGCTGTATATTTGGCCAAAAAGGATTTCTTGTTTTTTGCTTGTTTGTTTGTTTGTTTTGCCAGATAAGGATCTCCATTAACCTGATGTAAGTCAGGAGCATGAACTAAACAGTCATTCTTTAGCCATATTTCACCCATTCTATTGCTATGGGTCAGACAAGACCTAACAGTGTATGCAAAAGGCAAGCAACTAGATAACCTTTGCATGCTTGTGAAGTAGCCATGAACTGATCATCATTCTGTAGGAATGATTATATTATTTCTAATAAGATTAATTTGTTATTAATGTGATTAAATCTTGCCAAGCACAAAGAGTGTTCTGTTTTTCATAAAACTGGAGTAGCAAACACATGAGTTTTGGCATTTTTCATTGCTGTCTGGGTTTTCTCTTTTTCTGTGTAGAACTAAAATAATACATGTTGCACATTATCTTAGAGCACAGTCAGGAAAACATTTATGTCCTCTTACCAAAAAAGCATACAAGGTAATTTATGTGAAAAGGTGCATGCCAAAAAAAAGGCTAAATACAGTTGACAGACTTCTGTACTATGCAGAAGCTACTATTTGAGATATAGATAACACAATTTTAATCTTGAATGAAACACAACTGACTTCTGTTTCATTCCTGGCCAATAAATGAGCTCACAATGTAGACAAGTGTGGCAAATCCGAGGGATTTATGAAGCATCATAAATGCATTTTATTGTGCACTTGAATGCTGTCATCTACAGCTAGCTAACAAATAAGATAGGTTTTTAATATAATCCACCATGTCCCTGCCAGTGCTCCTCATCTGTTACATCATCTCACTTTGGGCCAAGCGTTTGTTTTCCCCAGATGGCCATCAGCAGAGCTGCTGACAGCTCTCCTGACCAAGAAGCTGTAGCACTGTGATCTTCCAATTCATTTAGCTCTACTGACAAAGAGAAAGCTGTTGATGTCCCAATGCAAAAGCATTCTATCAGGTATTACATAGTGTCTGTGTTCTCAGCATGTTTGGGGCATGATAAGTCATAGCACATGCTTTTTGACATCTTCCTGCCTTTTGCTGCAGTGTAGGATTTCTTGGAGCTGGAATTCAGGTGGCAGAAAAGATGTAAAAAGCCAAGTGTGATATCATCAGCAACTGGTAGCGGTCATGGAATCATAAATAATGTTTTATAGACTTGGGTGAAAAATAAATCCTTTTAAAGTTGTGCACTGCAGTTCCTGCCTCAGATTTTGCTCTCTTGAGCAGCCTGAGTTGTGTAGACTTTTGAAAGTAATACCTAGACAAGCTATTAATGTCTAGAGAAGTCTTTCTTCTCAGAGTGAATGAAAAAAAAGGCTGTTGTTAGTCAATTATTATATTCCATCCTATCTAATTGTATCCATGGAGTATAGATGGATTAAGAAGTAGCTAAACTCCCTTATTTCTCTCACAGCCGCACTCCCTAGTTAGTCGGATGTGTGGGAAATGAGAAATTCCCACTCCACGTGAGAGGGGCTCGGTATACTGTGGGACATGATGTAAGATTGCTGTCTTGTGCGTGGGATGGCTGAGACAGCAGGAGCTTTGGCTGCCAGGATACACCCTGGGCCTCACCTTCCTGCGGGGGGCAGCTGAAGCAATCTGCTCCCTTTTATGAAAATCAGATGCAGCTGTTGGGCTCCTGGCAGCTTGTTAATGCAGCATTGGCTTAGAGAGACTCTGAATGCCTAAATTTCAGCATTTTGCAGCCAATATTTATTTTATAACATAATTGTTTTTTAAAACAATATATAGGAGAAATTTTTTTTTAGGGTACCACAACCAACTCTAAAGACTTGAATAATTGCAGAAAGGTTTTTTCTCTAATTTTTTTCAGATATATGAATGTACAGGTGGTAATTGTAACTAATTTAAAATTATTTTACTCATCATCTGTTACTGGCAGATTGAGCAGGATATAACCAGGGCTATTCAGGTGCTCCACAAAAGGTCAAAGAGTCATTCTGACACCAGCAGCGAGTGGTTCTCTCCCTGGTAATCTGCCCACCACAGTCATCAGGTAGTTTAAATTGTGTCCATCAGTGCCTGTAGCAACTCTGAGTAAGCACAACTATTTCAACTGTGTTATTTCAAGTGGGATGAATCTCGGTGCCTGAGTTCAATTTGGGTTTAAAACATAAAACAAAAATGTAAAAATCAAGTAACCCTTCCACTTCCTGATTCTTCAGCTTCCAAAATACTCCCAGTTTCTCTGGCTCTCCAGCTAATGCTTCCATGCCTGAAACTGAAAGGTCTTTGAAAGTTACTTTATTTCACTCTAGAAACTGTTGTAGTGGAGCTGGCACAACTTCTAGTTGTCAGGTAAAAGAACTGGTAAACCTGTAGTATAGGCAGAAGCCCCAGGTCTTTCTTCCTAACTCTGCTTTTTCCTCTGCTCTTTCAAGAGTAGGGGTTTTGTATAACACTTTGTCATTTTGCAAGAAAATGTTTAAGATGATTGTAGAAGAAAACAAAATAAAACGTGATATAATGAACAGAGGACACTGAATTCTTGGATAACTGCAGCAAGACCATTACAGTAGGGTTAAAAAAAATACTAAGAAAAAATTATATGGCAGTAATGAACCATGAAATGTAACCCTTTGTATCTCACTCTATCTGCATCTACTAAATATGCCTCTTTTTCTGTTGTTTAGTTTTCCATCTGTTCTGTTCTTGTAATTTGTGTGTTGGGACAGTGTTGTGTACTTATCACTTGTATTGATCTTAAATTGTCAACATATTCTTGCTTTTCTCTGCAACTGTCTCTTACAGCATGGTCAAGAGGAGAACAGTTTGCCAGTGCTAATTGTATGATATGGGAGCTTCAGCACAGTTACCCACAGAAAGCCCACAGAACAGCTGAAAACAGACAATTTGTTAAAAAAAAAAAAAAAAAGAAGAATTATATATATATGCATGTATATGTAAAGGATCGAAAAGATCATGTTCTGAAATGAAAGAGTTCAGCTAAAAACATTTTTTTTTCTTTTTTGGTTCCAAACTTGATTAATGAAAATACAGGCACAAATCTCTTGCAGAAACAGAACTGCTTCGTGTTGAACATCCTGCATTTTTAGACTATGTTTCTCAAAAATTCCATTTGTTCCTGAAGTGCATAAGCCAGCCAGCAACCACTCACTCATTAAGTAATGGAGAGCTCTTTATTCTAGTTGAGGGGCTGCTGCAAAAGACATCAACAGAATTTCTTCAGGAAACTAGGGAGAAACATATGCACATTTTTCCTTATTCCAATGACATTCCCAATTTAGAACAGTGGCCCATACTTGGTTATTAATTCCCCTCACATGACGTCTAATGTAAGATGGAATCTTAGCCCAGAAAGTGTAGGCTTGAGATGTTACCTTGAAAAGTTTTTACTCATGTGAGATTGGAGGTGTTCCTATTCATAGCATGTCTTATTAACAGTGGAATTGTTTTGGAAGTGTACCCCTCTGGGAGCTAAAGGTTAGATTGTTTGTAATGTAAACTCTTTTATTTTACATGATGGCTTTTATAAATGCATTGCATGGAACAGCTGAAAAGTTGTGAATAGCATTTGTTTTCTAGGATTGGCAGATATTACCTGAAATGTGCAACGTTACATAAACATCATCTTTTGCTCCTAAGTTTTGAATTTTGAAAAGTCTGTTGTTCCTGGGTGGTCACTCTAGAGACAGGTCCAAGCATACAAAATATAAAAAGTATGCATGAAATATGCCAGTATATTAAATTAACATCCTGCAAAACTCCCTTTTTAAAATCCAGATGCTTATATTGCTTTTGACAGACTCTAGGCGGTAAAGTTTTAACTTTAAAGAAGGGGTTTTCTGTTTCTGTTTTCAAGTTAAAAATAATGAAAGGAAAACACACTGAAATTCCCACATTATTAAATAAAACATTTAAGTGGCATGGAGCCAGTCATTGTCACGCCATGAACAAATGCCTTACGGTAATATGTTCCATAACTGTTTGCTAAAAACTACCAATTTTAACACATTTGCACATGATTAGACACAATAAAAAGTTACTTATTGAAGTCAGTGCTGCCGTAGTGTTACTTAGGCCCAAGGGGATGGAAACCTGAAGGAGAGGGGTGGTGTGAAATGGGTTCCATGCTGTGAAAACACACTGTCAGGAGCGTCCCTCGGTGATGGAGTTGGCTCCCATGGCTGGGAGTTCACAGGGCTGCCCCTGTGCTGGGGAGCAGGGCTGGGTGCATAGGGGGGAAGATATGGTGACGTGAGAGATGGGTGAAGAAGCAGCTACCAAGAGTCATTTTGAAGGGCCCCTTGTTAGCCAGGGACTGGCCCACCAATGGGATGCATTCCAAAATGGTTGGGCTATAATTGCAAGATTTTTGGGCATGTTCCTCTTCCTCTTAATAATAAAAGAAAGAGCTTCAAAGGTCTATATTTGTAGCTGCCAGCTCATTAAGATGTGTTTATCTCACTGAACCTAATCAGCCAGAATGTGACCAGTAAAAAATAGGTCCTTCTATTTGCAGTGGAAGGAGTTCAGCTTTGTTACTTACACTTTCCTGACCGAAGTAGTGGAACATGGTTTTCATAATTTGGAAATAATTTATTCTAAAGTGCAATTCTGCATAAATATTCATTTGGATTTCAAATATTTTTGCTGAAGGAAATAAAATTTAGACGAGGTAATTTCTTTCTATCAGCCTCACAGACCACTTCAATTTTGTTTTATTTTTCTCTTTCAGGGCCTTTGGATTAAGAAGCTGCTGTTATGCTTCACTTTTTCAGAAAGCATGGCACTTCACATCCTCCACATGCATGTGAGGAGAGTTATCAAAACAGTCCTGAATTAATTAAAAGTAGGTGTAATCTCCACAAACATGTGGGAGCTGGAGGAGCAGAGGGTGAGAGAGAAGAAAAAGATAAATCTGCAGGAGGAAATTCTAAGTATGAGTTAATGGTTACATTAGCAGAGATAATTTTTGCTTTGTGGTATCTGCACGTCAGGATACATGAGGGAGTTTCTAGCTTCTTGGGATTTTACACATCTATCAGCTATGGCAAATCTGAGAAGCCAATGAAAAAATTATATGAATCTGAGATGCACCCTTGAGGGTTTTGTACCCATAAAGTAATTTATGCATTGCAGTTGGGAATAAACATTTGCTTTCAGAGGAGAACATCCTAAATCTTCCCTTCACTCGGACTGAGCCAAACCCAGAAGATACCCATGAATCAATTTCATAGGGACATCCATATGTCCAGAAGGTGATGGGGCTCTCCATCCCAGCTTCTTTATGCTCCCACTGGCTGTAATTTTCTCCCTGTCCCTATTATACACATTTTTCAAAGTAGGGAAAACACTCCACCCACCAAGTTCCTGGGGAGCAGAGGGTACAATGCCTGTGGACTGTGGCAAGAATAAACACAGAGCAAGTTGTAGTGCATGTTGCTTGTGCTGTCCAGAAAATAAGTAACCCACACACTGCTGTTTGTATGCTCCCCCTCTTCACCATGTATGCTGACAGGATTTGGGATTGGCAGTTTCCCTAGTAGAAACTGTGCTCCTCTGGTGCATAGGATAAAGTGCCCCTGTAAACAAAATCTTCTCACTAAGCTCCAGGGTCTGATAGTGAGAGTGCTGCTACTGATCTCCCTTAGTGCATAGGGGGAATTACATGTTCAGCAGCCATGCTCTCCTGCCCCGAGCACATACAACTAAAAAGCCTACTACCAATAAAAAGTAAACAGAGCATTAAGTTGAGGGAAGATTAAATAAAACAGCTCTTCACAGTGCCTCACAGATTTCTGTGCTGGGAAAAAATACTGCTAGTAAGGGAAGAGATGAGCAGGAAGTCTGTGCTTCATCTCTGAAAAAATGAGTTAAGGGCAAGACAGGTTTTCAGTCTTTACACAACTCTTTGCACCCCCTGATTTCCACCACTGTTTTATTTCCATGTAGGAAAGAGAGCTTTGGGATCCATCTGTTTCTTGGGTGGCAGAGAGGTTGAGAAATCAATGTTTGATGTCAAGCATGTGAATAGCAGGTGTTTGCTTTCATGTCACAAGAGCCAGCTTTCGCACACAGCACTCGGCTCCTGGTACCTCACACAGGGTGGTGACAATCCCTGCACCAGAGCCACACCCTGGGTTTCCAAAGGGTGCCTTGTTTATGCCTAGCCAGGAGGCTTGATCCTGAGGGCGTGATGCTGAAGTGGAAAGGAGTGGATGCTTTCCAAAACTGGGTGTATGCAAACTCTTTCTCAGCATTTAACCTTCCCCCTTCTCTTGCTTTTGTTTTGGTTGGCAGTAGCAAGCAGGGGAAGGAGGGGAAATAAACCAAACTCCTTCCCTGCTTGCTCAAGCTTATTTCACTGTGTGCCACTTAAAATGAAAATATACCTTTTTCCCCACCTCCCCCCTAACTTATTTCTTTCAATCAGTCTTACAAAACAGGACAGTGGTGTGACCGTGATCTTGAAAGAAGGGAGAGACAGGCAGAGGAAGGAGAATGGCTGCCTAAAAGCCTGCAATTCTTTCTGTTGTAATGAGCCTCTTCAGCTCCTTAGTCTGAGCATGGCAAAGCATAGCAAGACATGAATTCAGTGCTGTATTTTCTGAAAGCTGTTATGAGACATATACCTGGTAAATGCCTTCTTTACAGTTATTTCCCAAAGGTATACATGGAACATTGAAAACTAGAAAGCTCTCCTACCACATAATGTAGCTGTGCAAAATGCTAACAGCTGAGGGGCACCTTGAGAAAGTGAGTGTCATGAAAAAGAGTTAACCAACAACAGTTATCCTGTTTCTTTTGTGGTGGTGCCAGAAATTGGAGAGAACTGGGTGTATTATCTACAGCCCCATTCATCTTTTCAGACAAGTAGACAAGGTATCACTTGAAGGTGGACGATGGAGTTTTTGGATTTGAGCTGCTTGAAATGAACAGCTGTGTTTGCGTGAAAGTGTCTTTTGGATGTCTCTTCTGTGAGTTGAAACGCCATTCCTGCTGAGGCAACTCTGTCCCAGGTTCAGCAGCTGGCAGTACACTGAACCTCAAGTGGGCCCTTTGCATGTCTTTGGTAAATGTTCTCTATTTTCTGGACCCTCTAAAGGTGTCCTGCTGGAATGACCTGCCAGGAATTTCTGCACTCCATGCTCTTGGTTCCTGGACCCAGAGGTACGGGGCCAACTTGGTTTAGCAGTAGAAGCAAACAAATTGTTGTACTCAGACTGAAGGTCAGTTTCCAAACAATACTCCAGAAGCAAAACCAGATATGACTTATAGTCATGGTAAGATTATTAAATTGTTAACTGTCCTCATGCTAAAGCATTTATCTTTTTTTCTTTTTGTACTTCAGCAGAGATACATGCAGGCTGTTAGAAGCGTGAGCTAGAATGCACCATAATGCCCACTGGTGAATGCAGCTGCAGCCATGTAGCTATGGGAGGGATGGACATGTGTCCCCTCCTGCTGTTGGCAACAGTCTCAGAGCTCCCTCCTCATTTCCAGTTTCATGTTCTGCTGCATCAGTGGTAGTTTCTGGTTATCTGTTAGTGTGCTCCTGCACCCACCTACGACAGCCAAGCAAGGAGGTGTCGCAAGGACATGTTGGGATTGTAGCATGAAGTTGTGACAGGAGTGATGACAACGCTGAAATTTTTGGTATATTAAGAAAAGAAAAAAGGAAAATTATCTAAGAGAATACTAGGGTGAGGCATGATCTACTCTGATGAAGCACCATCACCCAGGTGCCTAGAGATACATTAGGGGGTTTTTTCAAATTTGAAACTTGTAGTTGAGTTCCAGCGGGACACAAGGTAAGTTCAGTTTTGACAATGAGCAGAAATGCAGAATATAACGCTATTAAAGGCTTTCTGTTTAGAAAATTTGATGTGCACATTGATTTAAGAACTTCCACTACCAGTCTCCATCAATATTAACTTTTTTGTTAGCATTAAAACTGCAGGAAATGCTTGCTTGTCAGAGGTGGCTCTTAACCATTCATGTTGCTCATAAATTTCAAAGGAAGGAAGCAAAGTACAAGATGGGGTTATGATGGACAAACTTTATTGCAAGTTATAAACTGCATTCCAAATGAAAAAATGAAGCAAGATACAATAGATTTAAAGTCATTTTCCTATCATGGCACACTTGTCTCATTTTAGTGTTTATATATACAGGATAAAGAGTTCTCCCAATACAAAGAAGGAAGTTCATCTATGCTCATCGTGATATCTGAGAGCCAGGTTATTCCTAGTTTTCCATGGATTAGAAGGGAAGAAGCATCCTTCTTCTGTTGTCCTTGGATCCTCTGCAAGGAGTAAATACTCTTAGTGAGCATGTGAAGGTTTGATATTTTATTTCAAAGGCAGGATTTTCCCAGAAGATGTTTAATTTTTCCTTTTTATTTTTTTTTTCAGTTTTAAGGAAATCCCAAATACTTGTATATTAACCATTCCTGAGTTTGAAGCAGTCAGGAAAGAGTGAGTGCTAGTCCTTTTCTTGTGGCTGTCTTCAAAAACCTCTACACACAATAAAAGATGGAGACTCAAATTTTTGATGGGGTTTCAATCAGATATTAATCATGAGCTAAGGCTCATTTAACAGCACTAATTGTCAACTAGTAAGCTGATGTGAAAGCCTTTATCCAGGATTTGCATGTGTGACTCATTTAGTTACTGCATGAAAACATCAGAGAAACATACAATCTTATATTAGTAGGAACAGCTGGAGTCAGAGGAAGTTGCTTTCTTTTTAAGTAGCAGTACATATTAGAGATGGATAGAGATATATCTATGTGTGTATGATAGGTAGGCCTAGTGACAAGGTTGTGAGGCCTCATCTGCTGCCTTGAATAATTTTTGCATCTTGGAAAGACCATTTGTATTGTCGTGGAAGAGTGGCTGCCCTGACACAATTTCCACTGCAGACTGCAGGCACAGCTACCTCTAAATACCCTGGCTTGTGCCTTTGGTTCACAAGTATCTCTGATTCATTAGGCTTGGTGCCTCTGTCTGCATTCAAACCCTTCTGAGCTCAAATTGAAGAAGTCAAGAGTATTTTCAACCTCATAGTAGCTTTATCAAAATCTTCATCATCTCTTCTGCTGTCCCCCTGCAAAAATTTCAAATGGTAAATTGTGCCTTTATAAACTATATATTGATCTCTCAGTGAATTGCTATTTCTATAATATTCCACAATTATTACTCCTTAGTCCATTTTCTTGATCTTAAGGTAGGGTTCAGTGCTCAATAAAGCCGAATTTATTTGAAACATTTAAAGAAGTTCACCTTGATAGTCTCCATCTTTCTCTGACAGCTCATTATAATGAGACCATAGATTATTATAGTTGTACTTGAAGCCTACATATTTCTTCTTCAGTTTTCCCCAAATGACTCAAGAAACACCAGCTGGTATTAAGTAACTAATCTTGACTCCTGTTTTCTTATTCGTGCTGGGGAGCTGCTCAGTGTGGAAATAATTCCTGCTTTTATTAGGATTGTTTGTGAAGTTATAAATCTAAGAAGCAGCATGCATCGGGAAACAAAGCTGCACTTTGATCGATGTGCTCTGGTGTTTCCTCTTTGACACTGCCTGGCTGTACCCTGGGACCTCTGAGGGCCATCTCATTCCAGATGTGCCCCCTGACCAGCCTCCATCTCCCTGTTTGGACAAGGCTCAGATGACTATCCGTCCCTTGTTTCCATGGGAAGGAAATAGGCTGAGATGAAAAGAGCCACTCCATGTTCCAGCTGATCCCTCAGTCCAGGTAACTGGAGCAATGTCATCATAAAAGGGTTGTCTGCAGCCCAGAGACAGCCAAACTGCTCAGGTACCTCTTTACTCAAGTGTATGGGTATTTCCTAGGCTATGATATGAGGACATCTTGCTTGTCAAAAAACAACCCAAAACCTGGTGTTTTTAAAGGCCAAAACTGCCTCTCTCTAAGGTTTAAGCAGTACTGAACTCAGGAATCACTGTAGGATGTGAGTGCTCAAAATTTGTGATCAAGTTATCTTATACTGAGTACTCATAAGAAGAGGCACATTAAACAGTGGTGGTTTTGGAAAGTTTGGCACTGTTTCAGGCAGACCTGTCCTGCTGTAACCAGATACTACCAATCGTGCTCAATTTTTTTGGAGGAAAAACATGCTTAACCTTAGTGGTTTCTTCAGAAGAAGTTTAAGCAGCTTATTTTTCTCCTGTGTTTTCTGCAATAATATCTGCCTCCTCCCTGCTCTGTGTACACAAAGCCTGTGATTACTTTGCAAGAGATTGTTGGAAGGAAGGAACTCAAACAGGTAAAAACTTTCAATATATGAGCTTGATTTCCAAATGCAGCAAAACCCCACAAATCAGCTCTGAGGACAAGAATACCTCTGCCACCAGCTTGCTCAACTTGTTCCTGCTTCTTCCTCAGCTGAAAATGTCTGGCATTTGGCATTTTGTAGATCACAAGCCTTCCTTTACTGTGAAAACCTCCCACCTTCACATCCTGGTTTATTTTCTTTAAAACAGGATGAAGTGGATAAAAAAGTGAAAAATGTACCTCCCATCCAGTTTGTCTTAACAAACTGGTTTTGAAAAATCATTTATCTGGAAATGCTTCTGATGTAAACCAATTAGATTGAATCTTTCTGACTTTCTTTGGTCTTGATTCTCCATTTTTCAAATGATAAATGTTTATACCACAATTGTACCCTTTTTGAAGAAAAAAAAAGTGCACCATAGGAAACTTCATTTTTCCTGCAACTTGAACATTCAATTTCTCAATCACCTGTTCTGATCTGATATTGATTTCCTTAAGCATTTCTTCTTCCTCCTTAGGGAAATAAATCTGTTTCTGGTATCTATCAGCCATTTTCCCCTTTGATAAAAAGAATTCATATAATTCTTAAGTAATGCTAAATCTTTTGTCAACAAATTAGTCTTGTCATCAGCCATAAGGGGCCTCATGATCTTCTTGGTGACCTCTTGCTTCTATAAAAACTTGAGGAAAAAAATCCATGCATAATAACTCCTGGCTATTCCTGTAATGTTTCTACTTTCATTTAAAAGTTTTTATGATATTTTGGACCAAATTGGCTATTTCTTTTTCCTCAGAACAAAACTGGAAACTTTAAAAAATATTTTGTTTGTGAGTATGATGGCAGGGGCTTAAGACAGCAAATGAATATATGTGTAAGGTTAATTCAATATGTGCAGGTTAATTCAGTAAAATCAATAATTTAGTGGTTAGAGTGCTCCTTGGAGATAAATGGGTTGTATGAGATATGGGATCAAGTTTTCTTTGTCCCATTCCAGATAAGTGCCCAAATCACTAGATTATATGATCAGTCTATCTTTTTCTAGTCAAAGAATTATTTATCCACTGTTCTTCTCCAGTGGAGAGAAATTTTGGTTAATACCTTCCCAAAAGTTGTACGCATGCCCCAGCTCATGGGTTATTAGCTGTTTTTTCTACATGCTTTGATAAAAATTTAATAAACAACTCTTCACATTATAAAAAAAAAAGGATTTGACACCTTAAATACAAAATGTTTCCATTGAAAAATCCACCTTTTTTCCAGTCTGCCCCATCCCATGACATCACTGTTTTGCTGTGTTAGTAGTTTAGTGGGCTCAGGATTTCAGTTTTATTGTTTAAAATCTTGCAAGTTGCTTTGCTTGGCTGAAAGCATAAAAATGAAGTACAGGCTCTGTGACTAAAGCCATCATCCATCACAGTGCTATAATGGACTAAGGGGTGTTTTCCCTTCTTAGTTTTAATTTTGTTTTTCTATTTTTTTCTCTGATTTCACATAAACTCAACTGGTACTCCACACACTGTTCAAACTCGGACATATATAAAACATGATTTTTTGCAGATGGTATCTTCCTATCTATTTTTAATTTTCTAACATTATTTGTCATTTTTCACCAATGCATTTTCCATGAAAAGTACTGTTTGCTTCTAGTTAACATTTAACTGGAACTGTCATACCTAATGCCTTAGTAATCTCTAGATGCACTGTGTCAGTCTGAAGTTGCTTAAACTCAGCCCTTATGCTGTTGTCAGGCTTTCCAGATTTTCAGTGGTGTGGGTTTGCAGATTTACCTCTTCATCTCCAATATGTGTCCAGCTGATTCTTAAAAAATCTGTCAAAAACTGCTATCATTTCACAAATTTTAAAGGAAAACACAGCTCTATACCATGTGCTCAGAGCTATTGCTTGATTTATTTCTTCCACTTAATATGCCCTAGATTATATCCAGCACTTGAATACTCCCATTTCTACTTAGTTTTCTGTCTCCTTTCAAAACCATATTAGTTTATTGTTGCCTCCTGTGCAGTTCCATCTACCATCTTACTTCTTTTAGCTCAGGTTTTGAACCCTGGTAATTGTAACCAGCTGGTAATGTCTCCTGGGGTTCCTGCCTCTGTAAATTTTACTTCCATTTACCACCTGGACACATTCTCCACCTTGCCTGCTCTCTGAAGAGCAGAGATTTGAAGGGGGTAGGACAGAGAGCAACTAGTGCACTGTCTCTTGAACTGTAAGTTTTTATGATCAAAATTAAGTGCAAAGCAATTGTATTTTGTGATCTATATACAGTGTCAGACCCAGGCACGATCAAAATTTTCTTGCTTTCTGAAATCACCACCTTGGAAAGTTTAGTTTCTCTGAGTCCGGTCCAAACAAACAATTGGATTCTGCTGGTGCTAGATGAATGGACTGTCTCTTTTATTGTGTGTTCTCTGGTGGGATTTCCACTGGTTAAAATCAAAGTGGCTTCCATGCTGTGGCACTTCTGAAAATTGATAATTTACTTTAATTTACAAATATCTGCTGTTTCTACATCTTTTGCTTAGATGACTATCACTCTAGGGCAGTATTGTCATCGTCATATTGACTACACAGAAACAGTCATATGCCTATCTGTATGATATACCTCTTGTGCATTTTTTAGCTCTAACTAAAAGGTTCAACCACAATTCTGTTCCCTAGAAATAAACAAATAGCAGAAAGTTGGACTAAAAGAGCTGTGAGTTTTATTTTTAAAAGTGTTGCCCATGTTGATTTAAAGCATGTGCTGTCCATCAAGTAACTGGCTAATATGGAAGCACAATTTCAGAGGTTTGTTGCCTAAAAAAACAATCATTGAATTCAGAATCTGGGACCTTAGAATATAATGCTTTTGATATATTTCAAAGTGTATATTAGTTATAGTTAATAAATGTAAAACACTAATACTATCTAACTCACTGCGTCCTTACGGTAAAACTTTAATATTAAACACTTGTCTTTGCCTGCTGTGATAACTGGATGTGATGTCATAAGCATGAATTATGAGCTGATCATGCCAGGGAATTTAGACCAGGAATTTAAATTATCTGAAGAAAATTTTCTCATACTTGTCTTTTTCATTCCCCCAGTATAATATGCCCCATGATCTCTGGCAGCTCAGACAGGACTGGGAAGTGCAACAGGTACAGGAAATCTGCTGTGAACTGGCCTCTACATAGCAGAAAAGACCAAAAAACAGAGCTTGGCCATGGATGAAGAAAGCTGCCTATGCCTAAAACAGGAGTGCAGCCTGGAGAGCCAGGAGTACTCAGGTAGGATATTGCCTTCCACTTCCCTCCAAGGTTCCTGAGCACACGAGCAAACCAAAACTGGCAGTTTTGCCAGTGGGAGAGGAGGCATTTCCAGACTCACAGTGGGTTTCATATGGTACAAGATTTCCTCAGTGCAGCGGCTCTCACCAAGCAGCTGAGGATTGCTCACAGAGCAGTCAAAGTTAGAGGCACAAAGAGGGCTGTGGCATTGTTTCCAAAGGGATTTGGTGGCCAGTACTGAAAAGGCAGCACCTGCTTAGGTGAAACTCACCTGGATACCATGCTAGAAGAGCACACTCTGGAGGGTACGTGTGATTCAGGTGATGCATCAGGAAGGTCATCTAGGCATAGATGTAGTGAAATCTGAGTCATCAGAAGACAATTTGCTGAATAAAACCCTCTGAGGTGAGCACTCACTCAACACAGAGCAACATGTATATTTTATTGTTCTAGTCTAGAGGGTAATTACATTTTGTAAGGCTAAAGTATCAAGAATCTCACTGGAGGTCCAATAACAGTGTTTATAGTTGTCAAGTAAATGGACTGAAAACACTGACTGCCATCTCCAGCTCTACAATGCCACTTGGACTCTCCAGTTAAATCATTACAGACAAGGAGTGCAGTGATCACAAGCACTTTTCATATTCCTGTTGGAGAGGGGCATTTTTCCTTTCTTTTCAAGCTGATTAATCTTAGACCTGTAGCTTGGGTATGGACCTGAGGATCTCAGGTTAACAATTTCTGTCTCATCTGCAACAGAGGCAAGCTTTGTGAACATCCTTTCAAAAAAATAATATTTTGAAACCATATGAATGTTTGCACAGAGCAAAAGGAAAAGATGCAAACATTGTAAAAGGAGTTTGTACTTCCTGTACTGTTGGTATTTGGAAGGCTGTGCTTGGATTTTGCAGTATTTGCCCTGCTCTTATTATGCTTTAATATTTCAGTGTTGGGAAAATAACTCTAATGTAGGAAGAATGAAGCACTCCATTGCTCTTCCCTCAACATACACATACACACGTACATATATAAAATAAATGAAACCTTACTTCTTATTAAGGGAAAGGATATTCTTGGCAACTTACCTTGGGAGATTATTGGGGGAAAATAGCTCTCTTTAAGAAAAGTAAGTAAAGTAGGTGCGGGTAGTGACTTTAAATTGGACATTAAACTAATCCAGGGCTATACTTTAATAAAGGCTAGTGCTGGGAATTCTTATGGATTTTCTAGCTCATTGCTGGGATGACAGAGAAATACAATAAATGTTCTATTACTTACACAAGCTGCTGGTTTTCAGAAAATTAGTCACCAGTGACCTTTTACCCTTTGTCTTGCTCTCTTTCTCAGTAAAAGTACCTGATCAGAATCAAATGCAGCCCTGCTGTATGATGGCATCCCTGCAGGCTGCACGGGGCATCACTGTGAGTATGACTCTCAACATAGCATAAGATGAGCTTATTTTTCTCACTGTGTAACTGCAATATTGGGGGGCAGCAGGGGAGATGGAAGGGACAGAAGAAGAAAATAATCTTTTCATCATCAGTTGTTCTTTTTCTCTACTTTTTAAGTGAAGAAAAGCAGGCACAATTCTACATATCTTAGTAATGAATGAAGCCCAAACCATAAAGCATAACAAATCAAACTGCTCAGAACTAAAATCTGAGAACCGTGATATGACTTGGTGATATCCCCAACCTCACAAATCATAAACCTTTGTGTTCGTTGAATATTTTTTTATTTTCCATGAGCATCAAAACACGATGTTTATATTCTCTACAATGAGGCACAGACTTTTGCAGAGGGGGAGGGGACTATATTACTTTGTGTATACTAGCCCTTTGGTAGAATTATATTGATTACTTTTCCAGTTAGCAGTGAGACCTCCTTCTGACCCTATTTTCAGGGTCAGTAGATCATAATGCAGAAGCACTAAGAGACTGACATCCCTCCCCACATTGCTTTTTGAAGAGTGTACAGACAACAAAATCATCATTTTATAGATATATATATATATAATGTGTGTGTTTATATATATATATAAAATATCTACATGTTCAAAAAGAGTGGGGTTGGACTCTACTCTGTAAATGCAGATATAAGTTATATATGATTCATAATAACGTTTTTCTGTGAGAAGGAAATACATCCAGCCTCTACTATACAATTTTANAGAGGGGGAGGGGACTATATTACTTTGTGTATACTAGCCCTTTGGTAGAATTATATTGATTACTTTTCCAGTTAGCAGTGAGACCTCCTTCTGACCCTATTTTCAGGGTCAGTAGATCATAATGCAGAAGCACTAAGAGACTGGCATCCCTCCCCACATTGCTTTTTGAAGAGTGTACAGACAACAAAATCATAATTTTATAGATACAAATATATATAATGTGTGTGTTTATATATATATATAAAATATCTACATGTTCAAAAAGAGTGGGGTTGGACTCTACTCTGTAAATGCAGATATAAGTTATATATGATTCATAATAACGTTTTTCTGTGAGAAGGAAATACATCCAGCCTCTACTATACAATTTTAAAAGTGATTTTTGTCATAAGCTGTTGTTTTTGTGAAATAGAAGAGGAATACCTCATGACTGAGCACAATAAGGACAGATGTGAAAGAGGAATACACATTTATATTTGAAATGCAACTATTGTTCTAGGATCTCTAGTCTGAGAACTCTCAGACATGAACTAACAAGACAAAGAGCTACAAGCTCAGGCCCCCATTACAGGCTCTCTGAGGACGTCCCGTGAGCAATCTGTTGACTTCCATCTTGTATTGTATGTCAACCATACATACTTCTAATTAAACAAGAAATCATTTGTCAAAACTTGTTGCACTTTTCATATCCAACATTTTCCATGGCAGGTGTATAACAGACAAAGAACAAGGACAACATGAAATACCTAAAGAATGCTTTTAGTTGCTATTTTTAATTGCTATTTGAAGCTTACATTTGAAATCCTTGGTTCTGTAAAAGGATAAGGACTGGAGTCAAGGACTCAAATATCCTCACCCTAACACCAGGACCTTGCAGAATGCTTTTGAACCAAAAAGCCAGTCTGCTCTTATCATATTAAGAAAAAGAAGCTTGACTTCTAACAGCTGCTGCTTCTGGTTTTCTCTATTTCCTTGACTGAACTACAGACTGCAAGGAGATAATTAGTATATTCCATGTTAACTATGAAATCACCACCTGGAGTAATGAAAGACTGGAAATAACTCTGGGGGGAAAAAAAGTGAGGTAAGGTGTTAGAGGCCTGAGTCCTTGGCACAGCAGGGAGTACCTGTGCCCCTCAAAGACAACGTGTGGACAACACTTTGCATGCAGCTCTGCTGCTGAAATTTCCTTCTTAGGGTTATTCATGTTCTGATCCCAGGGTATCTGATGAAATCAACTTCCCAACTATTGTCCCTTGCCTTTACCCCAGGTCAACAGGTCTTGCAGAGAGTATGCCAACATAGCAGCATGCCTATCTCTTCATATTGTTCTGGTTTTTGCAAGTCTGAAAATAGTATGCAGAAAAAAAATTAGTGAGTAAATACTGTTCCTACATGGGCTTTTTAGCTGTGTTCAGATTTTAGTGTGGTTCAGCAGAGATGACAGAGTATCCCCCTCTTGCAATAGTACAGTATGCACCCTCTCTTTACTTCCTTATCTTTACTTCCTTATCTTTTATTTTGACAGGCCTAAGGTCTGTTTCTTCTGTGTGATATGGAGCTCTCAGATCTGAAATTGAGACACAGTGCCTTATTTATTTCTCACAGCAATATGTCACAGGGTTTCAGCATCCTGGTTTATGGACAGAAGATGTTCATAAATCCATCCTTAAGTGACAAAGATTATCTTCTCCACTTGTTTCCCTGCTGAAACAAAGGCAATTTCTTCTTCTTAATATTATCTTAACACACCTGTTTTTTTCTGAAAGATTTTTCAGGATTCCTAAAATTTCCTAGTAATGGCTAAACAATTGCCATTGTGGCCTCCTTGCACCTGCATGCCAATCGGATCAAATAACTTGCAGTGAGGGTCAGATTCCTAGCAGAAGTGAGCTGACTCCAAAGGACTTGGGTGCTGGAGTGAGCAGCTGGTCCTTCTCCAAATATTCTGGAGCACAGGTATCACCGAGCAGGCTGTCATTACATCCAGCCCGTGCCACGTCAGTGTTGAAAACAGGCAAACAGCTGCTCAGTGCATAAGAGTCACCATATTCCATGCACACATTCTGCTTCAGTTCTTCACCAGCTGTTATTGGAGAGACCCTTCCATTCCATGATGGTTGAGACCCCTTGCTGTGTCACAGGGTGCGTTCATATAGCTGTACCTGCACGCAAAAGTGGTGTGATTTTCTGATGTGTTCCTCTGCTGCATTTATCTCTGCAAGGATCATGCAAATACGCCCTTTTAGTACTTAAAAATCTCTTATAAAATAGACAGACAATGACTTTTTACAAGGGAAGATAGTGATAGGACAAGGGGAAAGAATTTTAACCTAAAATATAAGAGATTTAGATTAGATGTTAGGAAGAAATTCTTCCCTGTGAAGGTAGTAATACACTGGAACAGGTTGCTCAGAGAAGCTGTGAATACCCCATCCCTGGATGTGTTCAAGACCAGGCTGGATGGGGCTTTGAACAAATTGACCTGCTGGTAGGTGTCCCTGCCTATGGCAGGGGAGCTGGAACAAGTTGATCTTTAATGTCCCTTCTAACCCAAGCCATTCTATGGTTCTATGAATTGTTAATGAACTTACCCTTTTTGTCTCAATGTCTCTTTTAGCAATAAGAAATTATTCTGAGCCCATCCTTGGCATGTTGGCTGAATTAGTTCACAAAATTTTAATTAGCATCTCACTCTCTGAGAGTTTTTTCTCTTTTCCTGTCATGGGCTTGTGAACCATTCAACTAATTGGTCATTAAATTGCTGTGGAGAAGTGACCTCTCTGGAGGAAGGTGAGTGGCCCTGATACTTTCTGTCCCAGAGCTGTGTTGGCTGAGCTATTCCCACAGCTGGCACATGGGTATGATTCTTCTGCATCAGAGCACGTGAGATTAGAAATTCATGTGAAACTCACCTAATAAAAAAGACAAGGCAGACCATCAGATTAGAAGACCACTAAATAAGCTAAGCAAGTGGTGTTTGTTACCCTTTTTCAGGCAAATGATCTCACTCTAATTTCGTTGTCCATTTGCGACAAGCTTTCTTGGAGCTTTGGATAATTTTGCTAATAATTTATCTTAAAACTTAACATTGGTGCATTTTTTTCCAGTTTCAGCAAAAAGTATTCTTAATTAAGGGCCATATATATGTTAATAAAACTGTAAAGAAGGAATTTTTTAACAGTGAATCATGAAAAGGGCAAAATATTATTTTTTTCTTTAAGGGAAAATGCATTTCTTTCTTTTGTTACTCATCACCCTGAAAAAATTGACTGAGAGGGTAATATCCAATCTCCCCAGCTTCCTTTGAAATATCTCTTTTCCACACTTCCACAGGGCAGTTACAATAAATTTGAGAAATTGAAACAAGACTAGGAAGAATGTGCCCATCAGTAGCAGGAGTTGGGTGTAGGCAATTTAAAGTGGCCCTTTAACTCTATTTTTAAACAGGACATCATCTGTATAATGCACTATCCCTCATCATTTCTTACCTGGACAACTGCATATCAGGACCCTGACAGCATCTTGTCATGAGTGTAAAACAAACATTTAGCCGCAGTAATACATTCATCCTAGTATCTCTGCTGTTCACAGAGGATAATCCAGAGCAGAGGTCTAATACTGAAGTTTCAGTTGTCTGTTTGGAGGGCTCCTTCCTGCTCCAATTTGTCCCAAAGACCCATGGTCTCTGGGCAAAAGTTGACATTTTTTGATGAATCATTATTCTATGGACATTTATTATGAAGAGTATTCTTAATTTCTATTATTTACCCTACAGCATTTTATTGCTTTAATTAAATTATTATTATTATATTATTGTTACCTGAAAGGATGAGTATAGTTGCTACTGTGTGAGGACAAGCTTCTTATCATAAATTTCCAGTAAGAACAACTCTCTTCACCTTTCTCTCTTCTCTAACTTGTAAGTAGTAGAGTGGCAGTTATGGTTATTTAGGACCTAAGCTTGAAAACCCTTAATCATGTGGATATTCATTGCTCCCATGGTCTACCTATTTCATTGATTGTGCTAGTTTATTTTTTGTAGGATCAAGTGAGCAATTATAAAACAAGTAAAAACCACAGAAAAATGACAAGAGTCGATTTAGATACAGAGCAGTGCTTACATCCCACACCTCCTGGCACTTACCCCAAATAAGAGATACTCAATCATAATCATTAAAAAGGGCTAGTCCTTCTGCAGCCTGAAATGGGTTTTTTTACTTCAGAAGCATTTCCTACCATGCCTCACATGGACCTGTTTGCTCACCATTTTGCTGGCAAGTGTTGTGGGGATGGATCCTGTTGGCAGTCACACAGGTGGGGACTGTGCAGCCACCCAGGAGATTTTTTTAAATTAATTTGGCTTACCAAGCATGAGGTTCGGCTACTGCTGCTTAAGTCCTCCTAGGGACTGCTATTTTAACTTTTTATCTGGGAGTCATGCCCTCTAGCCCAGGCACTTGTGTGCTCCTCCGTATCAGCATGGTGTTTTTCTGTTTTGGTTCCACTTGACCCCTTTGGAGAGGGTGGAAAGCCCAGACACCTCTGTAGGAGAGAGCCAGTAGCAGCTGCAGTGGGGGGAGCCAACGTTCTACTAAACCCCACCCAAGCCTGAGGCAGAGGAAGGGCTTTCTCCCCATCAGAGCTGAGGGAGAAAGCATACAAAGCACCACACACCACCCTCAACCCTTCTCAGCACTACCCTTGTGCAGGTGGGGAAGGCAGGGACCTCTCCTGGGTATTCTGACAGCTCCCAACAGGGATGCAAGGGCTCCAGACCATGCATGTTCCACAGAAAGAAGAGCCCTGGCTGGTGGCCCAGCTTGCAGGGCCGCCAGCTCAATGTCCAGCTTTGTGCAAGATGAATTAAACAAGGTAGCACATCAGTGTGTAAACCAAGCAGAATTAGGAACGTCTCCCGGCCAGAAAAGTACGGTTTTGAACCTAAATCACAAACCAAATTTTCCCAAAGGGAATGTTTAGATTCAGGGCCATCTCTTAAAATAAATAATGAATAAATAAGGTCCTGTATAGATTTCTAACTATGTCACTTTATTAACACTATAGATTTTTCAAACACAGAGGGGCTGTAAGAATTGCATATACGTTTAATTAGTAGGAATTTATGACTACAAGATTGCACTTAAGGTTTGTGCTGACGTTTTATGCACCCTTTTGACCCAGTCTCTTTACTATATTCTGCCCAGTATTATTTTTCAGAAGTCAGGAAACGTTTTCCACATGTTTTGTAGCATTATCCAAAGGGAGTTTGCAGCTGTATCGTTCCTAGTTTATCATGTTTGTACTGACTGAAGTGCAGACACCTCCTAGTGACAGTACCCATCTGAAAGATCATAACAACACATTTTTGGCACATTATTGTTCTACTTTTGTGTCAAGCCTCCCCCACAGAACAAAATTTTTTCACAGTTTTTATTAAAATTTACTATAAATGAACAGCTGAAAAAATAAACAGAATAGTCTGTGTGTATCTTATTTACTGTCATCACAAAAAGAATATCTCTGCTGGAACATTATAACATAACCTAACAGCCAAAACTAACTTACAGAAATAAGCAGAGACATTAGAAAGGTTGAAGGTCAGGAGAGTTCATTATTTTCAGTAAGCTTAAAAGGCAACAAAGGGGCTGGGGGAGAAGAAAAAAAAAAAGGGCAAGAGGAAAATTATGAAGGTACATGTGAGCAGCAGAGCTGCAGGAGGGGAAAGCTGAACCATAAACCTATGTGGCACAAGGCAAAAAAAGGGATGAATGTACCAATATTTTAGCTATCACGTCTTTCTACAACAAAGCAAAGTCTCTATATTTAGCTTTCCATTGGAAAAATAAACACATTGACCTGAAAAGCCCTAAATAAAATCCCATCTGTGAGTTATTTGAACCGATTGTGGCACTCCACTGCTGATTTGCAATATCTGAGGTCTGATCTCACAAGTTATTCTGTACAAGTGTGAGCTTGTTCCTGCAGGATGACTTTCAGAAACTTCGTTTGGACTTAAAATGTAGTTATTTGGAGAAAGTTTTTACTGATGTGCCATGGTCCAGCTCAAGATGTGGTGTAAGAAGCTGCACCTTGGCTGATGATTTCTGTACCTCCCTGTGCTCATGCATGCTTTCACAAGATCTAAATTTGATCTCCTCGATATGCTTCAGTGCAAAGGGGTTTCTAATCGTAACTGGAAGCAGATATATCCAAAGAATCAGTTTTAGTAAATCCCACTGAACTCTGTCATGGCAGAGAGACAGTATAAATGCTCCCCATGAGTCCACTAATGAAATGCCTGGTAAAGTCAAAAAGGGCAAAGAAAAAAATAGAAATCACAGCTGCAATATCAGCTTGAATAATAGAGCTAGGAACTGGAGAGTAATAAAAGATGAGCAAGAGGTCAGAAATAACACAATATGAAGGCAAAAGCAAGGAGAAAAATGCTTTCCAAAAAGTGCAGCAATGAAGAAAAAAAAAGTGTTTTGAGTCATATGAAATGCTCACATAAAATGATTTAAAAGAGGAAAACTAAAAAGTACTGTGAAGGCAAAAGTTAACTTATTTCATGAACTGGACTATTTACATTTCACAGCTTCATGCTGAGATTATTCCTGGTAGAATCAGTACTAGGGGCCAGATCCTCATGCCAAGTCCCTAAAATGAACCTGAACAGACATCTAATTTCTTTGTGATACCAAGTACTATTTTGAAGGATCCAC
>VZTR01003640.1:71046-82549 GCA_013400775.1 Chaetops frenatus
CAACTCGATTTCAAAGGGCCTCCTTACTCTTCTTAGAAGGTCAGAGTGTGTAGTCCAGAAAAAAAGCTCTTGGTTACATTTGATGCAAAGTATGGGTGCTTTATGCACATGTGGCTGACAAGTTTATCCCTGAATTTAACATCTGTACATGGTAATTTTACCACTACTTGCCATCTTACTTTATTTTGAGAGGTACATGGGGCTGCCTGACTCCACTGAAAGATGAGTGAGGCATTTGGGATGCTGAGACTACTGCTGGGGTTTGGAAGTGACAATGGGCTGTGTGGTGGGCACTTAGTGCCACTGCTGCATTGTCACCAGCCTAGAGCATGGAGAGGGTGAAGGGACCTGTTGGAAAAGTTACAGCTGAACATAAGTAGGTGTCAGGAGGTTTTGTTTGGCCATATACCAAAGCCATTGCTTATGAGGAGATTTGCTGTTCAAGGCTCTTTATTTACAGTATAACTGAAGTCAACTATTGCAGTCCTAAAGCAAGGACTGTGATTTTTAGAGGGTTTTTTTTAGAGTCTTCCATGGAGTATCAAGCATAAACTTTGAAATGACATTGGATAAGAAAGGCAATATCCTTTGCTTTCCACATATTTGTTGTACTGCATCCTGCTCTCTGTTGCACGTGGAATAAACCTGGAGTTAGCTCTGGGATGTTCAAAGCACTGATCCTCCATATACACCAGTGTAACCAACAGCAGAAATGGGGCTAGGCAACTTATTAAACTCTTCACCTGTTGAGACTGTCCTACCCACTGCCTTTTTTCAAAGTTACCTCATTATTGTCTAATTTCAACAGAGCCTCACATGTCATTTTCAGTGCAATCTTTACTCATTTTTTTCTCTTATAGTCTATTTTCCTTTCTTGGAGTGTGCAAGTAGATTTTGCAACACCAAACACTGCAAAAATGCATCAGGTTATTCAGACTGATGCTAGGGAGGAAGGTAATGTTACTCTGCAAACACTGCACTTCTCCTTTTGGTGCTACTAAAATATGTAAGTTTGTATCACTGATTCTTTCAGTTTGCACTCTTTGCTTTTTGAGGAGGAGGGTTAGTGAGGTGGGAAGACATAAGTGGATTAATCAACCAGGTAAAGAGACTGTTCTAAAATAGCATCACTGGAAGGTAATGTACCAATGAATTGAAAGCTGTGAGGAGTAACAGACTTCAACATCGTCTAACCTCACCAGGGAAGTCAGATCATGACAAAATGCTCAAAAATGCATTGCAAAAGAATAAGGGACAAGGTAAGGAAATAGAGAATAAGAAAATAGAATAAGGGGTGTAAGGAAAAGACAGAAGAAAGGAAAATTAATTGTTCTCTTTCACAAAAGATTGAATGAGGGGGGAAAAAAAAGCACCAGGTAGGAGCTTATTAGATAAGAAAGTATAGTGTAGCCTGTAGGAAAAAAAATGGACTAACTATTTGAGTTTGCCTTTACTCCCTTAATCTTTCTCCTTAAATACTAGCTTTTTTCTTTAATGTGTACCTCTATACAGTATTAGACTTCTTTGGTAACTGGTTTCAGTATGGGGGAAAAAAATATTCTTTTTATCTTTAAAAGAGGTTACTTGCATTAGTTCACCTGTGACAGTTTTTGCTCTAGATAGTTAAACACTCTTAACCTCAGCTGGCTGCTTGTGGAGAATTTAACCCATTTTAGAAAGCATTTTGTCACTGTAGGGTGACTTTGACAGGTACAGCAGAGTTCCTGGCAAAAGCCTGGTATCTCTTGGTCAACAGCAAAGTACCAGTTGCTTTCAGGGTGCCAGGAGTGCATGTCACAGGCTGACTATTGGCTAGGGAAATCTGAAGTAGTCTTTCATCCCTAGAAGTTTCCTTGCAGGAGAGAGAAAACAAAGGCATTTTGGAGTAAGAGTTTGGGATATCTTGCGCTGCTACCACCTGTATGGTCCATAAATGAAGACTTAGTGGTGTTGATGTATTTTCTCTCAAAATAAGTAAGTTTTCTTCTTCCCATTGAGCACACAGCAAAGCAGAGAACAAATTGTACTGTTGGTGGAAATGGCAATACTTAATCATTCTGTGTTCATTGTAGTTTTTGATGACAGTCGACAAAAAATGAAGAACTAGGTCAACAGGAACAAGGAAAGCTTTTTGCTGTGGTGTGCTGCTAATCATCCTCATGGTAATCATTTTATTGATGTTAGAAACAGTTTAAACATTGTCTGTTCAAAGCTGAAGCAGAGCTAATTAACCATACACTCTCCTGCGGTTATGCATGGCCAGTAGATTCCTGCACAACTTGAAACTTCAAAAGAAGAAATAGGTCCTTCTCACCTGTGACTCAAGGAAGCAAAAATATTTTAGGTAAAAAAAAGCCAAAAAAATACCTCAATTTCTAAAAAACCCTGTAATAGCTGCTGAGAGGAGTCCTGCTACTCTTGTAAACACCAGAATATATGTTTCAGTACATATTATGGTATCATCATGTGCTAAAATATGTGCTTTCACTTTGCTTATTAAAAATTAAAAGCTCTTTACTTACACAAGCATGAATACTGTTTCCTGCAAAGATTTGAGAACTAAGTAGTCCTTTTCAGTCAATTATTTATCAACGTTTTTAGGTCACAAGTAGTCATATGAACTAGAGTTGCAATATGCTGCTTCAGACTTGACTTATGAATGAAATATTAAACATACTTAGTGTTTTCTATTTCAACTTTAACTATGTAAACTTGTATTGAGTTTCTGGCAGTTTATATTAAAAAAAGAGATAATTTTAATAATAAATTAAGTTCAACTGATTTGAGAAGAGAGAACTTGTTTCCCGAAATGAATAAATAAGAGCTGTCTGAAAAACACTGGGAGAAGGGGAAGTAAGATTTATTTTTTGTTGTTTGGTTGGTTTTTTTTTTTTTTGTTTTTTTTTTTTTTTTTTTTGTTAATAAATCAGGTATAGAAAAGAGATAAGACTATTTAGTGGAGAACGGTAGTAATTCAAGAAACAATTGGACAACACTGAAAAGGAAAAGACAAAGATTTGCTGGTAAGCTCCAGCAGCTTAATTCTGGTAATGCAATCTGACCATAAAGTCAGTTTTAACACTCCAAATAAGTCAGGCTTGCAGCTGCTTTACATCATCTGAGTGCTGTAGAGTTGCAACAAGCCAGTTGCAGCAGAGCCATGAGTTGAGACTCTTAGTTGGTTATTCAGATACTGTTCTTTCTACACAAAGAAAGGGTAGTCTTAATACAAATGTGCAAATGACAGCTTGAGGAATGAGCACAGTTGTCTCACCTTTTCATAAACTGTGCATGCTTCTGCTTGCATGAAAGAGCATGGTGCTCTTGGGCACTGCCCTTTTGTTGGGATCTTTTTGTCTGTCTGTCCTTCCACAGAAGCTTGTTCTGTCTCAGTCTCACTCTCCTGTGTAAAGAAAGGCATGTAAACACATGTCAGACTGTATGGGGTAGTTAACATTATAGGCAAATACCCAAGGAGAATCACAAGACCATCACATTGCTCTGGTTGTGAAGGGTTTTGTTCTTTTTGGGTTTTTTTGCTTTTTAAGTCTTATTTTAGCAGAGTGACATTTGCCTGTCCTTGCCAGTTCCCTTAGCTTCCAACCTACATACCAGTTTGCACCCTCCAGCCCATTTTGAGTCAAGCTGACAGCAGCTGAAGATCTGAGAGGTGATGATTGCACAAGCTTTATCAAAGAAATGCAAAAAAGAACTGTATTTCCACACCTGCCCAAGTCACAACAGGCATGTTGCTTGCCCACTTGGCAGCTGCAGCTTTTGGAAGGGAAGAGGCATTAGGTGTCAAAGTTAAGAGGGAATCACTAAAGATGTAGAGCACGAAGTTGAGGGAAACCAGACTACACCAGGACAGTGTGTTATGTAACAGTTTGATTTACCTAATATTTCAGTCTGGTTTCCCATAGTATTTTAATCTAAATTGACTATTCTGAGCTAACAAGATTAACAGTAATGACTCCAGATGTGTAGATATCACACTCCCTACCTCTTGATTATTTTTGTAATTGAGAGTTTTAGGTTGTGTTGCTCGTTGCCAAGCACAGAGATGCAGGCTCAGCTCTTCCATGTGAAATGCCTACAGCAGAGTTTGCCGAAAGGATTGGTGAGAAAGTGGCACCTTGTTCTTTGCAAAGGGAAAGATTGTGTTGACTTTATTTCAGTTTATGAACACAGGGCTTGACAAGCCAAAGCAGTATAGCTGTAAGCAATCTTCAGATTTGCTGCTGCTTTTGTGACAACACTGTGGACACTGGCACTGCCACATCTGGGTTGTCTAAAGCAACAGACAGTGTTTTGGTGTTGCTGCATACAACATTCTGACCTGCATGTGTAACATTGAGGAAGAAAAAGTATTCCTGCTACGGTCTGCTAGTAAAACATCTATTATGATATTTTAAATCAAATTACAGATTGTACTTTCACATCCTCATTAAGTATTTTTCTTGAGAAGCACTTTCATTCATTTAAAAACTTGGTGTTTCTGAACTCTTAAATGTCCTTACCTGTAGCATCTAATGTGTTAGCCTTAGATGATATGTTTTCCCTTTAGCTTGTGTTTGCATTTGGAGCACAGAGCAGATCCTTTCCTCAGTGGTACAAGCTGAAGAGACTACAAAGGTGTCTGCTGTGGATACTTTTGGAATAGGAAATTTTTTTCTTTTCAGCACAGACATATCTGTGCAGATGTTGCTGGCAGAGCAAGCTCCATGCTCTCCTGTAAACACCTGGGGCAGTAGATCATATGCAGGACAAAAGGGCAGGAGTCATTAAGACAATATGTGATTTGACTGTCCTCACCTGGTAATTGGTCTCTAGAGAAGGATACAGAGTCAGCTTTACCCTGAAGTGGTGCTGAGCCCGTGTCAGGAGTGGGCAGATGTTACTGGCACAGTGACAAACCCCCACACCTCCTACAAACAACACGTGAAACCTAGATGTGCTCCACCTCTGCAACACTGCTGCACGTGAATTATCTCTTGTGAGCTTTTGAACCTGCCAGTAAAGAAAACTGCAACAATTGCGCACAAACTCCAGTGTGCTGCGACTGTGATGGAAAAGCTGCGGAAGCATGAACAATCATTAATTTTTCCCATGGTGTTTGACTCGGCATGTGATCTTTTGGCCAGGAAAATACTTGAGGCAGTGCAGTTAGTAACACTTCTCCCAGAGGCTGTCATAACCATGCTTTAGACACTGAGTCACAGATGTTTACTCAATCATCATCGCACACCCTCGTTTCTAAGAATTACACAGAGATGGGTTCAGTGAGACTCATTTCGTGAATGGCCCTTTCTGATAGCAGGCACCCCGTGTATAAATTCTCCCCATACATTTTCCTGCAGTTCAAATTACAGTGCTTGATTAATTGATTTGACTGAAGAGAATGCACCAAGTTCAAATGGAAAGAGTAAGCAGCTGGACACACGTTCGCTTTCTTTCACAGTCTTGTTAGTTAATTTTGGCTGACGATTTCATGCAAACTGCAGTACTGAAGTGTATTCACAGTGCTGTCTCGCTGAATGTAGATAAAGTTCCCGAGCTGTTGAAAAGTGTGAAATAAATTTCATAGGGGGCCAGATTCTAGTCCTGTTGATATCTGTGGGAGAATTGTTGTGCTTTCAGGGCATCGGTATTTGGCCCTTGATGTACACTTTGAAAGTTGGTGACTTGAGGTTGCTGGTTTCTATCATTATTTTTTACTAGAAATGGGTATTTAGAATATATCTAGTGCATCAGAAACATTTTGTTGTTCCACATATAAAATTCCTGTCAACAGGCTGATTTTACAAAGCTTGTTGAATGAGTTTTCTAAGTCATTCAGACAGAACACTTGCTTTAAAAGTGTGGCTTATGCTCTTTAAAGGAAGTTGATATCATCAAATTTCAAAGGAGTAGGAGATTTGCTGCCTTTTTGTACTATAAGCAAGCTTCCTTCTAGAAGTCCCAAACCTAAAGCTGGCAAAGCCTGTGATATATCCTCGATAGCTCTTTGGTTTGAGCTTTTATTGTGTGCCATCAATAGGCAGAAGCAGGTCTTACTGATTCAGAATCCTCACTAGTCCTGAAGTCCTACAGTGGTGTTTTATATCCTTCCCCAGAAAAATTTTGCATTCAGTGCAACTTACTAGTAAATGAAATTAGTCTTCTGTATCAGGAAAGATTTAGACACTATATAATTATTACTGTTTCCACACATGTAAGAATGACACCTGTGTAGCAGCAGCCCATAGCCCTGTTTCCTGGGGCTAGGCTGACCACTGCCTGAGGAGAAGAGCCATGTTAGGAAGTGTCCCTGTGAGAGTATGCAGTGGCTGCCAGGGACACCCAGTCTGAAGAGGTGAGACAGACACGTGTGGAAATCCTTTAGGCTCTTCCCCGTGTGGATTGCACAAAACCTATGTGAAACTGGATCAGTATTAATTACTAATCTCAAGCAAAGTTACAAGGCCTGAGTAAAGAACAGTTAAAGAGCAAAGAAAAAAGCAGTAAAGTCAGGAAAAGCAGCTATGGGTCCTCTATGCCCAAACTACCACCCTACCACTCAGATGCATGAAATGCTTTTTCCCTCCAGTCTCACCAAGTTTTCCTTCACTGTCAGAGACTGTAATTCTTTCCTAGGCACTTTTTGTGGAAAGGACAGTTTTGCTCTGAAAGCAGAGCACAGAAGTCAAGGTTCATCTTTAGAAATGTNAAGAAATAACATGTGCCGAAAGATATTTAGTAGACTGCACCTGCTCTAAATTAATGGCTAAGAGTTTGCCTTGATGAAATTCTAGCAAGTATCACATTTCCATAGGACTCTCTCTCTCTCCAGCCTGGTCTTCAATGATAGTACGAATGAAACTTGGGTTTGTAGATCAGCAATTCAGTTGAATAAAATAAAGGCTTTTATCTTTCTAAACTAGTGTGAGATACCATGTAACACTGCTAGGGAGTTGCAGCCCAGCTGAGTAATAGCTCCTTGGAAGGGATCTTCTTGTAGCTGTCTTCCCCTCTTTATAACATTTTCATGTTTTGTGAGAAAAATGGTCAACAGTGATGGGAAAGTTTCGATTTCACTTTCACATACTAACTGCTTGTAAAGGAGGGAAAACTCCCTCTTCTGAAAGGGTAAATATTTAATAAATACTTATCCATGTGACTTTTGGAGGCATAAAAATAGCTGATGAATCAATTTTGTAAAAGCCCACCTTCTGTACTGTTATCACTGCAGCTAGACCTGAACTGCACTATGGACTTATTACCCCTCTCTGGGTAATAAGGAGTCTTACAAATGTACTGACTTGGTACAGGGATGTCACTTTTAGGTCACTGCTGCTCCTTTCCTGTAGGGTGACCGTGTCTCCAAAAGGTAGTTCATTGCACTTAGGACACACAGATTAAGCAACTTTTCATCTCTTCTTCATAAATTAAAGAGGCATGAAAAATTAGAGAAGAGAGTGAAAAGAGTGAAACCCCATAGGATTTATGCCAATATGGTCTCTGATGTGTTCATGGCTGGGCTGATGCACCTGAAGATGTGGCTGCTGTAAGGCTGTAGGATTTACAGCAGCCCAAGGCTGAACCTGGTCTAGTCTGCGATAGGAAAGTGCAATACTTTAAGATAAATTAAAGCAATCAGGAATTTGTATCCAATGTAATGTGTTACATCAGATTTCACTCCTAAGCTGGGTTTCAAAAATCATTGAGCACTTTCAGTGGTGCTGGAGAAGTGTGTGTGGGGTGCAGGCAGTGGGTCAGCTGTTCCTCCCCCAGAGTACAACACTACGGGAGGACTGGCAGCAACAAAAAAGGTGTTGTCAACCTGGACAGATTGATACAAGGGATTTGACCTCTTTAAGTGCTAGAAAAGGGAAACCAAAACTCAAACATAGCATGCTTGTTAGTCTTTGTGTCAGATCAAATAATATGTTCCTCTATAGACTGATGTATATTAATGGAGCTGTGTGGTTAAGAAGAAAAAAAAAAGAAGGATGACTAAAATATGTATATGTAGCTTGACAGTATATTTTCTTTTAGGAAAATCTGGAATAAAAGCAACATTTATGCAGACTAAGCAGATGTTTATGATTAGTTCTTATTTAACATCACCCACATCACCCAGCTGGCCATCTTGGGCTTTATGGTGGGGAGAACATTTGAGAATGTCACATGTTTATATGAATCGAGAACATGGCAGTCATGATACTGGGGCAAAAGTGCTACATTTCCCATTTTAGGTAACTCTTTCAAATCACATCACAGGACAGTCAAGCAGACTGTTGTCACTGGGTGTTTTAAATTTTCTATAATGACATGATGTATCTCCATGCATTAAAGCTCATTCTGAGGATTAGACAGAGACGTGCCTCTCACATTATGTCTGTAAACATCTTTTGTCAAATTGGAGGAAATCAGTAGATGCAACATTTGAGGTGTTTTTCTAATTAGCTTAGAAAATACATAATTACAAATACATTGTCTTGAATATAATCTACTATTACTAATGGGGAGAGTTTAACATTTTCTGTCTGAGTCAGGAGATGGACTATGATATTTTAAGAACGTGAAATGTTCATCAGAACCTTAAACTATTTTCCTGTTAGTGGAAAACATGCCTTTACAGGAAGATTAGCTACTGATTGCATGGGCACCCTCCTGATATGGAAATATAAATAATAGTTTTGTGCACAATATATTTGCCATATCCTTAGTCATAAAGTTGTTATGAATTACGACATATTTGCAGAAGTATATGGAAAGCATTTAGCTCCTAGCTAATAAAAAACATTAAGCCAAAAATGGTCCTAGTGGCTGAGAAGGATGAAAGGATAAATAAACCTGTGTCACTTGCTTCTTGGTGAAATATTATTCTTTGTTCAAAAAATTTTGTAAATTTCTACTCTATCCTAAATTCACAAATGTTGGCAATGCCAATTCTAGCTCAAAAAAAGAGCACTCCTTGTTTATTAGTCTCTTTGGAGAAAATTTGGAGGATCATCCACAAACTGGAATCAAGGCTAATTCTTCCATGACTAACCTTGGCTGTAGTGTTTGGAATTTTTTCCATTCTGAGGTGTCTTTCTACATGCTACATGTTTCAAAAATATTCAAACAGATTTTTATGTGGATTTATTTTAAATAAAGCACTTTAAATTTTTTCTTTGTAGAATTGAATCAAAAAAAAAATTTAAAATAAGCGAAGAGTCAACATTTTCATGTATTAAGTAATTTGCTTCATTTTTTGGTACCTGGTTTCCATTCCTTGAATTTCACAGACACTCAATCACTTCCCTGTGCCTTTTTTTTTACAAACCTGGATGCAGAACTGAAGTGGAGGGGCTTTGGAAGAGGAGACCTTTCTGGCAAAACAAACCCAGTGAGCAACCATAGTGTTTCCCAGGGCCCTTGCTTGGCATTGTTGCTCTGAGCACAGGAGTGTGTGGGAGCAGGGCCGGTGGGAGCTGCTCAGGAAACCCCTCAGGTGGGCAAAGAAGTGGCTTGGGAGGGGCCTGGCGTTCAGACTCAGCTGCACTGTGCCCAGTGCTGGTAAATCTGACACAGCTCCTGCTACCGAATCGGTCTCTGGTGTGATGCCTGATTTCCTTTGCCCTTGTGTTTACTGGGAAGGTGGTTCCAGTTCAAAGCGGTTTCTCAGCAAGGAGGGACATGAGTGTGACCTGAGGGCAGGTTTCCTGTGCTCATGCATGAAAAGACTGTGTCACCTTCAGCCTTCTGAAGGCATGGTGTGTACAGGGCCACAAAGGAGACACTTGTGAGTGGTTGGACAGGGAGCTACCCCACCTGCACATCCTGCTAACAATCAGGAAAAAAATCTTGGGTTTTAACATTCCTCAGTGTGTTTGAAGTGGCTTGAATAAGCTGTAATCCAGTAACGTCCTGAAGTAAAATTTCCAGTGTGACTGCTCCTTTTTTCTAAGGTGCTATGTAGAATGATGTGCTCACCTGAACCTTACCCAGGACCATTGGGCTGCAGAGCTGTCCAGTGTGTGAGTGCAAGGGCTCTTCTGTAAGGTCGCTGTTGGCACTCTGGAAGCAGTTCTGCTAGGCGAAACCAGCAAAGCACTTGTTTTGCTTTTAGCCAGTCTACTGTTCTGCAGTGTGAATCAAATGCTGCCTATAAGAATTAACGTCTTTTCCAAGGAATAAAATTAATGCATAGAAGTTTAGATAAAATACCATAACTCAGTTCTCAGTTAACAGAAATAAAGTTAGATGCAAATATTACTGTCTAAAAATAATATACCCTTTTGTCTGGCTTCATAAGAACAATATATTAATTTTCATTATTTTTTCTTTCATATTTCATCGATTATATAATCGGTGCTGTATATCCAGTAACTTTCAAGAAACGGGTTTTAACTTGTATATGGTTCTAAAGGCATGGAAACGATGCAAAGAAAACCTCAGAATATGAGCTATGCATATTTTTGTAATGTTGTGTGAGTTATAATTAAACCATAGCATGTACATGCATTTTGTGCTACATGCAAAAGCAGTTCTAAATTGTGTTATTGGTATTTAGTGTAGCACAAGTTATCTTGCTCTTCTGGACAGCTTATTTTGTGGTCATTAAGAGAATATAATTTTCCAGACTGATAGGTTGTCCTTTTCTGGTCTCATTCTCCTAGCATTTCTTATGTAGAAGAGTATCAATCACACACGTCCATGAGCAGATATGAATGCAGCTTTTAAGTATGAGGATGATGATGTTTCCTGAGCAATTCTATAATTAAATCAGAGAATAAATGAACAATTCCAGAAAGGAGTCAGTGCTTCCCTCTGTATTACAAGAAGTGTATCTCAAAACTGGTTATGGAAGAATGCAATACACTCTCTGGCCTGCAAAAATGTGTAATTGATAGATATGTTCTTATATCTGAACTTGGAAAAAGCTATTAGGATACTATGCTTGACAAATTGTTTATCTTCCTGTACTTAAAAACAGAGAAAATTAAAGTAGGTGTTTCAAAACCTGTAAACTTTGTTAAATGTAGAATTGAAGGAATGAATGAAATATATTAATCTGAATGGAAAAATAAAGGAATCTACACTGGCTTCTGTTGACTTTCAAAACCTGTGAAAATGTTTTAAATCTATTTTTTTAAAAACTATTTCACTGAAAATGGCAACTTATTTCTCTAAAGTTCGAAAGTTTATAAATTTTAAATTTAGTTGGCTGATTTTCTATGTAAAATTTTTAAAAAGACAGAATGACATTTTGACTGTCAGGTATAAAAATAATTATGTTCAGCTGATTTTTGCCTGGTGTTACTTGTTGAGTTTTTGGTTTATTTTTTACTTTGTCAAACTATCTCATGTCCTCCCTTCTGTTGAAATGTTGGAGAGTTTTGGCTATTGATTTCAGTGGTGGCAGGATCAGACCTCTCATTACTGATGCTTTCTTCAGGCATTCAGAAAGAAAGATGTTTGAAATGCTCAGATTCTGTTGGAGATATAACCTTTGGAAAAGTTAGTCTCTATC
>VZTR01003641.1:0-12143 GCA_013400775.1 Chaetops frenatus
ATCTGCCTTTCATACGTTATTTTGCACATACCTAAGACACAACCGATCCTCTACAGACCACAAATACTGCTTAATAATAGTATATTTTTGAAAGCAATGATAAGGAAACAGTGTTGACATAGGTGAATTAATTGAATCATTTATTCTTCTTCTGAAGCACATTCATGGTTTCCTCTCAGTTCTTACTGTAAACTATAACACTAATTGAAATTTAATAATAGTCACAAACCCCTGTGTTAATAATAAGCATATTGGAAAGATTATTAATTGTTACTTGGAAGGTACTTGCTAGCAATTCTCTGTCAGTGTAATATATATAATTTACAGTCATATTTCAGGTGGTAGATGAATTCAACCTGCTGGAAACACTGCTGAGATGTGTAAAAACCTCAAAAAGAAAAAAACCTACACAGAAGAAACTGCCAAATTTTGAAATTGTATAGCAGTTTTCAAAGAGGTAGGTCAAGAAAGTGCATGCCTTAATTCCAGATACAAAGTACTAAATTAAATGCCTAAAAACAGAAGATGAAAACAGTGCTATGCCCCTAACTGTTACCCATCATTCATACCAACCATAACAAATTATAGTCATTGAAGTAGTACGAGTTTGTAGAAATTTTAAAGAAAGATGGAATATATCGGCTAATTGTCTAGAACAGAACAAGATTAAAATTTGAAACTTTTTTTTTCAGAACTTTTTTTTTTTCCATGAATCATATTATTTGGTTGAAAAATGAAAAAGTCAAGAAAGCAATAAATCTTGTCTTCTTCTTTAAGCTCAAAAATAAAAATGAGAGCTATTAAGTCTAAATCTTTGAATGACTTGGTCTTCTGATNTTCTCCTGACTCAGTTCAACTATTAAGTACTGTCAGAATTTCTTCCATGCAACAGAGTAATATAAGCACCTGATATTGCTTTTATTAAAGAAGTGAAGCAGGGTTTCTAATTCAATAGAAAGGAATCTGGTTTTAGTCTAGAGTGGATCCTAATTTCCAATCAACTGCAGCTTGCCACAACTTCCAATATACAAATGAATTACTAAGTAATGAAGAAATATATTGTTTACATTTTTCCATATTGAAAACACTTAAAAAACAATTACAAATAATTGTAACACTGTAGAAGTTGCTCACCCAAAAGAAATTTTATCTTTTGTAAGTCAAGATGAATCTTCAAGTGTAAAGGTTAAATGTACTTGAAAGTCACAATTCAAATGGGTTATATTGGGAAAGCCATTATACAGAACTGTGGTACCTATCGCACCCGGCCACGGAAGAAGGACACAGATCCCCCACAATTAGGAGAACAGCCGAGGCCCCCAAAAGGAGAGCCGTTTATTTTGATACACAATTTTATAGAGTTTTCAAAGTGTGTGAGGATTGGAAGATGAAATCCCACCTCTCGACCAGACTGGTGAAGTGACCAGTCAGTCAGCTTTCCTTCTCCAGGAAGGAATGTAAACAAAACCATTGTTTTTAGTACAGTGCGTGAGAAAAATCTGACTCGAGAACATAAACTTTTCAGAAGGCTTTCAAAAACAGGGCGACACAGAACCTAATTGAAATGTAAATATGTGAAAAACTTTTTTAAAATATACAATTTAAGTTTTTTTATGATTAATTTAAATCACAATTTATGATCAGAGAATTATATCACTTAGATTAAATTTCAACAGGCAGAGGAAAGACAAAGGCTGAAGTGTGTATTGTGGTAACTGAGAACTTATCACTAGACCAGATCTGAAAATGGAACAAGCAGACTTTTCTCTGAGAATCCAAATATTGAACTATCGTTGTGTAAATATTAGGCGTGATCTACACATTATCTTTGAATAATAAAATCAACTTTTCAAACATGTAAAATAATTAAGAAACTGTGGTTTAATTTCCAGTTGCAGCGTTATGACTATAACACTATAAAAAGACAAATCCACTATTCTTTTAGTTATGAATTAGTTAAAATGTGCCCTACAATCTTCTTGATTTCAATGTCAGTAGGTTACCAAAACCTACAGTTTGTTGGAGATTAAATCAGTGACTTCAACCATAGCCTTTTTCTAATTACACAAATAATGTAAGCAGTAAAGCCCTGGGTTACACTTCTTCCTAAAAGTAAGCAATTTGCTGTTCTAATTCNTCTTAGCACCTTGGCAGGTCTTCATGTACCATGCCTATTTGTAAACTGCATATGTCAAAGACATAACTAAAGCCAAAGACTCAAAAAGAAACCATATCAAGGTGAAAAAAGCAGTGTTTGTTGTAGGTAGGATAAGTAAATATTGAAACAAACTATCAAGGAAAATGGTGAACATCCCATTTTTTACTATTGATAAATTGTGTCTGAATACATTGCTGGGGAAAACATATTAAAAATAATTGTAACTGGCAGGGTACCCATGTGGATCTCTCTGCCTGCTTGTATAGACAACAGAAAAAGGCATTGCAGCCCTTTCTTTCCTTGAAATGTATGGAGTACAGAAATAGTTAAGAATTGAGAGTCAGAAATGATTCAGCTCCTGGTTCTGCCCCTCTTAAGTCAAATGATTTTCATTTACATCACCATATTTCATCAGGCATTATGTGCCTGTCTGTGTTCTTGGAAATTTAGTCATGATTGATGATAATTTTGCTGTTAACAAATATTAGTTTTGAATTTGGGAAATTAACATTTGGTTAGTATATACTGAAAAGAAAATCGAGTCTTTCAGAAATAGTGTTTACCTTGAATTAAAGAGGAGGCCTTTTGTTTTCATTTCAGTGCAAAGCTCATTTAATTTAGTTAAATACTCATTTCACTTCAGAACAGAGACACCACAGCAAAACCTACTCAGGAAGGAGATGGTATTAGGTTTTTTTCCATAATAAGGCTTCATTTTCTGGAGTCTTCACCTCTTAATAGATGTAAAATTAATTAGATCACTTTATTAACCTCCAAGGAAAGACCTGGCTACTCTTTCCATGATGAAACCACGTGTTTATGGTTCTAAAATCCCTTTAGAAGTTACAGCTCCCACATCAAAATAGAAGCAACTATTAGACAAATCTCTGTGGAAAATGGCATGGATTAAGGCAACATATACATCCAGTTTTTCCATTTACATGATGTTATATAGAATGTCTGTCATTATCCATCTCTGTTCCTGAAACATTTATTCTGTGAAATTAAAATAGCCATAGGACCCACCTTCAAAAATGTTTTGCAAATCCATGCATAAAAATTGATGAATTAGCTGAGCAACAACACTATGGTACTTCTCTTCAGCTAACACTTGAAATGAACAAATGCAGAGCAATGCAAATCCAACACATTTAAGAAAAATTGAAAGATCAATTATTTTCTTATCCTTTCATCTCAAAATGCTGGAAGAGATCCAAAAACTACACTGAATGGCCCCAAGATGTCTGGCACAAATCACCATACAAAGCACTTTGTCCTCTAAATGCCCACAAACAAGTTTGTCACAAAAACAATTCCTTTGTAGTACTTTTTTTATGACTGGATAGCACTGTTGAGTCTAATGACACAGAATAGACTCCAATATATTCATCAAGGCAAAGAGAGAGAGAGAGAGATTTTATTTTAACCAATTAGCAAGACTCTCACGTACAGCCTTGCAGGTGCAAGGTGCTGTCTTATTGTTTAACACTCTTTGTGCATGTTGATGTTAAGCTGGTCTTGAGAACAGAGAGTTGTTTCAGATTCACTGCGTGAGAACTTCTCACAAACACTGTTTCATGGTTTTCACAGATTTTCTCTGTTCCAAGCCTGTTTCTGCCAAGACAAGTGGACTGTGAAGAGTTGAGGCCATTTCTCCAGTCAAGGGTGTTAAAGTTTTCCACTTCATCTTTCAACATCTTTCTTCATCCTTCCCCAGGAGTAGTTGTCCCTGAGAGTGCCTTTACCTGAAAAATGACCTGTTGCCCAGGGGGAGGGTAGATCCTTCTGCCTGACTTGAACCTTGCAGGACTCCAAAGGGACTTCCCTGGCTTTACATAAGTCTTCTGAAGGTTGGCAGGAGAAATATCAGATATATAAGAAAAGGACTTCAAAAATGAAACCATACAATCTAATGCTACAATGGTTATTTCATCACTAGAAATTATCTGTCAGTCATACATGGTTTTTTACTACTGAAAATAAGGGTTTTTAGGTTTTAAGTACTGATGCAGCATATAAATATCATTGTGAATTAAGTGTATTAGAGAAACAATTAGAGCACGCAGCGTACTAATCAGTTTGGAATGATTGTACTGGTTCCAGGTCAAACACAAACTCACTAAAAGCATAACTGTGCATCCAGAGAAGTTCCAGAAAAATTTCAGATCAGAGTTCAGAGTTCAGAAGAACATGAGCACATATTTAACCATAATGGATAGCTTACTATAAAGCATCACCATGCCTTAAATTTGATATATCACTTTTAAGTTAAAAAGTATCAAGTTCTTTCAACAAAGGAATTCTTGAGGCTTTTAATCTTAATGGATCTTGCAATGCTGCATTTCCCCTTGTCGTGGTAGCTCCAGCTTCTCTCCCTGTGATGAAGTTCTTTTGCCTGTCACAGTGTCACCCCTCTGTCCCCACAGCCCCTCACTTATCCACATCCTCCAATGCCAGCTGTGCTGTGCTGAGTTGCTGAGCAGCATTCACTGGGTGACTGGCCAACAGCAGGGCAAACAGAGAAGGCAATTTGCAGGTTTTCTCCCAGGGAAGCTTTTCCTTACTCAGCTGCAATAGGAACTACATTTAAATAACCTAATAACAAAAGGTCTGTTCATCTGAGAAAATGCTATTAACATTGAACAGTAGAGTAAAACTTTGTTCTCATGGAACAAAGATACACAGGCAGAATGACTGAATAACCTTTATTGCCTTGGAAAACCTGAAGAAAGGTTCTGTGTTAATGAAACTCACATAAGGAACTGTGTATTTACCACCTTACACTTTCAAAGAGAAGCCTAACAGGAGGGGTTTTATCCTGACTTCTTTTTGTCCATTTGTAGATGAATGGGAAAATAGGCAAAAATCACAAATAAAAAACCAAGGCTGCTATTTCATACAACAGCTGACTGTGCTGCCAATCCCACATGCCAGATGCTATACTGCCATGACCAAATCTGGTGCTGACATAAATATTGTCCATACTTGTAGATTGAAATTATTTTTGGATGCAAGACATATGCACTTATTTTTTTTAATGTAGAAGGCTTATACATACAAGCTTGAAACAAGCCATTACTGTTAATCAAAATATTGTTCTAGATTTTCAAACATTCTTAATTACTTTGTATAACAGAGATGGGGACAAAACTTACTTTTTCTCTTTTTTCTTTTTTTTCCTTTTTGCAATGTTCTTAAAAAATCTTACTTAACTTGCTGTGTTATGTGATGTGCCTGGGTTGACATCAGGATAAATTTTAAAGTTTCTTTCCCTAAGAACCTTGAGATCTGCCAAGTTAAATCTTCAGGCTGAGTGGGGTGTCCATTAGGAGCAGGTGGTGGCTCATGCAAGAGAGACAGAGATAGGCTCAGCTGAATAAAAGCTTACTTTCCAGTAAGATCCCCTTCCCATTAGATTAGGAACAGGTAAACTGGGGAAAAGGACAGAAGATAGAGGAAAGAGTACATTTCTAGGTGCAGCAAAAATGAGGGGAATACAGCAGAGATGTCTCTAACTTCAGACAGATGCTGCAGGCTACCTGTACACCCCATTTTATACAATTGTCACAGAAAATCACTGTCAGAAAGCTCACAAAAAGCTGCCATCCACTGCCAATATTTACACTGAAATCCACAATTTTACCCAATGTTACTAGGCAGCATTGGGTGATTCAGAGGTTTTCCACTCAGGAGACAGCTTGTCAGTTATGTCTGCCTGAGAAAGAAGCTCAAAGTATTCTCAACTTGGACAAGCTGAAATGGGACATGGGAAAGAGTTGCTCAGAGAGGTTGGAACTTGGTATGACCCTGAGAAACCTAATCTGACTTCACAATTGGATCTGCTTTTAGCAGGGAGGTTGGATCATATGATCTCTAACAGTTCCTTCCCATCTAAAATTCTTCCATGATTACCTGATTTTTTGATAAATCTTGGGTTTTAGTAGCTTCTGATTGATACTAGGTGATCACACAATGTCAACCCGAAATAAGCTTGCCTGTGTTTACCTTAGTTCATAACTTTTCTCTGTGCAGTTAACCTATTGCCTACTATTTTTCCATTATCATTTTTCTCTCATACCCACGTCTAAGCACTCCTCTTCCCTACTATCACAGAAGGATCTCCCTTCTCCCAGCTGTTCTGTCCCCAGGAGTGATCCTTAGGAAAAAAAAAGAAAGACATGGACTCCCAGTTCAGATGTCAGGTTCAAGACCAAAGAACAGTTATTTCCCCTTGCTCCATCCTAAACTAGGGCATCTCCAGTGCCAGGCAGAATCTTTAAGGTATATGGTGTATTAATGTGCAAAATATAATTATCCAAATATTTACAAATTTATTACTTCCTCACAAATTCCTGCAAAATGAGGTTCTAGGGAAAAATTCACCATGAATGTTAACACAGGCAATAACAATTGTTAACATTTCCTTTTTTCCCTAGACACATTTCAGAACATTTCAGAAATGTCTGATGCTTTCTAACCAAGCACCAACTGAGGCAGATAGTGTGGGATATTTTTGCTCCAACTGCAAAATATTTACAGGGCTATAAGCAAGCAAAACCTGAGGCTTACAATGGGAATTACTCAGTTATCTCAACAAAATAAGGTGTTACAAGGCCTTCCAAAATTAATCCCTTGGTCATTTCTTAAAAATTGATATGACAAACTAACAAACTAGAGCAAAAACTTACATAAGAACATACCTGCTCTCTAACTTCAAGTATCTATAAGCCATTTACTGTCAGTCCATACTAAACCTAAAATCAAGTCTGGCTAAAACTAAATTTTGTTATGTCTTCATCTAAATAAAAGCTCTGAATGGGAATAGCATGTCTCAAAAGCAGTGGCTTGGCTCGGGTGATGATAGCTGTTACATGAGTTTTGCCAAATATATCAAACTTTTTTTTTTGTTTAACATATGAAATTCTGTTTCCTTCAAAAACAACTGAACTATTTCTCCACAGTTACGGCAGGGTTCAGAAAAATGTGAGAGAAGCAGATGACTGCTGGATCTCATCACCAGAGGTGAATAGGCAAGGTTTGAAAATAGGATGAGAACTGGCTATATCTTTCCAGTTTCCCAGCCAAAAGATCTGTAGTAATACAAAGATTAAATAATCCTGTAGCTACTGATGACACTAATTTGAAAAAGGAATAAAGAGCATAGATGACTTGATACCTCAGTAAACTTATTCATGCATACTGTCTGAGAATATGTTTTGATGTTTGGCTGGGTGCAAGCCACGAGTCACATCACAAAAACCATAAACAACAACAAAAAAAAAAAATAAAGGAAATTGTGTGGGTACAGACTGTTCAAGATTAAATAGGCAGCAATGGCCAAAGATTAAAAAAAAGTTGTTCTAATAAAAAAAAAAAAGAACTAGTACTTAAACCAGACTCAGATTCTTACTTGGATCTTAATCTTACCACTGTTTCCACTCACGCTGACCTTTGCAAGATCCTACTGGACACAAGCATGAATACAGAAATCAGTTCCAGGAAATCCAGATATAAGTGTATTAATGGATTTATGTGAGACCAAGAAAAACCACAGAAGGTGCACAAATTGTTATCTCCTTGCAGCTGCATACTTCCAATGCATACTATCATTATTACTGTAGTGTTGCCAAAAAAACAGGGACCTATATTTAAACTCCAAAGAAGGTATTTGGAGTTCAAAATGCTAATCACATTTACCTAGAAAGTGAAAGACACCTCATAATAGCACACATATGAATTTTATTGACTTGTGTTCATTAAAATCAGATGTTCTCTGTAGCCAAAAAAACCCCTAGGAACTTACCAGAAGAGAAAAGCAGACATGGCTGGTTAAAGCATGGCAGTTATTTTACCTCACCATGTGCTGTTTTTCAAGCTTCTAGCAGTCAGACGGATGATGGAAAATAAGCACAGTCATTTGAGAGGGTACAGGGAGTTATCAAATAATAAAGGCTTTGGCTGATAAAAACTGATTGGTTCTTGTGGAAAAAGAGCAAAATTCCTTCCAAAGGTTAGAATGGAATTTTTTTCCCACTGCTTGGATTGTAGGCTTCCCATTTAAAATATTTTATTTACTAATGCAAATAAAACTTTGGGCTTTTTTCTATATTCTTGAACACGGTAGTTCATACAATAATAAACTTACAGAAAATCAGCCGAAGGCAGGTCTGGCATTCTGACATCTGCTTTATAAATCTCTTCCTTCTGATTACTTACTGACAAGAATGACAGAGATGAGTAGGTCCCGGGCAAAAAAAATAAAAAGTAATTTGGATACTATGATGATCTTAGACAGCCTGAGATTTTGTATTTTAAATTTCTTGTAGATCTGAAAAGTCTTATTAACAAAAAATATAACCCAAGAGAGGAAAAAGTAAGATCAGTTCAGGGGACTGATAAGGGGATGAGTTTACCTGAATAAATAATAGATAGAGGGGTGTTCTTTCTCTCCTGCATATTTAAGGCTTTTTGAATTGAGCAGGTCAGAAAACTAAAGTGTCATTTACCAGGATTCCCCGATTTTCAGCAATACCTACCAACATGACTGTTCAGTCTCTTATCAATTAAGTCAGCCATAAATGAGGCGATAGCGGCTATTAAGTGAAAGCACCTGCTGAAATCAATTATATCATATGTACATAACCATGAACAAAGTTGACTGCAGTCCCCCACGCTTGAAGGCACTAATGGTAGAGCCAATGTCCAGTATCTCCCACTTACCCTTCTTCAGAGACTGGGCACTGTAACCCCAGCTCAGCTGTTTTCTTTCTAACATGGTGTCTCAAGGAAACGGGGCTTGTGCAGACAGACTGTCTGTTGCTGTAGCTGTCTGTCTCCCCAGGGACCTCGAGTTTCAGCCAAACTTACAGAGAAATGGAAGTCTCAGACATAATGTTAGACCTACAAGCTTCATAAAAATAATCAGAGTAAAGGAGAAGTAACAAGCAAATGTTCTGACTGTGGGGAGAAGAACCAAGCAAGTGAACGTGAGCTTTTTAGCTTTACTGGAGATTCCATCTGGACAGGATACCCAGCAGATGCTCTATTCATATGAAAATCTTCAACTGGAGTTTGTAATCAAGTCCAAATGTAAAGAGAAAAAAAAAAAGCTTTCTTGTTTCAGGATTTGTAATAAATAATTGCTTTTTCAGAATATTGAAATGAGACTAGAAATAAACAGGGAGACAGAGACTAAGTCTCTACCACATGCTCTCCTATACTCCCAAACATTTCTGCCTTACTTAATGTTACTGGAGGTGGTGACTAAAACAATGGATTGTGGAAACTTCTTATTGCAGCATAATGGGTTTTTTTCCACAAATAAAAAGATGCTTCTCTCCTTCATTTGTTAGGTAATCATTTTTCAAAGCACTCTTTTCCTCCACTTTAAAATCAATCTCAAATTCTAGACCTGCCAATTTGTTTTCAGATAAATTTGAATTTCAAAGTATAAGCTGTCTTGAAATATTTTCTGATTATTCTGAATATATTACTTTTTCTCACTTCTCCATTTTTAAAAACCCAAGTGCTCAGATGCTATCACCTATCCAGGTGTATTGGAAATGAATCCCTATTAGAAAAGACCACAACCTCAACTGAGTACACTGACAAGAATACATAATATGTTCTTGAATTTACTCTTAATAAAAAAATATTCATATATATAGAGAGGCATTAACTGCTGTTTTGAAACTGGGATACGATCAAAGCCATAATTAGGTCTCAACTTTTGTCAGATAATATGCGTCAAAACATAGTCAAATAAAAAAGCCCCATTGTTTTATTAAATGAGCATTTCCCTTCTTACAAATATCAGGGTTTAAAGGGAACTTTTAGGCACCCTTTAATATGAACTTAGCCTAAAACAGGTGCTGATACTGACTTCTACCTCTGCACAAGACACAAACAAGACTGAGAGAGCAGGACAGGGAATTCAAATTTCTGCAAACACAAGTTTCTTTCAGACCAAACTGCATTAAACATCATTGCAATCATTTCAGCCCTGAAACTGGAAGAAGCGAAAGGTTCTCTGAATCTGAAGTGGGTCAGAAGCACGCTCCATGTGAGGGGCCACCCCAGCATTCCCAAAGGCACTGCAAACAAGAAGGCCACACATGGTCATTATGTGGAGACACATATGGAGATACATTATGGAGTTGCTGCAGTGGACTGTGTTGGTTTATGGTTGTAAAAAAAAAAAAAAAAAAAAAAAAGCAAGANAAAAAAAAAAAGCAGCATAATGAACATGAGTGCGTACAAACGAAATTCTACCCTTACAGTCACCCTTGCTGCTTTCAAGATGCATAGTTATGAATAATGGGCAATGTATCCCTTTATTTCCTGATGATATATTGCCTAAAGAAAGAAGCACAGAAGCTGCATTCATGTACAGGATCACAGCAGCAGTTCTGAACATATTTTTCCTTATATCCTTTTTTTCCAAAAGTAACTAATATTAATAAATGGTTGTGCTCATCTGTGTTATTACTGAAGCAAAGTCAGAGCAGTTTTAGCTTGGATTATGGATTATGGATCATAAAAGCCTTTGCAAAGTAAGCATTGTTTACCAAAGTAATATACAATTTTATTTCTTGCTTACTTAGCTTTCCTATGTTATTTTTCAGCCACTTGTTAAAAGCTAGTGGTAAAATATCTGATTTTAAAAGGACACAGGCTGGGCAAAAGGCATATAATTGTTAAGAGATTTGTTTCTTCTTTTATAAAATGTAAAAATAAAACATTGGTCCTACATCTCCTAAAAAGTATTTCTGTTGACTTGCAGCCTTAACTCATTGTCATAAGAAGTTACAGATCTTTAACTCCTCTTTGAAGGAATTTGTGTCAGAAACCTGCCTGTCCTTTTCAGACTTGTAGCTACACCCCCACACACCCCCTGAGCAAAGTCACAGCACTGCTGTACTGCATCTGGTGTCAGTCTGGAGAATCCTGTGGCGCTGTGACCTGAGGTTCCACACACTGGTCTCAGAATGGAGGCCCACAGCTTGCACCCTGGGGAGAAGGAGATGCAGAGGAAGGCTGTACTGATCTTCTAGATGGGCTTTTTAATTCTTTTATTTTTCCTTCTTTTTTTTTCTATGCAATGCACCACCTCCTGTGCTGTCTCCCACTCTGTAATTCCAGGCACATTCACCTGAAAGATCATATTTAAGACTGACCATTCATGATCTGTCATATTCAGCATGTGGGGTCTTGGAATAAGGCAGAAAATGTGCAGAAGCACCATGAAAAGTATGAGGGGGAGCAGGACGTAGGAGCCAATTAAATGAGTCACACACTCAATATAAGACACTTCAAGAACCTCCTCAATCTCCTACCAGTGCTGCATATCCACAAAATAGGTTTGAACTATAACTCCTGGTAAGTGCAGCCCCTCTAGTGCTGTATCCATGAACAATTAAAGGCGAGAGTGAGATTGTCCATCTTCCTTTACCCCATGACTGATACAGCAAATCTAGAGTATTCACAAATACTTTATATACTGCTGTGGAATAGTATCCATGTTTCATTAGAAAATCCACTTGCTTGTTCTCTCTTTAGACAATATTTTACAGTTACTGGAGGAGGTCACTACATTCCAAAGTTAAAAGGAATGAATCCAGTGTTCTAAAAAGACTTCCTGCTTTATTTTCGGTATATGAGAGAGACATCGTGTTCCAAGAAATAAGTAATGCCTGAGGGCATGCAAAATCACCTTTTAAAGTCCATTACCCAGGTTTATTTGCATGAAGAACTGCATTTTAAAGGTTAAGTTACCTGTTATCATAGAAAAGCCACTATACTACTTTAAAATAGACTGCTCAAGGCCATGACAAATTACTTTCCCAAATGTCCTTACTTTTTGTTGTGGTTTAAAGGACAACAAATTTTTTTTTCTCCTTCCTGGGGGGGTTCTTTGTTTTTCTACTTCCGCCAGGGCACCGTTTCCAGCAGAGGTGAGGAGCCCACAGATTAGCTAATTTTAAGA
>VZTR01003642.1:7279-28690 GCA_013400775.1 Chaetops frenatus
GTTGTCCTTTTTAAACTACCACAGCCTCCCAGCTGAGATGGTACCTGATTGTGACGTAATTTTCATGTGATAAGGTTGGGCCAAACATGAGATCCAAATGTGCAAAAGCCATCAGGAGAAGAATCTTCCAAACTGTTTTGATTTTTTTTTCTTTCTTTTTTTTTTTTTTTTTTACAAAGATTTAAAACCTATATTATTGGCAGAGGAGGGAGTTTTGAGGAGAGAGCAAGAATAGATTACAAACAACACACCTCTGCTGGTTGAGATAAGGTGAATACTCTTTCTTGTTTGAAACTCAAGGCTATAGTATTTATGATAGGCAGCAGATAATTTCTGATTTACTATAACAGGGCAATGGTAAACATACTATATACATAGTATGTTAGAGCATTTATCTATGTGGTTTTTCAGTTCTAAATATATATATTTTTCCCAAATCTAGTCAGGTTTACAAATGAGATAACCATGTTGGATGTATGTTAGTGTGGAGGTGGATTATGCTTCTTTATAATTAGGAAAGGAACAATAGCCAACTGACTAAATTTAGGTGATGGTTCATAGTATAAGCCCCATGGAATACCAAGAGAAGATAGAAGGGGAACAACATTTTAAATGATTCTTTCAGCTGGAAACTTCTTGTGATACATAGCTGTCACTGAGGGCACCAGTCCCAGGTAGAGGACAAGGTGACCTGAACCCTGTTAGAAGGTGGAGAGCAGAAAACTGAGGCAGTAACTGTGAACAGGAAGGAGAAGTCAGGATATCAGAGCACGCACAGGCACAAGAGAGTTAGGAGTTGAAGAGGATAAAAGCAGTGGCAGCAGGTATATGCTGAACCTCTCAATGACTAGTTACCAATGTTCAATGAGAGAGAGCGAGCTATGTATGAGAAGGCTGAAGAAGGCAAAGCAGCTTACAGAGACTGGGACAGAGCAATGGGGGTTAGATAAAACCGTTGTAGATTGAATGATGAAATACTAATGACAGGCCAGAAAAGGACGTGCAGAGACACTTATAGCAGAGGAAGCTATCTAGTGCTGAACTTTTCCCAGATGGTTTCAGTGGCTAGGCACTTGGCAGAAAAGGGAGTTGAATACTGCTGAAATCTATGATAGTTTATTTTCTAGAGTTTATTAAAAAAAAACAAAAACAAAAACAAAAACAAAAAAAATGCAAAGAAATGCATTTATGTCTTTTACAGGTATTTTCTCTATCGAAAGTGTGACTTCAGCCCTTTAAATTTCTGTTTGTAGCAGCACTACAATGACTCACGGGGTCCTTTTAAGTAGCTAGTCTGTAATAGCTCTTTCCAGGCATCTGCTCAAACTGTATCCAATTAAAAAAATAAATCTGGGAACAAACTGCTCCCAGTTTCAGACAACTGGCAGGTATGGATTCTACTTTCATAAAAGGCTTATTTCTGAGCTCAGTTCTGTTTATGACACTTCAGGAAAACTATATCATGTAACTTTCAAGTCATATAGCCTTTAAATTTATCTAACATTGACATCTGCAAATAGCATTAGAACAGCATCAAGTCAGTAAAGAAAACAAGACAAAACATCTCAGAAACCTAAAATGTGGTGACATACATTGTGAAATGCTGCCAAGAGTTCTTGTGAGATAAGTGCATCACATTTCATTGGTTTTGGGGATAAATCTTATTGATTTCTGCTAAGGTTAACAGACTTCTTGTTTTCAGTAACCACAAAACAAAAGCAAAATCTCTATTGGGGGTGATACCTTCCACCTCATGAAGCATGGGAAAAAGCTTGCAAGCCTCCCTTGCTTAAGACCCATTCAGCATGAGCACTGTTAGTACTCATGTAGAATGGTGCAAGGTGTGGAGCTCTAATAATGGCATAAAGGTAGCATTTTTAGCACATAAATATGCTAAGGCAAACTTTTACACTTGAACCTCCCTGCAATTTGCAAGAACAAATGCTGCAGGCAGTGGAGCAGCAGCAGTGGAGCAGGCAAGTGTTAGAATTCACACTTTTAAAATTTATAGGGACCAATTGGTTTTGCAGATGTATTGCCTAGCACTTGTGTACACCCAGTTGCTGGAGCAGATAAAGTGTGAGCTAGGGGCTGGAATGCAGGTTGGGAACTGGGGAGTCAATACCCACCCTGGGGCTACAGCAAGGGGCCTGCCTTGAGAGGCAGAGCTCTTGGCTCTTTCTGTAAAACAGACCCTTATATGGTGCCTGGCTTGGCACTCTGAAATGTAGGTACCTCTACACACTGCATTTTATCAAAAGGTTAGGCAGGAAAAAATTCATATCCTTAGAAAATATGTGCATTTAAGATAGAAGCCTGGTACAAGGTCTTTAGCTAATGTAACTCATAATGACAAGTCAGACACTTTACTTTTAATTGTCAGACATAATCTCCTGCTCTGTATTTACTACCCATCTGCTCAGAGGGTTATACGTGCTAGCAGATTTACTGGGGGAGTGGAGCAGGGAAGAACAGGAGTGGGTGAGGTGTTGGAAGGAAACAGGAGCCCCTCCTGTGGCTGCTAGGACTGAAGAAGCCCTTGTCACTGTGCACAGCTCCTTTCCCTCTTCAGGCTGCAGACTCAGGGAAGTGCAGCCTCTTTTGAAAATCACAAGACAAAACTTTAAAAATTAGGTACTCTCTTGTCCCAAATTAATTATCCTTCATTTTTTAATGTTCTCAGAATCATTATGGATATGTATGGATAAATACACTAATTGATTATTTGCATTTTTAATGCTGACTGCTATTAAGCATGATACAAATTGATCATTGGTATGGCAATATTTAGAAACAGTATTTCATTAGAATTTGCTGGCTGCTGTCATTGTTTCCATTTCTTCTCTGCTTTCCTAGTAATTTTTACTGATCAAAATGAGGAAATCACTCACTGATCTCCCCTTTCTAATGGATTTCTGTTAAAAATATAAAAATGGCTTCCTGTTAAAAATATGATTGTAAAATATTTTACTCTTGATTCTTAGAGCTGATCACATAATTTCACTCCATCTATCAGTGCCAATTAAGCTTCATAGCACTAACATCCTTTAGGTATCATAATTAAAGACTCTTTGGTTAAGTATAGCTTATTTGATAAGTTGTCCTTTACTGTTTCAGGTAAGCCATCTATCAAAAATTACGTAGCCTAATGAAGAAGAAGGAAGAAGTGCAACCATTTCAGATGCTTCTCCCTAACACTGAACATCTGAGGACACCAGCTATAACATACCATAACATTCTAATAATTCTGCATGAAAAAGAGACACTTTAAGATTCTTCGCAACCAAATCTCATGCAAAATATAGCTGTGAATACACAGATCCAAATCCAGGATATACAAACCCTGCTGCGGCGAATGCTTTGTCACTTGAACCTCCATATGCTGCAGATCTAGTTTAGGGGTGGGAGGGGGGGAACATGCTATCTATTTTCTTTCTAAATAGATACCCAGCCACTGAGAAGCTGAGCGTAATAACTGATTTTGCAATCAGGCAAACAGTTTTGTGCAAAACCCAAGCGACCCCTCTCACTGCCTGCAGTGCTGAAGAGGCAGAGTGGGGCCTGGCTGTACCCTGGCCCCTGCGCTCCCAGCCCTCCCTCCATGTAAACACCACGGGGCTGGAATGCTGCTGGAATTTGGGGTCGGGAGCCAGCCTTTGAGGCGAGCGGGAAGGAGCAGCTGCTTTGTGTGACGGGCTGTCATACGGAGCTTACTGAGCTCACTTGATGCCAGGGAACCTTCTAAGGCTGCAGAGAGGCTCCCCAGGAAGCTTTCAAGGCTCGGGAGTGAGGCTGGAGGGGAGCTGCCAGGCAGCTCCTCCTTGGTGCTGCGAGCAGCCGTGGGTGCCACATGTTCACAAGCAATACGATGCCGACACATCTAGCCCTTGCTGTTGTGTGGTGAAAAGCAGACTCAAAACACATATGGCCTCTGTTCCTCCCTCAGAATGCAGCAATTCGCATGCAGAAATTCCATGTGCTGCTAAACTCATGGTAGTTTAATGTTTTTATATCAATCAAAACTGGTCTAAGTGTGTGATGATAGCTCCAGTCCTGCTCTTTGCGTTTCCACTCAGTTTGACACAGGAATCCTACGGAGGCTTTTTTTTTAAACTTTCATGGCCAAGTCATCTATCAGGATTGAATTAGTGTGTAGTGACCATGTTTTGCTCAGAGAATGATAAGATACCTGCTGTTCCCAGCTGTGTCCCATGGACAACTCTATGCTGATATTCACCAACAGATAAGAACTGAAAATAACTTTCTAGCTGAGCATCCATGAGGACAAGTCAGAAAGATTATAAATCAAGTTAATACTTTCTCCTTGTTTGCAGATTTATCTCATTTTAAGAGATCCTGTATTGCAGGGAGACTTCCTGAAATTGATTCACGAGAACATCATATTCCTTTGGGACAGGAGCAAGTGTCTCATTGTTCCTTCACTACCGGTGTCATTTTGTGAAAATGCAGTCTTGATTCTGAGTTTCCTGGAGCTCGATCACAGAATGTTTGTCACACATTCAAGCTACAGCTCTGCACCTGCAAATTCTACTTAAAAGAGGGAAAATATAAGGAAGCCTGTGTGACACACACATTAACCAGGGAGAAATAAATTTGACTAAATTGCACTAAACTGTCATTCTTTTGCTACCAAATACATTTTGTGCCTGAAAACAGACCTAATTGTCAGAAATCTTTGAGCACCGTGAATAACATTTTAAATAGCCACTGATCTTCATATCATTAGTTCTGCGTAAAAGAAACTGAAATGCCCTTTAATTATCCAGCTGTAGGAATATATAAGATGGTCCTAAATTTTGCTTAAGTACAGACTATTGCCAAGAAGAAAGCCAAAATACATAATTGTGTTGGCATTAGCATTCTATAGTTGTGTGATATAAAGCTGCACAGTGGCTGGAACATTCTGTGAAGGGCAATGCTGTCTGGGTAATGTAGCAGAAACACTTATCTAATAGCATGCCCTCCTGTGCCCTCTGTCAGGGCGCCAGCACATTAGTCCTATTATCAGCCTCCAAATACTGGAGGCTTCCACATCGTCACTGCTGCCAAAAGAAACAGTCTTCCCTGTTACAGGAGCAAATGTCTGTGCACATAAATGAAACTGAAGAGTAATTAGATTACAGTGTTTCCTATGCAACAAAATATTCAGGCTCTCTCATTTACATTAATAAAGATTCCACTACATTTACAGCATGTTTGGTTTAGTTCACAGGTCAGGCGTTTTCCATAATACATTCTAAACAGACTATTTCAGTCAAGTAGTGAAGAAATGTCGAGGTGACTGCTCGTAATTATCTTTAAAAGCACTGTTTGTCTTTTTCTTCCCCTACATTATGCAGGTTTTCTCACATGGGGTTAGTATCTGATGAGCTCAGGCTTTGTCTGTTATTTGTTTTCCAATTTGAACTGAATAGGTAAAAAATGAGAAACAGTAACAAATACCTGTCCAACCACTACCACCACCACCAAAAGTCCATCAGGAAGTTATCTAATGTATTTAACTCCCTCATTAGGAACACATTACAACAGTCTGTTGTCATGTGACAGGCATATTTGAAACAACTCCATTTAGTACAAGAAAAAGGGAGCCATGTTTTTAAATGAGATCTAAACCCCACACAAACGACCCCCTCACCATCCTCAAATTAAAGGAGATGCCTTGCTTTAGTTATTTTAAACAAGACAAATTCCAGACTGCACTTTTCATTAATAAATCTATCTGTTTATTGATAAGCACTCTGATCAACATCTTAGAGTAAAAAACATCTGTTCATCAGAGGACATGTAGCTGAATTCATATCAGCTTGTATAAACAATCTATGTAATATTGAGCCCATCTTTTTAAAAATAAATCAGTGACCAAAGAAGGGAAGAGGCAAGGCAAACAAGTTTTTATATGATTTAGATTTTGTCTTTATAAAATTCCAAAATATGTTCATGAAACCTGAAATAATATTGATCCCTTCATTGTTTTTCTCAATTTAAATAATTCTTTATAATCTGAAGGATTTGTATGTGAGAAGAAACAAAAAAAAGTCTTCCTATTTTACCATTTTAGGTTAGGCATTGCCATTTTTGTAAGTTGCTTCTGTCCTACACACTATTCCTGGAACTGCTAATGGGAAAAAAGGATTCTGATGCAAATAAAAGCTGTCAGGTATCAATTTGTAAATTGCTGTCACTTGTCAGAGATCCTAAGGAGCATTCCATTTAGGGCAAGACAGCTTCTTGGGTTATTTGATGAGTTCATTATAAAAGAGCCAAAGATTCAGCAACTAATTTATTTACAATGGTGAATTGTGTTTCTGCAGTCTTATGAAAATACGCATTAAAAATATTGTAATATGACATGACACCTTTTGCACACACAGTTATGTTGTGACTTCAAAACTGTTCTTTTGTATGGTTCTGAGTGTGTCATTATTGACAATACAGGTTACCACTGTTTTACCTTGTATGTAAGTGGCTTCAAAACTGCTCTTAAAATAACTGAGAAATTTACTTCTCTTTTTTTTGCCCTAATATGCTTTAATATTATGAACAGCTTGTGGGTACTGGGGAATGCCTTCTTCTTCCTTTAAAATAACCTCCCTTTTTTCAGTCAGAAGAAAGGCTAGTAAGGTGTCAGAAACGAGTTAGTGAGAGCTAGCAGTCCTTGCTATTATCCAGTGATCTGGAAAATACAAGAAAAATGCAGTGAATTACAGGTTAAGGGCAAAACTTTCCTTACCTGAGCAACAATGACTTTGGAGAAAGAAAGAAAGAAAGAAAGAAAGAAAGAAAGAAAGAAAGAAAGAAAGAAAGAAAGAAAGAAAGAAAGAAAGAAAGAAAGAAAGAAAGAAAGAAAGAAAGAAAGAAAGAAAGAAAGAAAGAAAGAAAGAAAGAAAGAAAGAAAGAAAGAAAGAAAAAAAGAAAGAAAGAGAGAGACAACACATTTATTTGCATTTAGAATGTGTACTGTTAACTCTCCTTCACAGAACCAACACAAAAGCACTGGATCAGCACCCCCAGTTATTCAAATCTGTAGAAGAATGTGCAAGTTCCTCAATTCCTAGCAAATCATTCTGTGTACACTGCAAGGGTTGAAGCCTGATTTCCAGTGATTCCTGTTCATAGTTTTAGTTTTCCATACAAAGGCTGCACTGTCAGCACAGTGGTACCTCCTCTTCTCTTTTGCTTTAGTTACCTCTGGTTGTTTCCATACCACCTCCTGCATTTTGATATTTCCTATGCACACCACAATTTCTGCATATTTGTTCTTTGTATGGCCTAGGACAATAGCTGTGGCTGTAGTGTTTTAAAACTTGGTCTTTGGTAGGACAGCAAGTTAAAATGCACTTTTCAAAATTTCCCTTGGCAGAATAAGGTGCCAGGGAGAATGTTGAGGAGATGTCACCAGCAGTGAAAGTGGGAAAATTGTGTTTAATTCATTGTTCTGCTCCAAATATTCACAACATCCTTCAACATTCTTATTTGACAAAAGTCTTCTATATGAAACAGGAATGAAAGAGCAATTTTATGCTTGCCATACTGCCAGTATTGCATGGCACAGCACAATGATGACCACGGTGATGTGGGACAGATCAGTGAAAGTGCACATAGGGAATGCCAGACAAGTAGAGAAGAAAACTCAACAAACCTAATGACTCTATCTTTAAAGAGGATGTGGGTTACTGTTTAGGAAAAGCTATTTGCAAACAAGTATGTTCCATCCTGTTATGTGTAGATTAAGGTTCTTCATTGCCTATGAATATGCATGCAATCAATTTCAATTCACCTGGAAGAGCACATTTATCATAACAGAGATGGAAATTCATGTGTGAATGACACATTTCTGACTAAACAGTATAAAGCCTCACTCAGGCTAGATACTGGGTGCCAGTTGTTTGCGTGAGGTAAGGATATGAATATTCTGAGATGAGAAGGAGAGCAAGCAAAATGACAGTGGTTTTCAAGGAACTTCAGATACATCACCCTGCTCAGGCAGAAGCAGCAACAGGAGGTGGTGTAACACAAGGACAGTGATGCTGTAGTAGCAAACTCTGTCCCAGTGACACCTTTAGTGTGCTTCAACCTCAAAAGGCAGCACGATGTGCCTGCAGCATGGTACTATACCTAGGGAGAGGGATCAGCCTCTAAGAACAGCTGAAGGAGACATTGTGTCCTGAGGTCTAAAATGATCCTCACACTTCTGTGTCTCTCTTCCTGCAGGGTGAAACTGTGGCTAGCCCTGCATTATTAAAAGGCTCAGGGTTCTGAATTCATCTTGTGTAATTATAGGATTATTGAGGGTGCCTGCATTAGGAATGTAGCTATTTCACACTCTCTCTACAGGCCTTTCTAACTATGAGCTATAGGGATTTTCAGTAGGCAGTTTGTTTATGTACTTTTCATTGCTGTAGGTTGTGTGTTGCTTTTGATGGACAGCCTCTTACCACGTCACCCTTGCACAGTCCATGCTGAAGGTGGTAGCTTCCATTCAGTTGCTTTTTTGACTGATTTGAAAACTATTTTTGTGCTTTCTTCCACAATCCCCAAATCCTAGTGTTTCCTCTATGCTAGCCAAGTGCCCTAATTTTCATTCTTGCAAATCAGTGTGTAAAATCCAGACACAACCCCATGTTTGGCATATACATTTTAATTTACCCACAGAAATAACCCATCCTGTTGCATCCTGCATCTTACTGTTTTTCCTACAGTCTATTTTATTGTCAAGCCCCACAGCTACATTCCCATTGGAGACTCATTCATTTGCTCACTGAGGCAGGAATTACAGCATTTATGCATCTCACATCTTTGTTAAAATAACTGATGACATGACCAACCACACAGTGAGATACAAGGGTGCTGCAACTGCTTGGTGAAGTAAAGAAAAACTCTCTGAGACCTTAGTTTGCACAATAAGATCCAGTTCAAATAATTCCAAGGTTCTCATTTGTTAAGCAGTTACTACAAATCCACAAAAATTCATAATAATAAAAATATTGGTAGATAGGGAATTAGCTGGTCACATTCAAAGGGTTGTGATCAATGGCTTGAGGTCCAAGTGAGATCAGGGGTTCATATTGGGACCAACGTTATTTAACATCTTTGGTGATTCACAGTGGGATTGAGTGCACCCTCAGGAATTTTGCTGATGGCATCAAATTTTGTGGTGTGATCAAGATGCTGGGGGGAAGCGATGGCATGGCTTTTGAGGTGGACCTGTGCAAACCTGATGAAGTTCAACAGGGCCAAGGGCAAGGTCCTGCACGTGGGTTGGGGCAATCACAAACACAGATACAAGCTGTGTGATGAGTGGATTGAGGGCATTGGAGAATGAAAAACTATGACACAGCAATGTGCCAGAGGCCTGGAGCAGCTCTCCTATTAAGGGAGGCTGAGAGAGTTAAGGTAATTCAGCCTCGAGTAAACAAAGCTCTGAGACCTTGAGCATTTTCCAGTAGCTGAGGCAGGGCAACAAGAAAGCTGAAGGAAGGTTATCAGGGAGTGAGTGTAGGGATAGGATGAGGGGTAAGAATTCTGAACTGAAAGAGGTTAGATTTAGGTCAGATATAAGGAAAAAATACTTTACAATGAGGATGTCTCTGGAACAGATTTCCCAGAGACACTGTGGATGTCCCATTCCTGGGAGTATACAAGGACATGTTGGGTGGGGTCCTGAGCAACCTTGTCTAGTGAAAGGTGTTCCTGCCCATGGCAGGGGGTTTGGAACTAGATCATCTTTAAGGTTCCTTCCAACACAAAGCTTTATCTGATTTTATAATAAAATTCATGATCAAAGTTAACCTATAAACAGTAAAAAGAGGCATACTGTTGACAGTTCAGAATGGTGTGGCAAGCTGCAACCTGAAGTGTCCAGATAGGAAATCAAAAGTAATGTTCTGAGTCTGTATAGTGTCTTGATATTTATATTTAGAAGATGAAATTTTGCAAGTTCAAATTGGAGTTAATATGCAGGTTGTATCTGTGCAGATAAAAAATGATGTCCTGAACTTGTCTGTGGATATTGTTGCTTCTCCATTGTGGTTGATTGTTCTCAAATTGGCTGCAGACAGACCTCTTTTCTGAGCAATGTATTCTATAGTTCAATCAGAATCTTTGGCTAAGATCATTATGAATCATCCAATCTGTTTGGTCAGACTAAATTACCATTTTTGCAGAGTTTTTCTGTTTTGTGCAAAAGACAGTTGTTTCCTGTCAAATAGATGAGCCTACCAGAAAATAAATCTCACTTCTAACTACTGAGCGACACTCATTTATAAAGATATGGCCTTTGTTTACTTCATGAATACAATGAATACAATGATGTTTTCAAAAAGTGGTTCTAATGGTCACATACTTAAAAGATACTAAATAAAGAGTTTGCAATTATTTTTTTTTTTTTGGAGATTCTTAAATACTACTGCCTGCTGGTCTATGACTAAAGATAATTCTCATTAATTTGCTGCACTGAGCTGATTGACTTTTCTAAACATTCAATACTTCCTTTCCATTCTTTATCCTGGTTAACTGTCTGTCTTTGAAGTGATATCTTGATAATGCTTTGATTTGTATTGAAAGTAAAGATTGATACAAGTGCATGCAAAAAGGACAGGGTTAAAAAAATTTTTTAAAAAATTATATTTTATATATCCATCACCAGGTTCCATTGTCTATCATTACTTTTATTACATTCAAAGTGTTTGAACTAGTAGATCCTTGCTGTTGGCAAGAAGCAGTAATAGAAATAACTAATTTTTATTCAAGGACTTGAAATATGTTAGCAAAACAATGAAAAGAGAAAGAAAGCCAACAAGAAAAAGATATTTCACTGCCTCCAATTCTAGAACAGGAAGGGTTTTCCTGTAAATTGCTAGAAACATTTTTTTTCCAGGTAACAGACATTATAATGTGTACCAAGGAGTGTTTCTAACATGTTTGAATCATCCTGAAATTCCTACAGTTTTCTTTGACATATGGAAGCCAATTTTCTGTCTATATAGATTATCATATATCATGCTCAAATATACATATTTTTAATTTATTTTTTCCACTTGAAAGATGACATTTGCTTCTTGTCTGGATCTGGTACTGGACCTTTCAAGTGATTCCTAGTCTAAAATAATTCACAAGAAAATTTTTACACAAAATCTCAGAAGTTTCTAAATTATACCACGACTCAAAATAATTCAGCATGTTCTGGACTAATCAAGATTGTTCAATGGTTCCCAATCTGGCAGTGAAAAATGCAGCAACCTGAGTTTTAATGAACTTTAAGAGAAATTGTTAAAGTTGACAGAACAGTCTGGCATGCAATTTAAGAGTAGTTACTCATATATTCTTTCAAAACAATATTGTCTCACCACTATCTAACATAGAATTACAAACCTGGATAAATTAATTACATTTAGACTATTAATCTTTTATATTCAGGGTAAGGTTTCTCCTCCAAGAAAAAGTATAGCAAAAACTTGTATCTGCATTAGCCAAAAGAAACATTGCCAAATCATTTTTTTTCTTTTTTAAAATTTCCCAGAAGAGCTGGGAGGTGTATATGACATAGCTGTAATATGTAATCTTGCATAGATAAAAAGTTTTTTTCTCCTTAATTAATTAATTAATTCATTCAAAATGTATCAGAAACATGGAAGCGTTCTTGCTGTACCCAAACAAAGAGAATATACCTCATCCTCTTCTTAAAACAAAGAAATATTGCATAGATACCATCGATACCAAATATTGCCGCAAGAATACTTGCATAACAATTAGACCTCTCCACAAGACATTTTTCATTGGAGCTTGCTTCTTTTTCACCTTGCAAGACATCTCAGGCTTTCTGAAAAAATAACCCCTTTTCTTCTGAAAAGAAGAGAGAAAAATATGTCACTTCCTTAATAATTTCCTAAATAGGACTGATTTTAAGATGGAAACAATGCTTGGGAGGAGAATGATTGGAGACCTGTCACTGGAGTTAAAGCTCCAGCTGTAAGCTGCAGCTGTGGTGACAAATGTCTGCAGTATCACAACCTGATGCCATGTATTTCTTTCCCTTATTCAGGTAAATAGTTCTCATTAGTTACTCCAAAAATAGTGGACTAAACCCTGAAGATTTACTCTGTGCCTAATCAGTGTTTGGGCAGCCTCCTTGCAAGTCAGTGCTAGTTTGCCTGGGAATTGACAGAATAGGATTTTATTAAAGCCCTTCAAATTGAAATATATTCATAAGACTTGCAGGATCAGGCCTCTAATTTAGCATGAACTAAAGATGTTGAGGGAAAGTTGGTCATTCAAAAAGCTGTAGAAGGGCTGAGCTGGAGCAGGCCCAATTCCAGGAAGTGCCTGCAGTGTCTCTGGATGCTGTGGGAGTTGTGTAATGAAAAGTGACTGATGTAGCTTGAGAGAACACTTTAAAATGACACATTGAGCTAGATTCAGTGAAAGGGTAATGGCTAGATGGTTTTCGTTTCCAGAAATTTAATGGCTATTTGACGTTCTTTGTCGTTAGTTATCTTGCTTAAAACTTTATTGAATAGTGATAATTTTTATTTCTTGTTTTAACTGAACAATAGCTCTGCTATCAATACAGCCAGCAAAGCATACCTATTAAAAACCTCTACTTCTCAGCAGAATGACTGAGAGATTCTTTGCATACATAATATTTGCACTAATTTTTAACAAAGAATTTGTGTGAAGGGAGAATTGGTTTCTTTTTACTTCCTCTGGAAATCAGATAAAATATTATAAAGTGCTTCCTATTTTTCCTAAATAAAACAACTCTTCCCCCCACCCGACTAATCTAGTCATTCCTTTTAAATAAAAATTCCCATCAAAATTTATCCAAATTTCTGTTTCAAATTTCAACTTTACAGTGAATTTCAGGCTACAAGTTAGTAGAAATAAAATTTATGTTATTTATTTCAGATTTAAATAATTAATCACATATTCCTGAATTTCTCCTTATATATATTTTTGGTCTTTATATTTCATCTGCATATTCTGATGCCTTTATAAAGTGTCAGGATATCAACTCCATTGCACAGGGCACAATCAGATTCAGAAGATGACAGCGAATGAGGCATTTTTCTTTCATAAAGACACAAGACCCCACCCCTTTTTCATAAATCAGGTTCAAAATGGGTGTATATACATGGCTTGAAATATGAAATTATAGTTTCAGTGAGTAACCTGAGGTCCTTTTGCAAAACATTGAAAAACATTTTATTTGAATGTTTTATAATGTTCTAGCAAAAATCTGGACATGTTTTTTTTTGTTTTGTTTTGTNCAACGCTGCTTTATTTGCTACAGAATGATAAGGTTGCTGCAAACACATAGGTTGATATTAGGACATCTACATGCTCATACAAAGGGACAAGAATAGAAGTCCAAATTTGTGGCCTACTGACTCTGGCAGTGTCCTTTTGAAGCATTATTGTTTACTGATGGGTTCATGGTATCAGGCACATCCCCTTTTCATTACTTATAAATGGTACAAGGCTTATTTAATTATTTATTAATTTAGGTCCCATGTTGTTTTTCGAGTTAGTGAGTATCCAGGTAATTCCTGGAGTGTGATGCAGAAAGGCAGATTATCAGCTCCACTTAGCTCCCCCATTCTCACTGAAAGGTGTCAAAGCCCCTCCTGGGTACAGGTTGCTGGCTGGCTGCTGGCAGGAAACCCTCGATGCTGGAAGATTTGCTTCTGTCCCTCTGCACAGAACACGCCCAGTGAGCAGAGTGGGATTACACTTTCCTGGCAGCACAGCACAGCCTGAGTGGGCATCTTGGAGAGGCCTTTGGGCTGGTTCAGCCTGGAGACAGCTGGGTGTGTCAGTGTCTGTGGGGCAACCCCTGTGCTTTGCCACCGCCAGCATCCGCACCAGGCTGCAGCTTGTTGGGCTGCTGAGTGTCACTGCCTGGCTGTGCTTTCTGGGCAGGATGCCCTTCCTCCCAGCCAGGATGCCGTGCTCACATCCAGGCTGTTTGCTGCTGCTGCCCCTGGGATGGCTCTCGGGCCCAGGGGGATCAAGCTGGCCTGGCAGCCCAAGCACATTGCACTGGTGGGTTTAGATGCAGGACTGGCCCCAGCTCAGCTGAGGTTTAACGTCTTGCCACAAGAATATCCATGCTCCCAAGCAGGTGAGGAGTGGGTGGCAAGTGCTGGCTGTCCCCCTGCTGTTTTCACCGCCTGACACTGTCATAACCTTTGAGAAGAGGTTAGCAACTTTCCATTCCCATTACCAAGTGTCACAATGGAAAACTACACACCTGGGTGGGAAGTTAAAATATGTATTGGGAAAAGATATTAGGAAAGAAGAAAAGTCTCCAGGTCTAATTTGAAGCATGAATCTGACAAAAAGGACTTCCCTGCTGCCTAGGGAAGTGCTATCAAGATTAAATTTTTCTCAGAGAGTAGAGACTCTTCTCTCTTAAATAAAATCACACAACAAAGCTTGTCAGCATTAACTAGCTAATCACCTGCTGGTCAGAAATCAGTTAGATCTCGCTTGTCACTGCACCTGGTTGGAACTAAAACAGCAGTGTAGAACCAAGATTGCTTTTTTTTTTCTTTAAAGCAAGTAAGGAAACATTAAAGGAAGAGCATCACAGCTAATGTTAAAAGTTTTTAAGTACTTCCTTTTATTTTAGTGTGGTCCTAATTTTCCTTAATATTTTTTATGGCTGACAGGTCACCATTGCTACTTACATAATTTGATAATAATATTTGCATCTGTAAGAGAAGTAGGATGTTGTTAGGATGTAGATTAACTCTTTTACTTTTACTGTGAATGGCCTACTGATTTTTTTCCACAGTGCTTTAATAAAGGCAACACAATTTTCTGTCCCAACTTGAAGAGATCATCCTGTACACCTCTTCAGTAATGTCTCTAGTGGAGCTGGTAGGATAAATGCCAAGGGAGCTGCTCTTATTTCCCTGTAGCATGACAACCTCTTCAGCAAGAATAATTGGCTTGGGCCAAGAACTTGCTTCATGTATATGGCAGAATTATTGAACCAAGCTGGATTTGAACCAGCAGCCATATGATTTAAATAGGAGATGAAAATTGATCTCAAAATAACCTCAGCAATATAAGCCAAGGATGAATGCTTAGCACTGCAGCAAAACAAATATCCTCTTTTAGAAAACAGACCTTGTCACAAGAACCAAATGCTCTTACATCATGTAGTTGCCTAAAGTGAAGAATATGCCTCTGTGGTAAACATAACAAAACCAATAAGAAATTGTTCTCTGTTTATATATTTTTACAATATTATGTATTACATAATGTGTTTTATCTTCCAAGTTTCACATGTATAATGTGTTTTATGTTCCCAAGTTTAGCAAGTATTCATTGTGACCTTTAGTAAAACAGTAACTCCCTGAATTCTTGTATTGCATTCATCGTGGCCACTTAGGGTCCTCAACAAAATTTATTTAGCAGATTAATAAAATTTTGACTCTGAAAATGGCCCCACATTCCAACTAGACAAATATGGTGGGTGAAAACCATTGCATCTTGTTACCTCCTTGTTTCCCTGCACCTTCTGGAGTGTGCTGCTGGACAAGCTACACTGGCACCCCATGTTCAAATAGTCTGTTACAGAAAATTCAGAGGCAAAGAGATTTTTCTCCCAGAAAGAATTCTAAAAAGCCTTCTGACAGGAAGAGTGGGTTCTTTGCAGCCTGTGTGACAAGCATTTTAACTGTACAAGAGGATATGTTCTGCCTCTGGAATCCAGTACATAAATTAAAAAGAAAATAATAGCTTCAGTCCAAAGGACCATCCACTAATCTCCTTGTTTATATCACAGGTAATATGTAAGTGCTTTTCAGAGCTAATCCTTTCAGCCATAGCATAACTGCAAAGGCCAATAAGATTACTTGGAGATGAAGCATTTTAATAGCATCACAGAGTCAGGAAGTAAACAGATTATGAAAGGCAGCAACTGGCATTGATTTTATTTTGTAGCTTGGTCTGAATGTCCTAAACTTGATGAGTCTTGTAATCAATCTTGTTTGAATTTTGCATGAGATTCTAGGTCATCTAGAGGCTAAAAAAATAAGCAATTTCAAAAATCAGCACATTAGACCACAAATCATGAGAGGGAAGAAAACCACAGTGTAAGACCCACTAGTGAAATTCTCTTTGCTAGGCCTCAGAGGTACCTGACAGGGTTCAAAGGATGAATCTGTCAAACAGCTGTGCAGAAGATTTCTGCGATAGTGCCCTCCTGGAAGCACAGGCTTTCCAGATAGGTCAGATTCTGCAGGTGTGTAGCTAGGTAGTCTCCAGGATTTTCCATCTGCAGATTTGTTTTTCTCCCTTCTTGCTCTGGTCAGTTCCAGTGAGGAGTATGTCATTCTGGATTGTGGGTTTAATATGAAGACACACATCTAGAACAGAGATACAAGTTTTCATTCTTCTGAAAGGCTTCCCATTTGTGCAACAAAAATGCTTTTCCAATCACACTGATACAAAGAGGAAATCAAGGAAAGAGTCCTTCAAAACTGCACTGTTGCTTCAAATCAGAACACTAATGTAGAAGAGGTAATGTGTCCTAAATTATCAAATCAGTGAAATCAATGCCTTGATTTTCATCTTTGTGGTCTTCCTGACAATCACCGTCCTGTAAGAGCTGTTACTCATTGCTTTAATACTACTGTGAAAGTTCTTTACAACCTTCATAGAGACAGAGAACTATTTAAGTGAAAGAAGTACTATTTTGGTGAGCATAGAGAAAATTTAGATCAACAGACTGCATACCAGCAGTCTGATTTTCTTCCACAGAAACCTTGAGTGCGGTAGAAAAAAGTACTGAAGTAATGTGCTTCATGAAGTTGACTACCGTGACTACATTAACAAAAAATTCATACTCTTTTCATAGAACAGGAGCAGTTGACATATCTTTTGCCACAACATTTTTCTCACCAAAATATTGCATTATGTTCAACATTTTGTCATAAAACACACGACGTCTGTATCTGAGACAAACCCATGCATTTCTTCCTGGGGAGGTACAGCCCCAAATTTCCACTAGTGTTTGCAAATCCAGTAGATTTTAATGTATTTTGAGTCTGTTCAATGTGAAATTCAACCCTTCTACTCTGTCCCTGCAGCTAAATAATTTGTTTCTGTGGCAATCTGCTTTTACCTAGAATTTATGCCAAATCTGCCAGTGCATTCATTTTGTGTGGTTATATTTCCATTTCGTAATTCCAGGGTAAATGAGATGGCAATTTTTTTCCCCTTAGGTTAAGAGTAACCTAAACAAAAGAAGACTGAGTAGGAGTGGGCAGGGAGTAGCTAATACAATTTAACAAATACCCTTTGATGCTGTGAAATAAGAGGGACTGGCTGATTGTGAATGTGAAAGACGATAGCAGAAGCATACTGAGCACAGGCAGAGCAGTAACAGCGTGCTAAGAGGAAAACAAGAAGGAGGATTGGATGCTGGTGAGGCCAGTGTAGAAACAATGCAAAAGCAGTTCAAAACACTCCTGAAAATAATAAAACTCTTGTCGAGAAAGACTTGCAACAGATGACAAAGCAATGCATCCTACTGATTTTGCTACAGAGTTTAGGGACATTAGGCCATATGAACTTTTCTTGCCTGTGCAAAGGATTGCAGAAAACAGGTATCTGACTCCAGCATTAGTTTCTCCTAACACAGAGAGCGCTGAAACACTATGGCAAGCAACCATTGCACGGGTTCATCTCTGGGTTTTGGGCCACTCTCTCCTGCAAGGGGGTGGCTGAGATCTGGCATTATCCAGATTTATAATGCATTTCAAAGTATGACTTTCACTGAAGACTTAGCTCTTAATTTCATGCTTTTAATTTCAATAACTAGGATTTTCATCTTCCTCAAGGTTTTGAATCAAAACTTCTGTATCTTTTGCAGTGCACCACTTACCTTAAAAATCAACCCAGAACTGATGTATAAATTATCATTCACAACTGTAAATTATTCTCAAACTCTACTTTTGCAATAAATACATAAGAAGCAAACGAGTTATAAGATAGTTTTGTAAAGAAGAAGGGTGGAGGAACAAAGTAAAACACCTAGCGAAGGAGGGGAAATCCAGGATTACACAAATAAATTTTTCTGTGAATTTGAAGTAGATACATGTTATTTGAGAGTCTGATTTTGTCAAAAGGGAAGGACTAAAGGAGAAAAATCTTCAGTATGTGTAGTATTTTGGAGAAATGTTTCTTTTAATGTTTCAGAAGACAAGTACTTTTATGGCAAGTGTGTAGTATGATTCTGTCTTCATTCCTTGTGAGAATCCTCAGGCAGGGAATATGTGGCCTGTTATACTATAATATATGAAAAACAAAATGTACTTTGACCAATGAATTTCTTTTATAAAAAGTCGATTCTCCCTAGCAGCTCCAACTGTGATTGCTTTCTTAACTTTTTGGTTTACCTTTTCCCTACAAGGTTCTGAATTTTTCCCCTGAGGCAGATCAATGCTGTAATTTTAGCACTATAATTTTATGGAAGCTTTTCAGCATTACTGCTTGATTTTCAAGACTAGTTTTGAAAACTAAATAGCAAAAGGAATATAGCCCAGGGAAATTAGCCTCAAAAAGCACTTTTTGTTTCTCTCTTCCAGTTTTGAGGAATCATGTCATCACTCATCTTATGCTTATTTTAAGGAAAGCATCATACTTTTGAAACGGTTAGAGATTTTTCTGTCTGAAGACCCTTTTGCTTTCTTTCAGCAGCTTGTTTGCCATACCATCTCCCTTCATCATTTTGCAAAGGCTGTGGAAAAGCCTTTCCAGCTGACACAGACCCCTGTTAACATCTGTGCACTCTAACAGTACAGGGCACTGGCTACTGTCCCTTCCAAGAGCCTGGGCTGATATTCTGGTACCCAAAAAAGTGGGTCAGAGTTTTTATGTTTGCACTGACCTGCTTGACAATGTCAAGTGAGTTTTCAGTGCTACCACAAAAAAGTCTTCCTGCTGGTTTTTTTTTCCCATGGTGGAAAGCAGGGGTAAGGTGAAAACCTCTACTGTAACCTCCTCTTGCTGGCCAGAGGTTTATTACTGGACTGAGCACTATCCAGTGGCATACACTACCTGGTTTATTCCAATTAATTATTCTAAACCCCTGTCTGGGTCAGTCTACTCACCTCTCCTTCCCTCTGGGCTGAAGAACAACTCATCTCTTGCCATCTCTTAGCTTGCAACCTGCTTGTGGAGCCCACAGGGAGACATTGAAGTCATTACTGCACATTCATAATGGCTTACAGGGAAAAGAATGGGCAAAAGCAAGCTGGAATGCCTTTTGAAGCTCCCTATTAATGAAATAAAGATTTAAGTCTACAGTACTATTAACCACTGCTTTGTGACACTTCTCTTATAGTCTAAAAACGCCATCAGTTTTTCAGTACTTATGTAACCTATGTTAATATAAAACATCAGTAAAGCTATCAAAACAGAGAGAAACCACTTGAAAACTCCTTGATGGCTAGTTTGTGCTCTGGAGTATATAAATCATGGCATAAGGTATCATCCAGATGAATTATTCTTCATGGGCACTAGTTGGGTCCTTCTGAAATTACCTGTCTAGCAAAGTAAAGCCATAATTTTCAGCACATACTGGGCTAAAGTGTGGAGTTGCCAGGGAAAATGCATCTCTCATATTGCAACTATAGGCCAAGGGAATCAAGTGGCTGAGTCTCTGTATAAGGCGATCAACAGTCACTGTGATAGGTAAAGGGTTATTCTGAAAATGATATAGATTGGTTCCTTTCAATCTATTAAACATTAAGTACTGTTCAGCTACTGATGGAACTGCAAGGGAACAAACTATCTGCATTGTTATTTATAATACTGGTGATGCTCCACAGAAATATAAAAATACAGTTTTAATCCTCCTATAGTCCTGTCAGGTATGCTACTAATTATCCTAGGTTTATGCTGTTGGAATGCTCACACATTCTTGTTCCAGATTGCTGAAGCAGCATGTTTTACAGTATGGGAAAGCACTCATTGTTTCCTTTTATTTATAGAAATGTACATACAGCATTTCATTGTAGCTACAGCAAGAAAATAGGCAATCTGTTTTAAACATGTTGGTATAAAAACTGTGCTGTGGTCTGCCATCTTCACTTTCAGCTGAACTGACAAAACTTTCTCAAAAAGCTCATTAGGCTGCTTCAACTATTTCTGTCTCTACCTTCATCTTCTTGTGTATTGTCTAGAGGAGAACACTGATCATGGGTCCACAATCTTTTCTTTGTTTTGGGTTGTAATTTTTTTCTGATAATTTTCTATTTTGACTGTTATGTTTATCTTAGTTTAATGATGCTGGGACAGATTTAAATGTAAGTTCCAATGACAAACCTATTATGTAGTTAATTCCTGAGACTGAATTTGAACCACAAGCAATAATTTCTCTGTATATTTTAAAATAAAAATAGCCATTTTGAGAAAAGTGGAAATGTGCATCAACATTGGATATACATTTTCACTTTTCCCTATTTATTTTGCACATCCATGAAAATATAACAAATAAATAATAATAAATGTAAAGAATATTAAGCACAAGGTAGGAAATATTTGCATTAATTGAAAAGCACTGGAAATTATTTCGTTGTGTTAGCATTTTTAATGCATATGTATACCAGAAGTACCTGCTTGCCTGAAAATAGTTAGCATATGCAGAGTAATACTGGAAGTTTAAAAAACTCATAGGACTTACCAGAAAAACACAAAGCATGGGATGTGAATTTAAAGAATGTCAAGTCTCCTCATTTTTAAATATACATGTAGCAAGCTTTTCCAGCAAAGCTTGTATTTATTTCTGAAGTAGAAAGTCAACCTGAAATGGACTAAAAAAATTAAGGACACACATAAATGAAATTTAGAATAATCTCAGGATCAGGTAGTTACTTAGTGAAAAGNGGCTGAGACTGTTCAGCCTGGAGAACAAAGAGTTCAGGCTGTCTTACCAAAGTGTATAAATACCTAATGGAGGTAATGAAGACGAGCAACCAGGCACTTCTCAGCAGTGCTCAGTGCCAGGACAAAGGCAATNTGACAAAATCAATATTTACTGTTTAAGGCACATGAATTTTATGTTGTACAAACAATAAATATCCTGGCCAACAAATTCTTTTGGGACTCTATGGGATAGCAATCTAGAATAAGCTTTTCTGAATAAATGATCTTGTTCTTATATGAAAAGTAATATCTTCCTCCTACTCCCAGGGTTCTTGGTCTATGTGCAGAGACCAGTTGGTGAAAATCAGGGAGACCAGTTGCAAGTTTATGAACTCATTTTGAAAAGCAAATAAAAGCTTTAAGCAACAGTCTGCAACAGAAATTAGGAGTTTTAATTTTGAGATATATTTCAGTTGGGCAGATTTTGAGGTGTTTTTATTTAAAAAAAAA
>VZTR01003644.1:23535-40768 GCA_013400775.1 Chaetops frenatus
TAAAATATAAAAATATTATCACAAGGTTATATTTGCCTCTCTGTGGAAGGGATACCTTATTTGATCCAGGCTGGCTGAACCTCATCAGCTCCAGGTCAGATTACAGATTATTTCCCCATCACAGTAAACACTGTTCCTAGTTCCACATACCAGTCCCTGGACAGGCAGCAAAGGAGGGATGCCTTCCCAGCAGATGCACTTCCAAACTGTTCTAGCAGAGCAGCACAGGGAACAACATTAATTTATCAGGGAGCACACTGCCCAAACACCCATTTCATATCTTAAAGCAACAGAAAGCCAGCTGGAAGGATTGGATGGCCCAAGACAGATTGAGGGTCATCAGATAAATCACCACTGTTTCAATCAAAACACTCAGAGTGACACACGCAATTACTTGGAGTTTGTTAAAAGCAGCTTTCCATACTTTGTGATCAGTTACCTGGGAAAACAAATCACATCACTGCGCTGTGGATACTTACAGAAAGATCTGCTAACTAAGCACAATTAATTACACAGCAGTACTAATTTGAAAAGCAATATCCATTCATCTTTTGTCTGCTTAAGTCTCTGACTGACTGCTGAGAAAAACTGTTTATAGAACCTGCAACTTTGGATGATCCTTTCTCTGAGAAAGATAACAAAGAGTACTTGCTAAGCAACACGTAAGGTGAGCAGTAAATACACACTACGTCTCTAATATAAGTAGCAGCATAAAGTAACCTGTCCTTACACCATCAGAATTTTCTTACATACATTCAAATGCAATGAGAGCTTCATCCTGAATATGAAAAAAAAATCAACTAACCCTACTCCTGAAAGAGTTCTACCCCATTTAGAATATAACCCCAAGTAAAGAATATTCTTTCTTATGAAAATAGAAAAGGTAAGCTTGAGAAAGCTTTACCTTTTGAACTTGCTTTTCAACTGGGAAAGGATCTGTGCATTACATCAAAATGATATTGTCAGAAATGAACAGAACACCCCACCATGCCCATCATTTCAGTGGATGTCTTTTTACCTGCAATAAATCGGCAATTAATATGGAATGTAAGTACCTTTAATAAAACAAAGAGCCTAATCTTTATAATTTATATTTTCAACATGACACTTCACACACTGCTATTCTCATACATAATGTGAACACCATCTTCATTCCCACCTCTATTTTCCTCCAGTGAAACAATGTTCAGCTCCAGGCATTGCTTTCTCCCTTTGCAATACCTCATTTTGACAGCACAGCAAAAGCATGTAATAAGCAAGAAGACAAAGAGAGCACAAAACAATATCCATTCTGGCACTACCAAATATCATGGTTGGATCACAAATTATAGAAAATAAAAAGGATGAGAAAGATAAATTGTGTAGCTATTTTCAGGAATAGGTTAACATTTAGTCCTCATTCTTTTTTTTTTTCTTCTTTTGTTGTTGGTTTGTTTGTTTTATTTTTAACTTTGTATTATGCCAGACTTCATCACAGAAGAGATAAAGAGCTTCCATGTCAGTAGTCTGGTATAACCACAGTGAAGTTGAGTAGTACACCCCACAATGAAAGAGACAGGGGCTCTTAACTTCTCCGTATTTTCAGAGTACAGCAACAAGACATTTGCAATGCTTTTGATACCACCTGCACATAAAAAATTAGAAACCTTATGGAAATAAGAATGCTGAAAACATTAACAATAAACGAGAGTTATGAGCCTGGAACTGAAGTTACTAAACAAGGTAGAAATTATTGACTGCATCCACAGAAAAGCAGATTAAAAAAAAATTCAGCTGGATGATGAGGTAGTGTCTGACTATTTCAATTAAAGGTAAGTGGAACATGGCAACTGACTTAAGACAACAGCTTAAAAGCAGGAAAGATGCAAAAATTATTCACAAGTCATAAAGCAAGTATGAAAAAACCCATAACTAAATCACACTGTTGTGAATGCTACTCACAGAAATAAGATGAATACTTTTCATATTGTTCCCATAGGTCTGGTTAATATTTTATTTTTCACTGGCATTTGGGGTGGAAAAAAATATTTTTTGTCATTTATGAGTAGAAAGCAAGACATTAAGTACTACGGAAAAAACCAAAGCATTTCTTTATCAGCTCTGTTTTCATCAAGCATGAAAAGTAAGATGATTTTCAAATACTGTCAGTGGAGAGGAATTTTTAAAATTATTTTCTCTCAAAAAAAAAGAGTAGAGTTTTGTGAATATCATTTGTAAATGCCTTAATGTTTGTAGGATATGCTTTTTGACAGTGTCGCTTGCTTTTTCAAATGCACACATGAGCCACAGTCATTTTAGAATGAGGCAACAAAAGAAAAGGGCTAAAGGATGAAACCTAATCAGTTTAAATTTCGGAGTGGCTGAGAGACACTTCTGGAAGTCGAGTCTTCTGCTCAGAGCAGGACTCTCACCAGCACTGGAAATGATGAGGCATGGTTTGGTCTTGCTGAGTCTTCAAGACCTCCAGGGATGGAAAATTCAGCTGCTTCTCCAGGCAGTCTGTTCCCAGCCTGGACTGGCCTCCTGGTAGTGTTCTTGCTCAGCTCTGACTCTGATATGGTGTGTTCGGGTTTGTGGCCAATCTGGCAACAGTGGAAAAAATTCACCTCCATTACTTTTTTTGGAACTACCCTTGAGCAGCTATGGGATACCCTTAGGTCACTCAGTCACTTCTTCTTTGTCAGAGTGAGCAAGTCTAGCTCTGTCAGCTTCTCCTGCCAGCTTGTTTGCTCCAAACAAAGGCCTTCTACTCTTCTTGGTGCTCCCCAGTTTCTCAACATCCCTCTTGAAATGCAGAGAACAAAACTGGATATTTAACATAAATCAAGATATTTAACAGTTCATCCAGTTCTCCTACTGAGATATCCAGTAATTTAAACAAATGAGTTTGCAGCATTTAGAAATTAATTCTTCATTCCATTATAGCCTCATAGTGCTTTCCATACACACTCAACTTACACATTTGATTGAAAATCCTATTCAAAATTCTGGAGTCCTCTTTCAAACTTAACTCTAAAACAACACTGAAAAGATTGGCAACACCCAGAACTGCATTTGGATGTCTCCCATTTCCCTCAGAATATCACAGGCAAAAATAGCATAATTGGTCATCAAATTCATTCCAAGCCTATGAGTCTCACAATTTACTACCATTGCTTTTTGTAGTCAACATTCATTACATGGTGTAATAGTAGGGTGAAACAGGCCAGATTAAACACACACAATGCAAAACAAAGAGTAACATACAAGGCAAACACTCAACAGAAGAGAAAGAATTAATGGAGATCCTTTCAAGCAATCCCGAGACCTGAGCCAGCACCTCAGCTGGTATGTACACTATAACATACTGTAACAAGATTATCCCTCTTAGGTCATGAGGGACTAATTTGGAAGCAGTCCAAAACTTTCAGTATCCCAAATAACATTTGTCCATATCCATAGATGAAGAGGATTTGGTGACAGATTTTTGGGTACATGTTTATTTTAATTTCACAGAAGTCAAAGAAAGTTTGCCATAGACTAAAATCATTTCACCCATTAAGTGAACTGGAAAGAACACTTTTCTGAAGGTTGCAACACTAGCTGTTTCAGGATATGGTAATTGCCTTATATTAAAAAAAATGTAAAGCCCATGAAAGTGTATATTTTATATAAAAACTTTGATTTGAATAAACATTTTTGGGAAGTTGGAATGGGACCACAGATCTTTACATGTTTTAAAAAATTATAAATTAATTATTCTTTGATTACTAAGGAAACATTTTCACTACATTTTGGATTCCCATTGCAACTAGAGCCCAACATACTTACACTATACCCTAGGGTACACTCTGTTTGCCGGACCGAAAAAGAGTAAAAAAAGTTTCTTCACCACCCTTCCACTCATGCAAAGTTCCTGAATTGTTACTAAATAAATAATTGATATAACCTGTTGAGGGGCAGGGGAAGTTGTTGGTTTTGGCTGGGGCTGTTTTGTTTTGTTTCTCTTCCTCTCCATCCCCCATCTCCCTGATATAGTTGCAGAGAAGGCTTTTTCACAAAACATTTTGAATGTGAGCAATTACAATTACCACCTCTACTGCTGTTTCCCAGACCTTTGTTCTTTACTGAATGGCAAAACCAAAGCTAACTTAAAAACAAACAAACAAAAAAATTTAAAAAGAAAAACAACAACACCACTGGAGAATTTTGATTGTACAAATTTTCCCATTTAAATTCTTACATTGTTCTTGCAGATGAAACTTCAGCAACTTATTTCAAATACAGCACAGTTTGTATGGTTATGAACAAAAACCAGAGTTTGTATTTCAGACATGCCTAAATATGCCAGCCTGCCAATCAAACTAGAAGCCTCCCAAAGGCACTATTGCAGGAGAAGAGAGATGAGGAAAGGCACAGACAATAACATGCCTCCTGTAAAACAAAAAATTGCTAAAAAACAGGTTTGTTTGCTGTACCAAAAATATGCAAAAGCAGTGCATTTCAGGGATTTTTTGTTTTTAGATTGTACTGCCTGGGGGAAAAAAAAATACAACACATCTAAAGAATAATTAGCAGGGATAACATTTTCACTTCTCCATGTGCCATACACAGTAGTTTTTTCTCCTTCAGTAGGATAGACCCTGGGTCTGTATATTTTTAAAGGCCATCTGCTTCGGAACCTACACAAATGCCCTTAACTGTAGAGTAGTTACAGACATTCAGTATTTGAGAAACTGGAGTAATAGCCACCTATGACATCAGTGAAAAAAAAGCAAAGTTGGCCAGGAGACAAATCCCCTCCCCATATTTCTACACACAATTACACAATTTAGATATCAGCACACATCAAAGCAATAAAAACAGCATGAAAAAAGGCATTTACACTCTTAACTTAAAATCTACCCGTTAAGATTTAACAGATTTCAACATGATTCAGATATGACCTAATCTACTTCTCAATAGAACAACAGTAAACAGATTTTGGACATATTTATTTAAGAAAATCAAAATAAATGAAAATATAAAACTAGGAGCCTACATTAAGATAACATCAATATATTCAAATAGGTTTTCTGTAAAAAGAAATTAATTACCACATTTATACAAAGAGAGCAACTCATTCTCTCTATGTGTGTTTTTTAAGCCAAAAATTTTAATTTTTTTTCCCCAAACATTCTTATTTGAGGTTCACACTCCTAGTCCATGCGTAGGAGAGAAAATTAAAATAATGAATGCTGTGTACTTTGACTGGGACCTAAAAAGACATCAAGTTTCTTGCTGTCTTTTATACCAAAATGTAAAGATATCTTATTTGAGAAAGACAGCAAGGCTCTGCACCTTTGTGCATTCTGCTACCTAGTAAAGGTAGAGCACAGCTTTGGTCCCACCATGCCACATCTTCTCCCTCAAAACCAAGGCTCCCTCACTCATTCAGCACCTTGGTCTGCCATGCTGATGTGGGTACAGAATCTTGGTCTTGTTAAAATATTCAGTAAATCAGAGGAATTTAACCTAACTTGAAACAAACTTTCAAGGCTGTTGAAGTTCTAGGAACACGTCCTTTATCTCAGCCATTGAATGAAAACTAAACCAAGACAAAACCTTCTATTATAAAGCTTCAATTGCTCCTAGGAAAAAGAGAGGAGTAAAATATTGCTTTAAAACATATTTAGAAACTGTGTTTGCCACCACACAGTTTTATCTCAGAAGTAATTATATATTTATATAACAATTTATACCCATTAAGGTTGCATGATTTATTTCATACTAAAAACTGCAATAGAATGAAAGTGTAATAAAAAACTACAGCCAAACAGTGTAACATTTCTACTAGGAGTAGACATCTAGCAATCAAAACAAAACAAAAAAAACCCCCAAAAAAATTCTAAATCATAAACATCACAGACCACGGATAAACTATCCTTCTGCTGACTTATAAACCCAAGATCAACAACAAAAGTCTCAGCAGTGCTGTGTTTCAGACCTGAGAGTTTTGCTTCCTCTGCCCACTTGGAACAGACAATGAAACAGTCACTCAGGTCTCATTTCTCCTTCTACATCTCAGATGTGTGCACAGGCACCCAAAAATACATGCCCAAGCCACTCACCCCTCTCACAGGTAGCAAAGATCTCCCTGCTCCCCAACCCAAGATCATTACCATTGTTTTGTTTTATTTCTTTTCATCCTCAAGACAACTGTTCAATTGCAGTATATACACTTTGCCTCTATCACAAATATCTTAAATGTCACCCAGCAGGTCTTCGCCCTTCCTACGAAGGGATAGTATTTCTTGTTTCAGTCATGATTATAATCTATAAGATTTTTAAGCAGCTCATGCCTTTAAGAAAAAAACAGGTACACAACTGCTTTTTGCAGAAAACTGAAGTATTTTCAAATTAACCTACATTTAAGAAGTATAGACAAAAAGAAAAAGAACATAAGAGACCATCTGATATACTTTGGACTATGGAGAGAGCAGAATATCTTTGCTTGTCAATTTTTTTATCCCCTGCCACAAGAGAAAAATAGTATCTAGTATTAATTATTGAAACAAATAGACTTTAAAAACTGACCATGAACTTAGAAAACACAGAAAGGTCAGAATTCTAGACCTTGGCACTCCAATGGGACAAATGGTCAATAATCTTGCAGGCATCAGACTAAGACAGTGGGAGTAAGTCCAGGCACAGGCTTTGTATCTTTTGTACTGAAAGTGACAGCTGAAAAGAATCTCTATCAGCCAAGCAGGGCAGTGACAGTTCTGTACAAAGAGAGACTGACTTTGCAAGTTTTTCATTTTTTCTCATATACGCCTCAGTCACAAAAGACAGCATCAAGTTTCAGACACTTTTTTTTTTGTTCTGTGAAGGCCATAAGGTTAAGGCATTCAGAGTAGCTACTCACTTGTGGACTACTACACAAACAGGCTGTCATTTTGTTATAAACTGCTTACAATTTAATAATAGAAAATTAGTCTTGGAAAAAAATATAGAGAAAAGACATACAAAGCAAGCTTGAGGTTTGCTTCGTACACAGCCCAAAATCTCAAATATTCTACCCAAAATATCAATGATCACAAAATACAGAGCTGCACTCCTATCTGTAATTATCAAAGAGCAGTCAGGAAAGCAGTAAATGGGATTCTTTTGATACAAGGAAAAAAATCCAAAACCACCACCTAAATTCATCTAATCTAGTGTTTAATGTATAACAATGAAGCTTGAAGTGATTTATTTTCTTTCAGATGACCAATTCTTTTAATCTAACAAAAATTGAAACCGTTTTGTATAAACGGAGGTATTCATAATGAATATTTTCATATTTCCAATGTGTTCTCATTCACTTCGTCTTCTCACTCTCCCTCAAGAGCACCTTGAAAGCAAAAATATCCACCAAAAAAAAAAAAAAAATCCATCAGTTTGTGGAGAGAAACTGTTCTTAATATATTTAACATATTATTTTATATATAGTTAATGTAGCTTCCCAAAAAAACATTGCCTTACACCTTCTTGCCTCTTAAACATGAATATTATCAACTCTTTTAATAAGATAATGGCATCTTTATTAACTCAGATTTTCCATGTTCTAGTAGTATGGAAGTTCTACAAATTGTTCATCTTTGATTAAAAAATTATATTAAAACATACCAGTGGCTATGTTAGTCACATAGAAGAGAAGAACAAAGCAAAGTGAAGCGATTTCTGTCAAGGATAGCAGAGTTACCATTAAACTTATGAACAACTTCCAGAGTATACATACTAACTGTATGTTTTAGGCAAGATGTTAAAATAAGCAAAAAACCCTGATTCCACATGAGACAAAATGTTTCTGTCAAAGTATTCAAAATATTGGTGACATAGAAGCTTAAGAGGCTTTCATTGCCACCATACCTGAACATCACACAGTTGATTCGTTTTATTACTTCATCCATATGATAAATACCTATAGGTGCTATTCCTAGAGGTATTAAATAGCAGAAAAAAAAAAAAAAGAAAAAGGCCAAGATTTGTATCCTGAAAAGTATTTAGGCATTTGAAGTCCATTAAACAAACAACCCCTCTCCAGCCCCCTCCTCCACCAGCATCTTCGTGAGCCACATTATAGACTTTTTGGTCTCCTGCAATGTTTTTATTTCCTCTAACTGCTGAGATAGAAAATCATTTAAAGCCCAAGTGGTTTGAAAGGACAGAACATTGTCAATGTCTTAAAACCATACTCCATCTACTCCTCTACTCCATTCTTTTAAAATGCATAGCTGGAAAAGGAATTTCACCAATTTGCAAGTGGTCAAGGGGCAACCTGGGGCGTTGGACTACTCTGGGGCAGCGAGCAGATCCTCTTGGCAGAAATAAATGTGAAACCTGATGGGTAGGATGCAAATCTGGGCACACGCTTCCCAGCCAGAAGGTGCCCAGGAGCTGACAGCCAGCTGTCTTTCACCAGGAGGTATGCTCTGCCTCCAGAGAGACAAACCTCACACTGGGCCCCCTCTGGGCACAGTAAACCACCCAGTGGGTTATGCAGCTGTACCACAGGCCTACGCCTTTTAAACAAAGAAAAGTCATTTTTTGCTCTACAAGTGGGTAATGGCAAGTCAGTAGAGGGGTGTGGGAGACAGAATAGAGCACCAGTGAAGGGCATGAAAACTTTTACTGCAGAATGAAAGATTGTGTGGGAGGAGAAAAGTATTAGAGTAGAAATTATGTCATTACAGTTTAAGGAAAAAATGCATTCTAAACAGATTTCTTTTTTTAATTTATTGCCAAAAAGGTTGAAGGCCATAAACATTTTATTAGAAGCTCAGATTTTAGGTTTCATAATATCTCATAATGGCAAGGTTTTATTGTGGTCAGCTTGACTACAAGAATTTCTATATGGTTGCTATAAATCAGCTGGGCTACTGGCAATTAGTTGCAATTTTGTTGAAAGCTACTTTAAATGAACAAAAACAACCCAGTAAAGAAACAGAAAAATACAAAGCAAATATAGCAAGCTGTGTTTTTATTTTGGTGCAAGTAATCAAAATACTGGTATGTGATCAAATCTGTGAGTCAAACTACTATAGCAAGAAAAGGCATAAAAATTAAACACTGAAAAAGTCACCATTACAAGATAGTGACCTGTGACCTTTCCATTAAGAATTTATATAACAGACATACTGCCTTCATGAGGGAAAAGGGAGGACAGATGAAGGGACAGCCCAAGGAATATGTATTTTTTCTACCTCAAGCTGAACCTGAAAAAATACTGAAAAAAATACCTAAAGAACAAAGTAGGTGCAGCTGATGTAATGCTTTTAAACCTGCAGAGCAATTCTCCATCACTTTCCTTAATAATGTGGGAGTTTTGGTGGGTTTTATTTCAAGTACCCTTCCCACTGAGTAACTGGGTCTCAGACTACTCAGCTCAATTTGAGTGACAAATGAACAAAATGAACACACAATATTTTTATAATTCAGTCCAAGTAATAACAAGTTAGATAAAATATTTACTTCCTGAATACTGAGAAAAAAAGTGTTTACTCCATAAACGTTGCTTCACTTTGCTATTTGCTTTCTTCTTGCATACTCACATTAAATTTTTGTAAAACACATTTCCTTCACCAGTATTCTTTTTAACTCCCATGTCTCAATTACTCTGTCACACTGTATAGCATTCAGAATTAGAAACACAGTTTATGTTAAGGTCAACATTTTATTTGGGTTCGTTTCATTACAAAGAAATATATTTTACATTCTCTAAAATTTCTCCATCATACAAACAATACATTGTTAAGTGGAAAGATCAGGAGATTATTTTCAAACACTTAATCCTACTCTGAAAATAAAATGCCAATGAACAGACTTTTTAAACTCACTAATGAATTATTTAGTTCTGAAGGTTTTACAAGTCCCATTTATTCACAAAAAGCAAGAAATCTACACAGTCTCATTTGAAAGCTGGTCAGCTAAAGAACTTGGTTTGACATTAGGTTCCATGAAGGTCTGTTTTCCCCTGTATATCCCATTAGCAATTGCGCCAACCTTGATAAAATCAAAAGATTAGCTGGACTGCATGAAAGAACACAATTTAGAGGAAGGAAGCTCAGATGGCATAGCTATGAGAATTCTAGGCAGATTGTATTTTAAATTACTGTCACTGCTTGGTACATAAGCCATATTCAACCTATTTAGGAGCTCAGGAGGAGCTACTGCTTCAGCTGGGTTCCCACAAGCATCAAGGAGAAGCTGGTTCAAGAGCGGCACCTCAAAGTAGTAGAAAGATTCTTAGATCAGTCATCAATGGTATTTTAAAAAATTGGTTTTGGTACAACCTGGAATTAAGGAGTAATTATGATATCTGATACAGTACCATATCAAAAAGAGAACAAGTAAAGATACCATTGTAGTTATTTTCTATAGCAATTGGAATAGAAAAGAAACAAGTAGTTCAGTTCAGGGCAAAGGAGGTTTCAGGCTTGGGCTGCTGATCTGAACCTATCATCAGTCTTAATGCAACAATTATGGAGATTTATCAGTTTAATAGAATTAAAGTTTTAGCTTATTTTGCTGAAAGTATGGCTTAAAAAGGACATCTGGCTGAGCTTTTCCATGTTCTTCCACTTCCAGCAAAAAAAAAAAAAATCTTCAGAAGGCAAGTCCCAACATTTCCTGCCAACTGACAAGACTATCTATCAGGGTTATTTCAACTTTAAGGAATTTTACCCTAAAGGAAATTCTTTCCATTCCCTTTCCTGTTTGTTTTGATTATCCCAGCACGTATTTGCAACCTCTTTCATAATGAAGCTGAATGTTATACAACGCCTGAAATTCTAAACACTTAATAAAATGGATTCTAAAAACCAGAACAGGGATCTGAAGGTCTGGTTCATGCTTTAGTAAACACAGTAATACTTAAAAGTGCAACCACTGCGAAGCTGGATGAACAAGAGCAGGAATCATCTCAAGCTTCTGAGGTTCTGCTGGCTCTTGTTTATAGCTAACAAAACTAAGAGGTTAAGGCTGAACAATTAAAAAGTGCAAACAGAACATGTTTTCAGAACAGAACCATTTTAATTTGTATTTTTGAACACTCAGACACATCATAGTTTTTTTCTCCCAGCCACATGGGTACCTCTAGTGTAGGTTATCACAAGTTTCCTTGTACTAAAATTAGTAGTCAAAGCAAAAGAACCAAATACAAATCTAAGCTTGACTTGCTGAGAGCCATTTTCAAATTCACATCCTGCTCTTTAACACTAAAACAACCTTTTGGAAGGATCCAAAGGAATTGCTCAATAGAAATTCACACATTCAAGTTCTAGTATAGCTAACCATATTTTAAAATTCAGTGACAAGGTGAGCAAAGTATATCTGAAGCTAAACCTGAGAGGACACACTATTGTCTTTAAGCACTTACTTTATTGTTAAGTTCTATAGTTATAAAATATTTAACTGTCAATAATTTATTTGGGAATTCTTGTCAACAAAGAATACATACTATGAGGAGATACTACAAGACCATAATGAGCCTTGTAAAAAGATCTTCAGAATATTGTAATAAAGAAATATTCTGTACAAATTCTGTACTATGATAAAGTGGAATCACAGTATGCTGGAATATCAACTAAAGTTCTCAATTATCAGAGCAACCACAAAAAAAGTTGTGATATTTCAGGGATTAATTCACACTGGAAGTCACAACAGCACTATATTGAGACTAACTTGCTTAGGGCTTTGCCCAGCCTCGCCTTAAAAAAATTGGAAAGGATGGAGATTTGACAACCTGTGCTACCTAGCCCAGTTCCTCAGTGTCCTTAGGGTGATTTTTATCTCCAGGTGCCAAATCAGAACCTCACCTGTTTAGACTGTGGCCACTGTCTCTGTTCCTCCTGTCATGTACCTGGCTATGTCTTCTTGATATCCTCTTAAGTATCACCTTGTAAGGCAGCTGTTAAGCACCCCCTGAGCTTTCTGATGCCCAAGCTGTGCAAAGCCATTTCTCTCAGCCTCTCAGTCTCCTGGCTTTCTATTGAATTAAATTCAATTTACTCAGTGTTCCTTATGTACTTGGGGAACCAAAACTGGACGGGGTATATCCAAAGTGGTGTCCTAAAGAATACTGAGTATTGGCAATCCACTGGCTCTGCTTCTGCTTATCCAGCCTAGTACGTTGCTGGCATTTGTCACTGTCAATGAGGCCTGACATGCTGACTCGTGTGTCAGAACGTGCAGGTCCGTTCCAGCAGAGCTGTCTCCCAGGAATTCACTCTCCACCCCATCCTGTGGCAAGGGGTGAGAACATGCCTTTATCCTTGTGGAATGTCACGGGGTTCATCATGGTCTGTTCCGCCAGCCTCAGCTGCAGAGCACTGTCCTCAAATGTGTTAACTACTCCCACAACGTGATGTCACATGCAAATTTGACAAGGATACACTTCATCTCCTCCTCCAGGTCACTGATCAAGGTACTAAACAGGTCCCAGTACAGTACTCCACTTGTAACTTGTCCCCAGGTGGAATACAAACCATTAAGTGCTATGTTTTGAGCCTGACAATCATGCTAAAAGCCTGGATAAATGGAAGATGAATGATGATCCAACTGCCATAAGCAATATTAAATCTAATCTGATGGCATTTACAGTTTCAGTAGTACACAGAAAGTCATTCCCGACTATGAATAAGTATATAAAAGATGCTCAGAAACTTCACACAAGGCTATTTTAATTACTGCTTAAGGGAAAAAAAAACCAAAACTGAACACCAAACAAAAACAACTCCAGTAGATTCCTTCCTAATAAGGAAGAAAACATAGGACTAAAGAAAGATATGTTTATGTATGAAACATACATAATGAATGGGTTTAAGTTTCAGAATCTGTATAGTCCATGAAAATAAAAACTAATTTCATCACCCAACCAAGGAAACCTAAAGTCATTACCCACCTTATACATGAATCATGAAATAGGAAAGACTTCACACTAACAAACAAAGCAATAGAAATAGTTTCTTCAAGGAAGTTTAACTTATTTATCAATTTAATTGAATACTATTATACCTACAGCTGCCACAGATATACTGATCTCTACTTAGAGGATTTCTAGTTGAGCAAATGTTCACACCCACAAAAGACAACACTTGCTGAGAATGGTTTATGTTTTGGAGTTGGTTTTTTTTCATTCTTATAACCAGTTGTTAAATCACAGAAAGAAATATCTAACAGATTTTAGATATTTCTTGTTATTACCTTGCCCTGCAATGATTACTGTAGCTGCCATAAAGAATACATAAGATCGTACTGAGAGATCCAATTTAGACACTGACATAGAAAAAAAGAAAATCTTTAACTTGCAACTTTAAACACCTCTGACCTACAGGCATACTGAACACTGGAAAATGAGTGGACTGAAATATTGATACTGTTTGGTATAGCCTACACAAGAAAGAGAAAAATATTACCATTAAGCATCTATTTTCCCCAGGAGAAAGAATTATTATTATTTACATATGTAAACATTCTATTTTGACACACAGCCACACAAAGCAAGGGTAGATACTCAATTAGCAATTTGTGTATACAAAGACAGTTTATACAGCCATTTCCAGCAACAAAGATACACTCTGTATGTACACTGACAGTTTTAACGTAATCTTATATATGTAACAATACTTTTAAAAATACAGCAGTAAAATACAAAGCAAAAACAAAATGCTTTTTAAATGTAGTATCTGTTTGCTGCAGATCAACATGATGGAAAGAATGGTCACCAGTTTTTATTTCCTAAGGATACAAGGCTTATGCAGTCATACAGTGCAACACTTCACCTCAAGAATTGTTGAACTTATTTCACTCAGCAGAATACGATAAAGTTTCAAGGGTAGTTATGCTCATAGAAATTTCATTTCAAAGGTTAAACAACCACAGAGAAAAAGCACAAAGCATCCCAAGTGTGACAAAAGCAGGCATTAGCAAAATTACCAAATCTGACAATCTCAGAGACTAAAGAAGCAGTGCTTGCTCTTCACTCAAATCTCCACCAGAGGCAATGATTTCCAAGGGTCCAGGTTAAGCAGCCTGGCTCAATGTCAGTAAAACCCTCTGTTCTATCAGTAGAATCTTCGTTCTATATAGAAAATACAGGAGCTCAAGTTTTTCAGTGTAGCACTCTGAGCAACCACCTGTACAGCTCTGGACCAATTTAGATAATCTCATCTATCCTGATTCCTTCTTGTAACAAACTGCTCAAATTCTACATTTAAAGTGGAAACAAGCAAACCTGTTCACACACTGTTACGGATTGCTCCAATCACTGTATTTACTCCACCTCGCCTCACAAACCTTAAAAATTATCTTTTGAAATCGTTTCCTATGCAAACAAGACTGTGTGGTTCAAAGGAATGTACAAAGATACTAAGAAAATTTTGAGGGGAGAGGGCAGAAACAGCAGGGGATCTGAGAGGGGGAGAAAGACATCCACCTCTGGAATATCTGCCTGTTCTTAAAAAAATGATAGTCAGACAAGGGAGAAAACACTTTGAACACTGACAGGTTTATCCCAGTAGTTTCTAATTCTGCCAGGCAGCTTCCAGGACTGAATGCAGATGCCTATGTATCTTTGCCAAAATATTCTGTGAATAGACTGTTGTTTCAGTTGTCTGAAAAGGGAACTTGAAACAGAAAGTTACTGTTTTGATAAAAGGATTTTAAGTACCTGGACATCACTTAATTGACTACTACAGCTCAACCCAGATCGAAGAAGTTGGATCAAACTAAAGAATCTCTCCATAACAATAATGCAAAGGAGGTTATGGAAGCACCAAAATAAGTCCCATGTTTTAGCATATTTTATGAAAAAAGAATTTAAAAATCGTCAGCTATTTAAAAGCTTTCCTTATGTAATCTTGCCTGCTGAATATGCCAACAAGTTCCCCATCCCTGAACATCCCAACAATCTAAAAGCTGTAGCAATTGAAAATATTTGCACCTCTTGAATATAATGACCATGCTCAGAGAATGACTTTGTAGTCATTTAGTTTGCCGTAGTTAAAAACATGCATTCTTTTTCTAATTTATCATGTAACAAGAACAGAACAGTAGCTCTTCAAAATGCCAACACCTCACTAGTTAGTGTGGCTTATCACTGAATACCAACTTCATCTGATGTTTTTGTCGAAGACATCACAAACTCAACCTAACAGAAATCCCCAGCTGGTTTCACTTGTTAGCTCCAAAGTCAGACTGTACCATGCTGACATAACATAGCTTTAAACTAATTCCTACCTTGTCTCAACTCTTATCACAGGTTCCACACTGTCAAATTTCAAACATTTTTCTCTGAGCCTCACATGGAAGAGAACAGAAGATTAATGACAATACTGCAGAGAAAATAGGCCATGGGTTTGTAAATACAATGGGTTGTTTTACATTAGTCCAATGAAGAAAAATTATTCTCACACTGAGTTTGCATTCATCATCAATTAGAATTTTTACATGACAAACCCAGAGCATCCTGCTGAACCCAAATCACAGCTGGCAATCCTGCAGCCCACTGAGGCAAGGCAGCCACTGCCTTTGAAACAGCTCCCTCCATTGCTACAGGGAAACACAAGGAGGAGCAAGAATAATAAGCTGTTGTCCTGACAACCTTAGAGAGTAAAACCAACGCTTACTTTACTACAGCAAAGCACTACAGACAACCTGATCACTGTAAAATGCTCCTAATTCTTCATGAGCAGCTGCCACTGCAATAAGCAAGACCAGCAGAGCAAAATACATATGCTTGCTTGCACACTGTAGATGATATGCATATTAAGCATGAGAATGTATGCACAGACACACTCTTCTGTTCTTTCTTCCCCTACACTTTTTTTTCCCACTTTGTGACACACTAGTATAACAATGGGATTTCATGCTAAAACATATCAGGTATTCATTTTCAGTGCTGAAAAGCCAGAAAAACACTAGAAGCACAGGAGTACTCTCTTCCTTGAGTGCACTTTAGGTATCTAAAAGTAGGAAATAAAAATAGAAAGCCACAAATGAGAACAGAGAATAAGAATGATTAAATAACTTGCAACTCTCACATAGAAAAAAAAATCAAAACAACAAACCTGGAAAAACCCCAACTGACTGAAATTTCCTATCTTTCACAAATACTTTCTTCACAAAATATAGGAAATAGAGCTGATTTTTTGCAGCTACTACTTTGCTAACTATGCATAAATTTCAGTACTTCTTTTTATTCCCCCATGTGAAGGGGAAAAAAACTAGAAAAAAAGATTTTAACAGTATGTACACTTATAACACATATTTTAAAATGTTTTATTCTGCCCTTACTCACCTTAATTGCCATTTCATTGACATATCCTTTCATAATTTATCAAATTTGACTGAGGTGACTGTAAAAATCCATAATTAAATAAAAGGTGGCCCAGAATCTCCTTTCCATCTCCTATATATGGAACAAAAAAGTGTAAAAAAAAAAAGGCAACTCAAAATACCAAAAAATGCCAAACCACTAGAAAAATTTTATAAGCATTTTCTAACATTTTATTGCATTTAACTTGCCAGAGAATGTCTAATGTTGTCAGAGTACCTTTCCTTATAAAAATATTTTAAGTATTGTAATCTGTTGTTTCTGTAATACGTAAAACAGTTCTATAATTTCATCACAGTTTAAAAAAAAAAAAAAGTTGGTAAGCCTAAAGGGAAATGGAAGGGCAAACTGATGAGTTTTATGGGAGATTTGTATCCTTAATCTTTTAGGTAGTCTTTGAATCACAGGTATTTCACAAAATGGCTTTTCAGGTGTAAGCTATATGAAAATGATTTGATGGGATTTATGTTAGAGGACACACGATATGCACAAATGCAGGCAGGCATTATCACAATCCACAGCCATTATGCCAGTGAGAATTCAGGCAGCAAAGGGAGAGGGGGAGGAAAGAAGAAACAGCAAACAACACAGGAGAATTACACAAATATCTGCAGAGCTGGGTACGCGACTTTGCAGGATCGAGAACAAAAAATGAAGACATTATGTAAGAAAAGATTCAAAGTCAATGGCAAGACTCCAAGTTCTGTGCTCAGGATTTTATTTAAACTGTTGAGGGGGAGGGGCAGCCAACTTCAGCTACTGCCACCTTCCAGCTACTAGAAACCAATTTACTACTGCTCCTCTAGCCTCCTTCGAGATTCCCTCACTTTCAAAAAGTAGCTACGGTATCTTTCTACATTACGCATCACAGCTTTAAAAATAAAAACCACCCCCCCC
>VZTR01003644.1:40794-295824 GCA_013400775.1 Chaetops frenatus
AAAAAAAAAAAAAAGTAGCTACAGGTCTTTTTCCAAAGGAACACAGAATCCCCAGTTAACAGCACTAAAATAAATGCCTACTCCATTTCAAACATCTACTATTCTGAAAATGTCTTACAAGCATCAAATCTAATAAAGCTGTTTGCTTGCATATCCAAAAAGACAGGACAGCAGCTGCTTATATTTGTTACATGTTCAGAACACTACCTCCATAAGGATTCAAGACATTTTTTTAAACACAACCTTAAATTATGTATGCACAGCTCATTATTTAAGAAACTCCAGAAAACCAGAAGAATCCAATTATAAATCTTGAGTAGCTAACTGCTGATATAATTACGGTTTCATGACCCAAACAAGAGCCTACATATCTTCTAGTAGGAACTATGGTGCAAACTAATCACAATGACATTTCTGCCTACTGCTGTCCTGTCTGACTAAAAACTAGAAGAGTATCACCAATTATAATAATCCTTTTCAATCTTCTGCTCATTCAATTGTGCCTCAAAGTGGCTTTAAATCCAAGGTCAATGCTTTACTACAAAGGAAGGCAGGTTCTCTCTCATTTACTTCTGTCAAGATAAATCAGATGTTTAACATTAAGTTTGCTATTTCACAATAAACTAAAAAAAAAGAAAAAGACATCTATTCATGTGGAATCTCAACAACTCTTAAAAATCTAACCAGTCATATGGCATCATCACTGAATGTCATCAGGAATTAATGTTATTCTTAATGCAATAGATGTGAACAACTAGTGTTTAACAAACAAGCAAACAAAAAACTGTGAAACATACTTTTCAATCTACTAAATACAAATTCCCTCATAAATTCTTCTTATTGGATTATTGGATCTGGTAGACAGTCCTCACACTCCTTTCTCAAAATTCAGGTAGAAAGACCAGGGTAGAAAAAGACTATCAGGGGCACCACTACCTTAAACTTCATGAACTGTCCAGATTTATAGAAGGATGAAAAATCTCTTGAAAATAAAGAGATAAACTGACGTTGGTCTTGACTTTGCAAGAGGTAACATTTTGAAGAACCAGATATAAACTATGTTACCTAATACAAAAAAATATCTACTCTGAGGACAGTATTGCAACATATATAAACAGCCATCTCCACTTCACTGATCAACAACCCAGCTTACCAAAACATTTTAAAATTGCAAAGCATTTTAAATTGCAAAGCTAAAATTGCATGGGAAGAGAAAAGAGCATTTGTCAAACCCTGATTTCATTTCAAGCTGTCAAAACGGCTACTGTTGGTAATCTCGGATGACTAACGTGAGAAACTAGATAACCCAGTGCCCCACCCTCTTTCCACAATCTGTAACTTGTATTGTCATAATAGCATAGCATTTCTCCTTCTATATAATGAAACTAGGTTTCTCTCAACAGTAAAAGGTAGGAACCTACTAAAAATATTTTAACATCCAACTGTCTAAACATAACCCTAACTCCAGCCAAGGCAAAGAGAAAATACTTCCTTTTTCCTGCAGTTTGAACTGGTGATCTGCAGATAAAGAGCTTAGGTGCAATGCCTGCCTATGTCGAGTATGAAGATAGAAGCGAAAAAAATGAACTGCCTCGATTCAGTCATAAAAGTCAAAAACAGAAAGAAAGAAAGAAAGAAAGAAGAAAAAAAAAAAAAAAAAAAAAGGATGGTTTTGCCTGTTTGACCACTGTTCCTCATTTGACTTCATTTGCAAGAGTATTTCACAATGCACTTGAGTAATGGCATGTCAGTAAATGCCTACAAAGAGAAGACCATATTATCTTTCTTTCAGGAAAATGAAATATAAACCTTTAAAATTACTCTCATATGCACAGTAAGCAAATACCAGCTACAAAGAACTGAAGTTTTGTTTAGTTCTAGGCTTCACATTATATCCTTGGCATATATGAATGAAATGATCTTTAATTGATTCAATAGGATTGGTGAAACAGTCTGGCATCCTTACAAGTATTGCTTCCTGTTACATCTAAGTGCTGCATGACCTGCTAAGGTAACCCACTGGGCATGCAAAACCAAGACAATACATTCTGAGACCTCTCTAAATCTAGCTTTATACGAATGCTACATAAATTATAAATCAACTGTTGTGGACCCTAAGTGATGTTTAAATATCTATAATGCATTAGAGCCCTTGATGATTTAAACATGCTTGCATTAATAATAAAAGATATTTCAAAGATCAAATTTGAAGACTGAAGTATTTCAGAGCTACCACCAAAGAAGCGAATGGAGGGCAAATACTGCATTCCCACTGACAAAAGGCATACTTTTGAAAAAAAACCAAGAAATAGAGTAATAAGGCATCAAGCCTAGGTATTCATATATCCAGCAGATTGTGAAGCACCATGTTTCTGAATATAACTCGAAAACGTTTCAGTCTAAGGTAGCTAGGTACAGAATCTGGGGAAAAAATAGCTGAACAAACAATATTAATGCACTATGGCAGTTTTTAAAACAAGTCCATCAAACTAAGTAACAACTGAGGCTGAATTATTGGCTTTTCCCCATTTTCAAACATCCTGCCTTATCCAGCTGCCTTCCTTTAAAGTAACATAAATATTTTGCAGAGTTACCTTCCAACCAAACAAACTTTCTTTAGATATCAGTAACACACATGAAAATAAAGTCTAAAGCAGCAACATGAGCTGATCAAAACAACGAATTATGTCAGCTAGTAAGCAAGCTTCAAATCTGTTTGTGTCTAGTCGGTGCCGAACCGACCAGAAGATAGTTTACCATTCACGTGAAGAAAAAAAAAATGGACAAATGCAGAAATAGCAGGCTGCAGAGACAGATTACATGCTTTCCTTTCCTGAAGGATACCTGATATAAGAAAGCCATCTAGTGTTAACTTTCAGAAGTGAAAACTGCGCACAAAAGAGCTCAGGGAAATTTACATGTGCAATTCTCTTTAACTTTGCATGTCTTTTGCATCATAAAAAAAATAAAACTCGTTTCCTCTAGAAAAGCCAGGCTGAAAGCAAGTATTCAAACTACCGATGTATTAAAATAATGCAGCACCAAGTACTAAGGTAGTTTTCTGACCTACTTCATGAACGTTAACAGCCATATCTGAAATTTGTCAGCTTCGGAGTTGCCTTTGTCAAGCCTGCGTAACGCTACTTCCCCATTCGCAGGGGCTCTCAGCAGCGCAGCCCAGCGCTGCCGCCCAACACAGAAGGGCTGCGGAGCCACCGGTATAAAATCTGAAGCAAAGTTGAGCCCGGCTGGCTACTATTTAACGAATCGAACGCCAAGTTTGGAGAACGGGCTTCTGAACAGCTACCAAGATAACAAAGAGTGCAAAAGGATGCAGCCTGCGCCTTGCATCCAGTAATCAAAAAATAAAAAAAAAAAAAAAAAAAAAAAAAAAGGCATTTAAATCATTTAAGGAAACTGCACGGCTCAAGAGCCTTTCCCGCTGCTACCCCAAGCGCTTGGCGGTCCCCGCCGCACCGTCCCCGCTCTGAACAGCGGCTCCCCCCTGAGATGTCCGATCCGGGCAAACTTACTCCGTAATTGCCATTATTCTTGGAGTGAGACTCGGAGAGGGGAGCGGAGTGCTCGGGCTGCCGCAGCCGGCGGCAGAACCGCCCCGCAGGTGACTGCCGACCCGGCGGACACCCCCACCGCCGCCGCGGCCATTCTCTGTGAGGCGGATGGCATCGCTATTTATAAAGGCGACGTGCGGGAGCGAGTCGCCCCGGCCGCAGCCACCCCACCCCGGCGCAGCGGGCACCGTGTGGCGGCCGGGGCGAGGACGGAGTGCTTGCTGGGGAAGGGGGGCCCGTGGCTCCCCGCCGCTTCTCCACCCGCCCCAGCCCTCCGTCCTCCCGCGGAGCCCGGAGAAGCCGAGCCTCCCTCCCAAAGGCACCTGAGGGTCTGCCCTCACAGCAACCCCTTCCCTGAAGTGCTCTCGAGCCCTTCCCGGGAGGGAAGGCACTCGCACGCCCGCGGGGCACGGACGCGGTGGCGGGCGCCGCTCCTTACCTGGTGCTGCCGCGGCCGCCGCTGCTGCCCGCGCTCCGGCTGCTCCGGCCGCGGGACCCCCATGCCCCCGCCCCGCACACGGGCTCCGCTCCGCTCCCCTCCCGCGGGACACACCACCCGCGGGGCGCCGGAGCCCTGCACCGAACCGGGGGCCGTCCGCTGGTGTGCTGCGGGCTGGCGCGGGCGCNCCAAGGGACCGCCAACTCCGCATTGGCCACTCGCTCTGTCGCGCAACCCAAACCCCCGCGCCCCGCCCCGAGGCCTGACACCGCCTCCGCCGCCGCTCCTCGCCCGGGGCGCGGGAGGGGATCCCCGGGGCGCCCCGGGGACAGGAGGCCGGCTCGGCATCGGAAGCGAGTAACAGGTGGGGTGAGTGGCGCAGCGAGGCAGAGAATGGGGGGCCCGGGGAAGGGCTGCCCCCGGCAGCGAGCCGGTGAGCACCCGGTCCTTCCGCCAGCCCAGGCCTCCCAGCTGCCGCCGTGCCCAGCCGAGCGGCCCGGCACCGGCACCAGCACCTGCCCCTGCCCCTGCCTCGCACGGGCACTCCCCTTCGCTTTCAAGACCCTGGACAACGCCAGGCCCAGCCGCCTAAGCCCCTCGCCCTTGCCCGGCTGCCGCCCTCCTGAGAGCCCTGGCTCCTTCCCGCGGCAGCTCCCGGAGTGGCGAGCAGCGGGGTGACTGGGATTCTGTGTCATCCTACAGGCTCTGCATTGCCTCAGCGGAAGTCCGACTGAGACCCCCTGGGCTTGCGGCAGGGGTGCTGTGTCTGCACCCCTTTAGTGCCTGCGCTTACCCACGTCTTGAAACCGGGGATACCTATAGAGAAGAAACACATAGCAGTGCAGTTCTCGGAACTGCCCTGAGTGCTCTGTCTCCTGTGTACCACTCTTAAGTTTCACATGGGTTAGGAGCAGGGAGCTTTCCCTCTGTATTGTGCAGCCCTGAACAAGTTAGTTTGCCTGCCAAATAAGCCATGGCGAGGTATCCACATTTCCTCCACCTCCCCCACACGTTCTGGTAAGCAAACCAAAGGCTGTTTTCAGAATTTGAATTTCCCTATTTCTACTCTGCAGGCTAGTTCTGCAAAGAACCATATCTGTAATCATAGGACTCACTTCTACATAGAGATTGCAAAATAGAAGATGTTATCAGGACTGATGTGGCTGCTCCCATCTGCTACCCCAAATGATGAGGTCTGCAATACCATTGGAATAAAGTCTACTCCTACAGAACCCTACAGAAACAATCCAGGATTCTTTTATGTTTTTCCAGTCCTCTCTTGTTTTCTTTCCCCTCCACCCATACCCACCTCTCATGGGTAAGTTACTTTCTGGTTGTACAAGTTCACTCAGCTCTGGCAAGCAGGCTGAATGTTGTCATTTACAAGTATTCCACTGCCTAGTAAACTTCTCCTCACTGCCTGCCTTTTGCTGGAAACAGGGAAGAAGACCACAGTGGAAAGGAACTGCCATGTGTATGCTAAAGATCCAAAGGCCAAATTTTGGGTTATTGCATTTAACTGTTCCTTTAATGGACATTTTACAACAAGAAATAGAGTCCACAAACATAAATCCAAGCATAGGTTCGTGCAGGCTTATTAGGACAAACTTTGAGGTGTCAAGATTAAAAGCACTGGCAAACATTACATTCATTGGTTCGGGTTTGGATGCCTCCTTGAGTGTTATTGTTTTGGTTAAAATGTTATCATTTCTACCCAAAATCACTAGTCCAGTTAGGCAGCAGACTGTTTCTATTCTGACATGACCACAGAAACAATATTATTATTGTCCTAACAAAAAGCCTCAGAAAAAAAGCACCACAAGTGAAAGGAACAGTGTATTTTTCACTTTATCCTGTTATAGGCAGTGTCCTTCCTGGAAGGTTCATTCCTCTAAAACGGAATGAAACGACAAAATGACAGAAAATATAAATGGAAACGTAGGGAATGGGGAGAGGTGTGAGCGCGCACAGAGTATGGCAGGCAGTGCTTGCCTCTGGTTTCTGAGCACCAAGTCCTCAGTGCTAGAGGGCTCTGGCTGCTTGTTCCGACGAGTCCTTCTCACTCCGAGGACGGGCTCTGCAGCAACTGCTGAATTTTCTCTCCTTGCTGTCATTCCTCTCGCACGCCGCATCTCTCGCGCCGAAGGGACGCTGGGTGAGCAGAGCAGGAAGGGAAGGTGGGTGAGCAGCGCCGCTGCTCCCCAGCCCCGGTGAGGCCGGTGCGAGGCTCCGGGAGCGCCGCCCGCCGCCGCCAGGTGTCCTCTGGCAGCCGCGCCGGGGCCGCCCCGGGGCCGCGCTCTCGCTGCGCTTTGCTGAACTCGCCCGTGTAGTGCCTGACCCACCTCTGCTGAGGCTGATTTTTCTCCCGCCTGCACCCTCAGTGCAGCTAAATGGTTCTTTTAAAAGCTTGGCTACATTTCATGTGCAAACTTAGGAAGGCGGTAGCGCATTGTACTAATAGATTAATATTTTGTATGCTAAGAACAATATTTGCATATACTTCCTCTGTTTTCTTTTAAAGGCTCGTTTTGTAAAGCACTTTGGATGCAAATCAGCTTTCTCCGAGAATATTTCGGTGTTTCACCTACTATCCTAAAGAACTCTATGCCTAAAAAACCTGACATCTTATCTGTAAGTCACGGCATTTCCTTATCCTCTGAAAAAATGCTGCTCAGTCCTTACCGACTGCAGTGGTGAGCTTAACTCCTTCCTGCACATAGGGTGCATTCACCCCTCAGCATACTCTCCTGTCGGAAGGGGCTTCATCTGAATGTGAGAAATGCTGAGGTGTTCTGCTGCGTGGTTCCTCTGAGGCTGACATCCACCATTAAAGAACAGGCAAACTGTGGTAATGTCTGGGAATTGAAAAAATCAAAAAGTATTTCTCAGCTGACAGGATGTACTTTGTGATGGAACTGTGATACCTTACTTACTTAACAGATCTAAACATTTACAGCCAACACACTAAATGGTATTTAGTTTGCATTCCCAAAAATAATCATTACCCGTACCTTGACAAGATCCAGTGCACTGATATGTATTAGGGTTTTGCTGTTAGGACAGTCAGGAATCTTGCTGTGATCACTGCTCTGCTTGCCTTTTTTTTTTTTCTTTTTTCTTTTTTTTTCTTCTCTTACTCCTTTTCCTTCTCACTCCTCCAGTATCATTCCTTTTGACTTCCAGGCTACCATCTGTGTACCCTCAGGGACAAGAACAAGGGCCAGAAACCAGAACACAGGTGAAAAGAGGTAAACAGAAGCTTCTTACAATAATAAAGGAATGTTCAAGCCTCAAGAGCACCAAGAGCAAACTAAAAACTGATAAACATACAATTGAAAAGAGTGGAAAAAAATGAGGACACTGACTTTGCATTCAGGTTCTAATTCTTGCAGGATGCATGTATTTATTCAAATTGCCTAGTTAAGGACATGCACTTACTGCAGATTTGGGATAAATCACAGCAGGACAGTTCAGCCTTTGACAATACGGACCCAGAAGGTATTATAACAGCTCAGCTACACAAATAACATGCAAGCAGAAATCAGACAGAAGACATCCCACAGGCTGCAGACTGGGCAACTCCTATTAAGTTGGTTGCCAACTTTTTCCTGCAGTACCTTTTCTTCACTTCACCTGTTCATAGTTAACTTCAAAGTACCCAGCTCAGCCACATGTGAAGCTAGTCTTCAGACATGGTTAACACACAAGGAATTCTTCCAACATTGCTTACTAACTGTTTGTTTGCAGTGACATAAAGACAACTCTTAACAACAAAAGTAGACTTTTTCATTTGTTCTTAGGGAAGTGGGTCCAACTGGGATCCTTGGAAGTGGTGTGGGAGGTGGAAAAGATATCCGGTAGCCACATGATGAGGCTCATTTTGCTGACACAAGGCACTCAGGAACAGGCAAGCTGAAGAAAGTTTGTTTCCTCAGCCTCGGGCACAAGCCTAGAATCCAGATGAAGTAAGCGCGTGCTGAGCACAAGATCTCACCGATGCATAAAGATGTCATTTCACTCACAAATCTTTTTGCTGAGGTTGCTCAGCAAAAAGTTAATGAGGTGAGGTGTTCTATTTGGGAATTCTAGCTAGGTCTTTGGACCAACTTCAAATCCCTCTGGTCAACCAGAGGAAAGCTGTGAGCAGTAGCAGCAAGGCAGCACCTGGCTCCCAGTGAATCACCATGCCATCCGCTGGTCCAAAGGTCAGCACTGCAGGCAAATCCCCTGACTCCATGTTTCCATAGATCCAGCAGCCCTGGAGGTACACATGTATAGCCGGTGAACACAAGAGTTCCAATTCCAGTAACCACTACAATTTGGCAGTTTCTTGTACCTCAGAGTAGGCTGAGTGGATTTTGTTCTTCTAACCCCAAGCTGCCCTTACATTTGGACATTATGTGGGTGAAACCATGTACTCACACTCTGTAAAGTGCTTATTTTACATGTTGCTATTAAAGTGCAAGCAGAGTTTACCACAATACTAGTATTTCATCCCAGTGGCTTCCCTAAAATATGAGGATCCTCTGTATCCTCTGAAACTGGTTTTGAAAGCCCAGATGGCAGAAAATACCATTGGTTTTAATTAGCAATATCCTTCACATGAATCCCTTATTAACCAAAGGAGCATACTGTATTTCATCTCACTTCCTCTAGTTTACTTACTACTGCCTCTCTTCTCTGTGGTTTACCAGCAGGAAACCACTGGAGGGGACATATCCAGATAAGATTAAACAACATAATATTACCATCTTTACTATAACCAGGCTGACAGCTTTTTTTGCTAGATGCTGAAATGAGATTCACAGTCATTTTGGCCTCCATTCACTGTGGAAAGAAACCATTCTTTTAAGTCCACAATACTTCACTAATTCCTGAACTATTTCACTTGTGACAGGCCTTTTTTTTTTTTTTTTCCTACTGAAATACACTTCAGACAGTAATCCAGGTATCCAGGTTCACCCTAGTTGAATGTAATAGGAATCAGGGTGTTCTGGAAGTGGATGTATCTCCAAAGATAAGACTATTTTAAAGCAGGCAGTTGTGGGCTCTGCTCTGCTGAGGAGCTATTGGAAAGTCACCAAATGACTTCTTTCTAGTGGCAGTGGGACAAGACTCTGCCTGGCTCCATACATTTCTACCTCAGCTTTCCCCTGAGGGTCTTTTAATGGACACAAAACCTCAAGAGTATAGATGAGAAAAAAAAGAGAGGCAGAGAGAAGCAGGAAAAAAGATGGCTTTTTTCTTGCACCATGCTGATCTCACTGTACCTTGGATATTCCCAGTCTGAATGCTCTATGCCTTGTCATGCTGGTTCATGTGTAAACTCCCTGCTGCAGCGTGAGTAGAGTTGCATAAAGCCTGTGACATTTGCAGCTATTGTATACATCACTTTTCACTGAGACTGGAGCAATATTAACCAATATTACTGACCATGGACGGTCAGTTTCTACCTGCAAAATCTCCCACATTTTTTTATGAGATCAGTACTGTTCTGCAGTTCTGGCAGAATGCTGCTGTGGTCTTTATCAGAAATCTTCAGTGTCTTGAAAAGACATCTCTGATCCCTTAGCTGTTTTGCACATACTGGGACTGCATTCATTCCCAAGGAATTTCTCCTGCCAGGTAACAGAAAATTCACCCAGTAAGGGAATCTCCTCACTGTAAATAGGTTGCGACATCCAACTGCTGAGGAGGGAGGGGAAAGAACTGGAGTAAATTGGCATGATGAGGCGTGTGAATGAAGTCAGCCAGGGAGAAAAGACAGTCTAGGCATCAAAAGACAGGCTGCTTCAGCACATCTCCAGGGCAACTTCTGCTGGCAGTTCTCTTAATGTCTGCATCTTAAGTCAGGCAAACTGATAATATGCACTAAAATTCTATTAAAATTACCACCAAGTTCAGTTCTTAACATGACCGCTCCTCTTTTTTTTTGGTTGCTATTAATTTGACAAGCAGATTTTCTGGGACTGACATTTTCCAGACTTGGTATTAGCACATGACAAGTTTTGAAAGATGAAAGAAAATCAGCAGAGTTATTAAAGCATGTAAAGATTACTTTCCACATGGCCTGACCAAAACTTATACACTTGACATACCTCAGAAAAATCTGAAATTAGAAACTAAACAAAAATATTTTTAAAAGATACTTAGCTCTTTATAGAAAAATATTCAGAACAAATTTTTTAACAGGTTTTGGCATTTCTTAGTTGGCAGTTTTACCACATTTGTTAGATTTCATTTTAAGATGCTGTAATGAGGTGTAACTGGGTGGCTTGTTTCTCAAATGGAATAAAAGATTGTATATACTTAGACTAGATAGTTCTTTCAATAATGGAGGTAGGGTGAAGAAGAGAAGGCACTATGAAATCACTATTGATCTCACTACACCAAACTAATTTATTTGGGAAAGACTTAAGACAGCGCTGAGAATTATGGGAAATCCATTGATAGATAGAGAAATTGATCTTTGTTAAGGACATGGTACTGGAGGAAAATTTGTTAATATCTTTTCAATGTTCCATAAAGTCCTAGACTTTAAAGCTCTAGAGGCCCATTTTTGATAATCTACTCTAACCTCCTGTATATGACATGTCATTGAACTTCTATGAATTAATTTTTGTTTCAATTATGTGTCTTCTAGAAAAATTTCCAGTCGTTCCATACATATTCTCACTAAAGGAAAATTCACTGAAGTCCTTGGTACATTGTTTCAATTACTTTACTGTTAAAAATGTGTGCCTCATGCCTAGCTTGAACTGCCTACGTTTCAGTTAATGTATCTTGTTATACTTTTGTCCACTATACTGAAAAGTTCATTCACGCTGTGTGCTCAGTGCTGGTACTTACTGACAGTAACTGTTACTCCTCAGTCTGTTCTTTTATAAATGAAATAGATACAGTGATGAGAGTTTTCTGCTATGATCTGTTTTTCATTTCCAATAATAAGTTTCGTGGTTTTTCTCTGAATTGTTTTCCCTCTGAGCTTGTTCTAAATTCCTGAAATGTAGGAGAATGTAGATGCCATACTGTCAAGAACCCCAGGGAGATGCCTTCTGCAAGCACAGATCTTTGTTAAGCTGCTATTTTTTTACTGAACCATTTCTGTTACTTTCAAATTGTGCCATTAGAATCTAAGCTCCCATTCCATCTCACATGTCCCAATTCTCATTTTAAAGTATTCCATTTGAAACAGCAGAATGACAGGAAACAACCACGACTTATTTTGCGGGCCTAGTATATAGCATTGTTCTGCTGGCCACAGTTTGGAGTGGAAATACAAAATATTTTAATTCACATGAGGAATCAGATCTTGGAGAAGTCATTTGTTTTAGTTCACCGAACTATTTCTAGTGTAATCAAAATGCAAATTTACTTACTTCTGATGGTTCTCACATGGCCCAAAGCTGTATTTAACTCTATCTTTGGTGTTATGTGGTAGGTGATGAAGCCTTTCTTGGATCACACACACATGAAACGTATTTCACTGGTTAATCTGGCCCACATAAGAAAAGAAAAGGTGACTATTCTTGAACCTGGGCCTCCTAATAATCTCTGAACTTCAAACTTTTTTCAGTGCTATGACATCTGATAGCACTGTTTTCTACAGTTTTCTAGCAGAAAACACTTTCTGCCCCTAAAATTCACACAGGATGCAAACTGAGGATCACCAGGAAATCCATGTTTGCTTTTAATGTGGTGCCAGACACTGCTTGTACCTACTGGTGGTCTTTGGAGAAGGCACCTGCTTCTGCTCACTAAACGCAGCTGTAAAGAATGATAACTTGGATTTAATTGCTCAAATGCTTGAAGAACTGGGACACACGCTCTACCCACATAGTGTGTCTCCTGGTACTTTTTAATTGCTGTATCTTGTCTTTCATCTACCCCACAAGCTGTGGGCATTTTTCACAAATTATCTCTCCTTTGTCATCCACAGCTCCATTTTCTCGTTTTGCAGCCTGCTAAATTGGTAACAGTATAGCAGGAAAGAATGCGTTTCTGACTCAGCTATCATGAGTCATCTAACAGTTTGGTGAAGTTTGTTTTTCTGCTATGACTCTGCACCTGGCACCTGGAGTAGTATGATATTACCTTTATGTTTCTTCTGACACTGCATTAAAACTTGTGAATTCATTGAGCACTGTGCTCAGAAATGATCAGGCCACAGAAGAAACATTGCAAATACCCTCCAGCTTCTTTGTGCATAAGTTGTGATTCAGACCTGATTTTCTTCTGCACCTATGAATTATTTGCACTACTCTGGGAGCAAGGCTTGGCAGCCCAGGAGAGCCAGAGCAGCGTCAGCTTTGCTCAGTTGTGTGCCTGTTCTGGGCAGACTCTCTTTGCACAGGCAACAACAAGCTTGAGCAGTAAAAGTCTGGGGTAGTCAGGCCAAGAGGGAACACTACAGCAGAGGCTTTATTGCTATCTGCTGTGTCACTGAGCAGCTCTGCTACCCACAACTACTCATGGTGGCCACAGTGTGCAAAATGATCCAGTCACGAGGAGACACCCACACTGCCAGGCCTGGAAAAGAGATTCTCTGGGTTGCTTGATCCCACTGGTGGGGCACCACAGGGGAATTATGACACACAAGGCCCTAGCTGAGCAGTGATATTTTCAGTTGTAGCTACTTGATCATTAACTACTTGTTTAATTGAGAAACTTTAGAACAAATCAACTGTTTTGGGTGTTTTTTCTTTTCTCCTCAGTTTTATCATTTGTTACTGTTGCTTTTTCCATTTTTGCTAGAAGCTTATTTAATGTGGATTACTGGATTTGACAGCCTGCCGCCATGGACATTGGAGAACTGAAACAGCCAGACAACCACATAGCCTTGCTCTTTCAGCCTGATTGAAAGCTCATTGATGTTTTAGAAATCTTTTCATTTTCCTCAGTGTGTTTTCTGCTGGAGTCTTACAGCGAGAGTCTGGTAGACAGAAAAGGAAAGAGAGGTAAGGTACACAGCTTTCAAGTAGCAGACATAATACGTCTTTTTCCTCTCTTCTCCTCTTTGCATAAAAAATGTCACACTGGTTCAGGCTTGGGTACATTTACAAATAACCATGGAGTTGGTGTAAACCTCGGCAGGCTGCCCAAGCACCAGCAGAGGAGCTGTGCCAGCCAGGTGGTGCAGGGCAGTACCCAAAATAAGCCCTGCTGACGGGTAGGTCTGTGTGGGCTGCTAGAGTAACCATCACAGGGCTGTGGTGCTTTCAGGGCACAGAGATCCATGCAGGGTTGTATTTAGTCACGTGCATTTCTCAGTGCAAACTTGGTCAACAGTGTGTCTTTGCATGGTGCTTCAGAACAAAGCAAACATCTCCATCCCCCTTTTTCATGGTTTTTCTGCTTTTACTTCATTTTACAAGTCAGATGCAGATGAAATTAAAAGGTCATTTATCCATTAAACAGATCAGTGAAATGGTAGCATTCACCATGGGTTTTTGCCTGTTTGACTGGTTGGTTGATAATGTAATTACTTTCAGCATAATAGCCAAAAATGAGCAGGCATGTGGATTGAGTTTCCAGTTTTTTCACAGATTTGGTAAGTGAAGTAGTGATACTCAGGTAATCTAATTATTGTTGCTTTGAAAGGTTGGTATTTTGGTAGATACTATCTTGTGAATTTTGTTGAGCAAGAGTGACTGTATTAGGAGACTTTCTCTGGCCTACTTTCCTTTTCACAGACACAGACACATTACAAAGGGATATTCTGGCTACTCAGAATATCTCCCTCAGTACAGTGAGCTGTACTGCCTCTCACCTGTCAAAACAATGTCACTCCATGATGACTTACAGAAAAGCTGTAAATTGGCTTTTGTTTTTGCACTGTGCTTTTCACTTTTCCCCAAACAGGAACTCCCACCTCATTTTGCATCTGCTCTTATTGTGAATGGAACCAAGCCCAGATACTGCAGGTGATCACCCGCTCTCTGCTTGAGATTTCTCTAACTTGAGAAGGGTTGGGAAAACAGTTCTGAAGGACCACTGTAAAGGAACAAAGACAACTCAATAAAAAAAAAAAAAAAAANGAAAATGTATTTAGTCTGGTTATTTGTTTTGGCAGCCCACAGCTAATTTTAATTATGCCTAATGCCTCACGAAGTGCTGTCTTACAGCCAGTTGAAACAGGCCACTGTTGAAATAAAAAACACATAGTAACATGAGATAATGCTTCTGTGCATACTCCTAGATCTGTCCTGAGCAGATCCATCTTTCCTTATGCAAACTGAGGCTCACTCTGGTTAAGTGCTAAATATAGCAAACCAGGTTTAGCTCTGGCTACCTCCATGAGCACAGTTCCTTTCACTGGATGCAATGTGGCAGCTCAGGTGCCAACCCACCTTGCACCAGTGAAGAAAAAAGCAGGAGCATAGAGGAAGGTAAAAGCACCCTTAGCGGTGCCATTTGCATAATGGCTTAGCAAACCCCAGCATGGGAGATGTTAATTCTGCAATCTGTCCCTGGCTGTGTGAACTAGTCAGTGTCTTGTGTTTTCAGACAGAAACATACAAAACATGCTTGCCTTTCCCAGTGCCCTGGAAGTTATTACTTAGCTGGCAATATTTCTCTTTAAATATCACAGCTAGTCCGCTCCAGGCCCATTCCCTGTGAAATTAGCAGCAAAGCTCCTATCACCTCTGGTGGGAACAGGATCAAGCACAGGACAGAGGTAATGTTTTGAATCTTCAATGACCCCAAAATGCAACTTTTTATTACATATTATGGTCTTCTTTTAAATGGGTACACACATATCTTGCCTGAAGTTGAACCACAAGGGATCCCTGACCAATAGATGATACCCAGGAGCCTCACACATGTTGAGAGTGCTCTACTGTTGGGTTACAATGCACTACCAAAGGAGAACTCTCTTTATGAAACTATTTAATTAGGAAACCAGAAACACTTTTAGAAAAGTAAAGAGTACTATAAAAGGAAATTGGAATAAGCTTTGTCTTCTGTAGAAATAGGAACATCTTTTCCACCCCATTTGTAAATAGTATTACCAGCATTACTATTTATTATAATAGTATTTGAATGTTTTCTTGGATTTACTTTCACAATTATTCTATGAGGAGTTGTAACACATCCTCCCTTTTTTACAGATTGAAATAGTGACAGAAGATAAGGGCATACTCAAGGTGACAGTAAGTCCCTGACACAGCTGAGAACTGAACACAGGTCTCCAGTGCCTCCCCCTGCTTCCTTCCTCTCTTAGGCTGCAGTTTTGGGATTCAGCAGGGCCTTTGCAGAGGGCAGGGCTGGGCCCAGAAATCTGCAGAGCCACTGCTCTATCCAGTGAAGTTTCCTATGGGTCTAGGCAGCAGACCAGCTCTGTGCTGCCTTTATTTTTTTTTAAAGTTATGTTGTTTTCAGCACCTTAAACAGTTTCTTGGCAATTTCTATTTCTATCATAGTGCATCTGTATGAGCAGCTCCCACAACTCTCTGCCAGCCTCACATCTGTATGCTCTGGACACTGGAAGATCAGCCATCACTGAGGAACCAGGAACCTCAACATGATGTAAAACCAACATGTGTTGCTTCTCTAATAGTACCTAAATTCTACACCTGACTGACAACAGGTTTCACTAAAATTATATCCTATATGGAATGATTTGGAAAGGCAAGGAACAGCGACAGAGTTATTCTAGAGGACAGAATGTGCTGTTGAAAACACCTGACAAGACTATCAGAAAATCAAAAGGGAATAGAGAAATGAGAATGGGGAGAGAACAGAATTAAGTGTACTGAATGAGCCTGAAACAAGTTTACGTAAGGCTTGATGGTGACACACTTATTCATCCTTAATGTTATGTAAGTATATGTAAGGTAAATTATTACTGACTTGAGGGCATCAAAATCACATCCATCAAGCTCTAGAAGTAAGAAAGCTACTGTCTGGAAACATGACCTAAAATTAAGTAGTCAGTAAAACTGCTTTAGCATAGCCAAACAGGTCAGTCTGCTTAGAATTTGTTAAGCAGTAATGCTTTGAAATGGCTGTGTTTGATGCTTTTAAGAGTGATTCACAGATATGCTTTAGAAGCTATGCTTGAATTGAGAAAGAAAAGGGAACTGCATATTAAATGCATTCCAAAAGAGAGAGTACACCCAAATTTAGCTTCAAGTTTTCTTTTTCAGTCATCTGGCAGCAATGGGGAGCCACGGTGGGTACAATCATTTCATGTAGCTTAAGCTGCCCAAAAAAGGAAAAGCAAAGTTAAGAAAAAGCTATGCACTGTATTTTGTCTCTAAAATATTTATAGGCAAAGCAGCAAATGACACTAATATCGAGCCATCTGCTATGTTGCATCTGATGGTTCCTCTAGGTAAACAAAATATTTGTTCAATGAACTCAAAAAAGTTGACTCAAACCCTGTAGCAACTCTGGTTACGCACCTCTGAATTTTCTGAGATGAGCATTGGCTCTTTTGCCAGGAGGCTGCAAGGAGTGCAGAATAATGTGTACATGCTACATTTTGTTAAATAAGCCTCACAACTGACACTGTGGAGAGAGGAAGATGTATTAAAGAAAAATTGTGGATGCAAGTTTATCAAAACTTGTTATTTCAGCAGGTCTCAGCATGAAGGAATGTACTTTACTGCAAAAGAGATTTATACTAGGACTACTATTTACCCTCTTTTTATGGTACCTTATGCAGGTTCATAAACTGCAGTTTACCCAGGATATTTTTTTTAATATTAATAGCAATGAATAAGCATAAATGTATTTGTGTCTATGTGTCTGTGTGTGTTGTCAGTTGTTTCATTTGAAAACTTCAAGAGCAGAGACCTACTAATTAATGCAGAAACCATTTTCGAAGTAGTGAAATTGGAGTTCAAAAGGACAACTCAGATGAGAGAACATTTAAAGACTTTCGTTGGAGTGCCTGTCAGAGCAGGGGAGCGAGCACCAGGATTCCTCATGTGCATCGTGCTTAAGGCATCATCTATCCACTCTCCCCAGCTGCACAAGGGGGAGGATGCCAACCCACCTTGCAGCACTGGCAGCCTTCTGCTCCTCAAACAAAGCCACAAAAGGCATGTTGAAGCCAATGGTTGGCATCAGAGGAAAATCAAGCAACCCCAGTCTCCCAGACAAGATAACAACACAAGGGAAAGGTGTGGAAAGCATTGCTAAAATGGTTGGGAATGCTCAAAGTGAAGAAACTGGATAATTATTGACATAAGGCTTAATTGTCCTGTCATGCTGGTATTATGACAGCATAACTGCTGACTATGAAAGAGTTGCTTCTGATTCAGACTGAACTAAGCTGAGTGGGAATCATGATGAGATCCATGAGAAAGTCTGAGCTTGATGCTGAGCTTGGTACATCTCCATGTATCTGAGTCACAAACTGGCATGAGATTCTGGACTTGAGGATCCCTGACTCTTCCTCACCCACTCTTCTGACTAGACAAACCAAGCTTGTGCTCAAACTGCTCTCTGCAGCAAGACCAGATGAACCCTTTCTGAGAATATTTGGGATGGAAGTAGACTTTCTTTATTTTCTGTAGTGCAGAACCAAGGCCAAGGCCAGTCAGTTTCTTATTCTGCCTCCTTGCTCTCAGTGTCTCCCTTATACCAACACCAGTGTTAGGCAAGCATGTGCAAGTGACCCAGCAGATCATATTTTCAGGTGAGGCACTTTTCAGTTCCATCTGTTCTCCCATCTGACTCATCATAAATCATATCAATGTTTATATCACCACAAAAGAGGCAGCAGCAGGCACAGGTGGTTAGTGAGGGTTACGAGATGGAACATGACCCCATGGCAGCACAAATGGAAGCACAGTTTATTTTGGATTAAAGCAACTATTTAAAGCAACATGTTTAGTGAAATGTAAACTTTTGTGTTGGTTTTGTAGGGGTTTTTTGTTTCTTTTGTTCTGTTTTGTTTTGTTTTTAATTAGCTTTTGAGAGAATGTGTGTGGCTATAGTTTTCCTAGTGTCCTAGAGACACTGAGAAATTCTGTCCTTTGGAATTTCCACGGCAAGGGCGTTTCTTCCTCTCCCCTCCAGGACAGCTGTTTGTATTGAGCAGCAATAATATATACAAGTTCATAGAGCTAGTCAGACATAAAACACCAAATTCTATACCTACTGCAACAATCTGAACCCACTCTTCTATTTTAAAAAGGAGTTTCCTGCAGGAATTTAATATGAACTATTCTAGTCATCTGTATCTCTCAATCAACAACACACATTAACAAATGCACCTATAACAAATCACCTATAACAAATGCAGTTTCAACTGAAAATTAGCGTGCACTGAATGTGTCACATATAAAGACAACTAAGATTTTAATTTTGGTTTTAAAAAGCCAGAAATCCTATGGTTTGTTTATCTTGGCATTGCAGGCACACCCTGAGGCAAATAACCCAACCGAAAGATTTCCAAGAGCCAGCTCTTATCTAGGTGACATGAAATGGAAGTGTTAATAGCACCAATATACAGGTGTCAGTGTCACTGCAATAATTGCACTACAAGTCAGAGACTGACACTTTCATAAAAGATAGTGTCAAAACAGTAGAAATCGGGGCTGTGAAATTTTCTTCACTCCCAATAAAAGGTCTAAAACAGGTATTCAAACGTTCGGCTGGAATTTGCAACTACATTTAAGATGACAACTAAAGCTGACCTCTTTTCACTGAAAAAACAATGCATGGAGCTGTCATATCAGCATCAACAAGACAGAAATAAAGAGAGTAAGTGCAGTAGGCTTATCTGTTCCAGGTGAGACACCAGTTCTGGAGGTAAGGCTGTTTCTCACTACGGGACAAAGATATTTACAGTGTTTCAGGTGGAGTTACTCAGAGACCAACTTTTTTGGTTTTCTTAAATAAAAAAGGTAAAATAAATATACCAGTAGTTGCAAAAATGAAACATTCACATATCTATGCAAAATGCAATCTTATCAAAATGGTATTTGTAACTCTAAAGAGTTACTCTTTAATTGCTGCTTTTTGATTGTTTATTTGTTTGTTTTGGTTCCCCTTTTTAACAAGTATTGCTCTCAATTCCTCTGATCAGATTTGACTGGAAGGCTTAGGATTTATGTCTGCCTTCAGTAGGTGTTTCATGAAGAACTTTTAGTTTATTTTGTGTGACAGCAAAGAAATCAATTACTCCATATCTAGAATAAGCAGGTAGAAATAAGGACCTTAGCCCAATTTGAAGCCAAAAGTAAGTATGTGTGATTATCTGATCTTCTCAAGACAAAATGGACCTGATAGCCAAAGACAGATGATTTGTCTGATCATTTCCCTTGACCTTTGCTGCAAACACTGATTTCTTTATGAAAGTTGTTTGGATTCAGCTTTTTGGTCTCTGAAAATTGGAATTTGTAAACAGTGAATTTCCTTCAATATAGAGAAATAAATCATGGGGCAGATGGGATTATTCTACATGAACAAGAGATAAAAAAAGTGGGCATGTCCTAACTCTCTGCAAACACAGCTGCTGAGTAGATGGATTATCTTTACATTCCCTGCTTAATTCTGCTCTCTGGGGTGGCAAGATGTGATGGCATTTACAAGAGTTCATGGGCATGAAGTACAAACCCAGGAAGCACTTTGTAAGGCCAAATGTTGTGTCTGTGCTCTGGTAACTGTGCTGTTCACACAGAGCTGCCAAGAGATGCCATGATGAGGCAAGCAGATTTTTAGCAGATGAGGAAGCAACTTGTGAGAATGAGGAGAAAGAGGGTGGGGAAAAGAGTGAAATAAAGGGGAACGGTGGGAGATAAAGGTTTAACAGGGGCCCATTTGCTTCTCAGCACAGAAGATCATAATGAAATCAAGGAGTCCCTGTCGTCACTTCAACATCCACATGGTCATGGCCCACACCTGCCTTTGCTTCCCTTCTGCAGCTGCCAGGTGACTAAGGACCTCTGTCTTCATGGCCTTTTACTCCACCCTTGGTTCTTTGAGTTATGGAGGCTGAAGATATACAACAGTTACAGAATGAAGTCCTTAGTGTAAAATCACTGACTTCTGGCATGCCAGCTTGAAGAAATTCTTGCCTTCAGAGCACATTTGAAAAGCTCTTTGCTCTTTGTCCACCTTCAAAGTCTGTTTATGCTACAAAAACTTCAGTACATTTGCAAAGCCCCTAAGTTACTGATGCAAGTCATTAGTGTGCCACTCTATGTACCTCACCTTCCAGAAACACTATCAAAAGTATAAACTAAGTAGGTGAGGGGGGTTGCTTTCCTCATTAATCAGGCAGATTAATTTTTTCATGTATGTCTCTGGCTGGATGTTCAGAAAAATGCAGACAACCCTCACCCCACCACTGTTCTTTCCAGCCGAAGAGTGTCTGTGGAAAAATGGCCCTTTCACTTAAGAGTCTAAAAGACTTTGAGCACGTTCAAAAATCGAGGGAACCCAGTTGTAGGCTAATGTCATCAGATTGGAACTAATGAGACATCTATTTGAATTCAAATTTCACCTGTACAATAAAGAAATCTGTGCACAGAACTTGGATTGGTGCAGAAGTGGGGGATCAGCAGCAGTGTGGTGTGTTTTGCAGGTAGCAAAGGCCATTCTAGCCTCTGCAGTGGGGAGCAGATTGATGCTTTGTGTGAAGGTGATGCTTTCAAATGCAGCAAACGGAGAACTGCAAGTATAACTACTCACTCCCTTGACCTGGCTCTTGTTACTGCACTGGTGAAATAGGATTTATTTCTAGATGTATTTCTAAAATAAGGAGTTGCTCTTACATTTGAATATATATTAGACAAGAAAACCGTGAATGGAAAAAACTTCCTAATGTGCCCCCACACTGCAAATGACCACTAGATTAGCTTCCAAGGATGCAATTAAGTTTCAGCTCAGTCTGTGTTACACCCAATAATTCAGTCCTGAGGTTTATTTGAGTTTAACATTTTTTCCCAGTTCTGAATATTGCACTATGTAATTCTGTAGATTAAAAAAAAAACTGCTGCAAACACTAGGTTCAGTTTAAAAAAAAAAAAAAAAAAGACAACTGGCAGGGATTTTCATAGGAGTGCGAGCAGATATTCTGTTATTCAGTGTATTTGTATTTGGGATTTTCTATGGATTTTACATATCTCAGCATTTCATAAGGATTAATCAATTTTTCTTTACAAAACCAAGTGATATGGCCTGGTTGCCTTGGGCCCATGTGTTCAGCTTATCCCTTACAGCAGTTTCTGCCTTCCTTCTCATTTGTTGTTTTCTTCACCTCAGCCAATGCACAATTTCAGCAGGTTCTAATTGCTACAAACAACCCTCTGTCAACACTCCTGTGAGACAGGGCAGAGTTCTTATAACAGTCACAGAGACACTGACAACTTCTTCAAGATCAGAGGGACCATCTGTGGCCAAGGCAAGAGTTACCTTGTCTCTCTTGGATCTTGGTCCAGTGTTTTATCCACAGAATGTTGCTACCCCAGTAAATAATCAGCAGGGCAGTAAAGTGTGGAGAGAGAACAGCATAAGTCAGCCTCCCTGGCACTGACTGTACAGCACCTCTCAGCCAAAGGAGAATGGTACGGGTGACCATATGGCTTACAGACTCTTCTATCCAGTGTCACGGCCCCAAAACAATAAAACTGAATGTATTTTTACTGCTGCATGCCTACATGAAGCTCTGCCTTAAATAAACTGGTAGTGTCAATCCAAAACAAAGGAAGTAAGTGGTCAAGATTCAGAAATTGCTGTCACAACTGGTGCTCCCTGTTACTGTCAAATGATGACTTAAGAGGACAGGGGTGTGTAGAAAATTGGAAAGTGGAGACCAAAACCAAAGTGCCAGGATGGAGCATAGAATCCTGCACCTATGTGGCCAGTGTCACAGCTTTCTATGCATAAATAAAAGGTAACTATTGTGGACTAGGAAGCGCAAGCATGAAGTTCACCCATTGACCTCAAAAAAGTTATGACCTATACCAATTAAAATGCAGCGCTGTTTCTAGACTGTCAAATAGTTTCAAAATCAAGGTATCATTTAACATTTCCTACCTCAGTTCAAATATTTGATCTACTTTGTTGTGGCCTGAAGGATTGCAGCAGTTGAATATTCATTGTGATTTTCATACAGCAATGCCCAAGGGCCTCTACCAGAATCAAGATCCTGCTCTTTTTAGAGCTTTCAAATGTACAGGAAACGGAACTGGGCCAGGAGAAGCTTATAATCAAGTGAGTAGGCAACACCATTAGGCTTGTTCAAATGAGGGAACTGGGAAGCTTACCAACAGTTCATGCTAAGTTTGAGAAAGCATTCCAGTTGGTAAAATGGAGTGGAGTAGGAGAATCTGCCAGCTCTTTTAGGGAATCGTATGCACTTACCCAAAAAGCAGAACTTTATTGAGTGGAAAACTAATTTGTAAAAAAGATAAATTAAGATTTTCATTCTCCCTAGAATTGTCCACTAAGTTTCTTATGAAAAATGCTACAGCAAAATAGTTGTAGCTCCAAATAGGAAGCCTTATTGGTGCGAAACATGAGAACCTTTTAAAAGACAAGTATTTGGATGAGAAAGAGACACAGAGGTTACGGAACTTGGCCTATTATCTTTCAGCTTTCCCTGGCATGGTCAAAGTACCCACTGATATATGGGCCAGAATACACTGACCCTCTTTTTAAAAATGTAAGTTAGAAGGTACAGACAATATCAAGAAAATTTTGTACAAAATGGTAATTCTTTTCCAGGTACTTTTCCCTGGATTCTAGGAGCATCAGATACCTCTGTGGCATAGCCTCATGAGGCAGCAAAGCAAACAGCTGATTCTCCTATGCTTAATTTTGCACATATATGTAGCTTGATTTACATACATGGAAAACAAGATCATTATGGATGAAAATAACTGAGCACAAGGGCAATAAGGAGGAATTATGTAAACTCACTTGATAGAGTGATTTTCCTCTCCTTAAAATCCTCACCACTTGCATGAGATTTATGAACTTAAGGATATAATAAAACTAAGGGTGCAAAGAGAGACTTCTGAAAAGAAGAGGAAGAAAACTTAGATCTTTATTTTAGCCTTTGCAAACAAAGGGCACAGAAACAATGATCTTATGTGTCATTTTTTATTTTCAAAGGGATTTACATTACTGCATTCTCATTATCACCTTCTGGGAAAACAATAGTGCAGTGTGTTTACAATAAAGGCTTTGAACAATTGGTTTAACCAGTTTCTCCATAACAGTAGATAAAACTACCTTCTACTTACTGCTTCCAACATTCTGAAATTACCTATGATGCAGTATTTTATACATATAAGTGTTTGATAGGTTTGGGGTCTGAGTGCTTTGTTCCACAGTCCGCTTAAAGGTGAGTAAATCATGCATAAATCAATGAGACATAGGTTCATCAGGTAATTTCAATACATGCCTAACTTTAAGTTATGTACCTGATTCAAACTGGGGCCTCTTGAAAGAATTTTTCAGGCTGTCTAGAGAAAATTCAGCAGAAGGACTGGGAAAATTTTGGGGAAGTACTTCATAGCAGATGAACATTGCTACCTTACTTAGTTGCAGGGATAGAGAAGGGTCTTGGGACAAGAGGTGCAGGGGTAACATTCACCTCCTTTAACTGTAGAGGACTGCAGTGTAGACATGAACACCTCAACGATCCTCCAAGGTCTCTCTGCAGTTAATGGACAAACAGGCTTTTGTAAAAGCACAGCTGTGATCAGTCTCATCCTAAGACATATGGTAGGAGAGAGAAAATCATTATGACCCTTAGGCCCCTCTTTCACTTCACTTATGAAGGAGGTTATCCCACAGGTAGCCACCTACACTGCAGCTGTCTAACATTAGGTTAGATTAGATCCTCTTTTTCTCCCAGGACAAAACTCTTACACAAAGGCCTGGAATCACACTTGTATTTTCCTTGAAATACTTTCAGATCCTACTTTTGCCTCTAGTCATCCATCCTACTTAGGATCTTCCTTCCTGATCCTATGTCATTAAAGATTCCAAAATGTGAGTGTGACACTAGCAATGTGCACTTGCCCATGCTTTCTTTTATGACAATGACACTACAAACTGCAGCAGCTGAAACCAGATGTATGTTCAGGGCTCAGTCAGAAAAAGTGCAGCTGCAAGAAAACTTGGTAAAACATTTAGAAATAAAGTGTCCGTCAAATCGAATCAAGAGCAGCATTACTTGTCTGGATCTATACTCTTCAGTACCAAAAACACAACCCTGTCAATAAGTAAATAAACAAATAAATGGCCAATTGATTCCTATGTGTGACTTATTCCTACTTAAGTTCAAAGCATTTATAGAAGTCTCTATTGTTATTTTGAATACAGTATATCCTGGGCATTCAATTTGCTCAATTCAGTCAAACAGCACATTTTCCTTCTGAGAGATGAGTCATGTCACAGGTGAAGTAAAGCTTAATCTAGAGCTGAAAGGAAACTAAAATCCAGCCTTTGTTGGTTCCAAGGCTTCTTTTAAAATACACATTTATCAACCTGGAAGATAAAACTCTGGCTGGCCAAAGACTTCTTAACTGTATACCAGGCATCTGTGTCCAGAGATGTCAATAGGATTTTGCACTGTGCCTGATGCTAACTAGGGGATGAATTTTGTCAAATTGGTTCTTAGATACTCAATCCCACAAGGTTCTGGGCATTCTGGCCCTAGTCTAAAATCAGGAGAATTATTCATGTTATCTGCTCTTTTCACTGAAGCATAAAGAATCATTAAGTAAAAAGAAAAACAAAAATCTGTTATTCAAGGTATAGTATGATATGCTGTGTAGTCGAACAGTAGCTTGGAGAGCACATCCTTTATATGGTAAATTTTCTTCCTGCAGAATTAAAACTGAACTGTATGAAACTCAGGTGAATAAATGAGTTGCTAGCAAAATGAACTATGTATAACAATGTTGGGGTTTTTTCCCAGAAGAAAATGCATGGGAATCGCATCAAGAGCGTGTATTTCAAAAAGCACACTCTGATACTCTTTCTGTATTGACTGAAATCACCATTTTATTCAGTACTCTAATGAGTATTTTATGCCATAGCTGAAACAACTTTGTTGAAGTGAAGGCTTTTTTACAGACAACTTATTTTTCTCCTCCCTTGATGGAAATATTAACTTGCATCCTGCCAATTTTAGCATAACTCAGCAGCTTCATCATGTGCAAAATACATGATAATACACAGGTGCACAACTTTATGGATGTTGATGGTGTTTTTAAAAAAAAAAGAGGTCAAATGTGGTCATGGGAATTTCCTTTAAAACTATATAAGGCATCAGCCATATGCAGTCTTCTGTGACAATTTTATGCTATATCAGAATTTTTTTCCATGTCTAAAAAAGCCTACAGAGAGCAGGAAACATCATGTTCTTTTAGTGCTGAGTGTGATGTTTCTAGCAATTTGATGAATTAAGGCTGATTTGTCAGTTGGATCTAATTTCAACAGCTATTCCCTCATTCTAAATCTGGAGCTGGCACTTCCTACAAACTGCAAGTATCCTCAGCTCCCCTTTGCATTCTTAGACCTATCAAGAGTGGGATTTACCAGACCTTAAGGCATCTGTCAACATACATTTACAACTGAACTAAGCTAAGCTAGGATCTCTTCATAAGCTTTGGAGAGAAATCGATGGTTTTAGGGAATGAGTCACTCATGCAGTTCTGGATACATGAAAGGAAAACACATCTTTGACTTTAAAGAGAAGTTAAGGCTACTAACTTAGAGATGCCTACTCAGAGTAGCTCTTTCCTAGCATAATTAATGAACTACATCTATTGATTTCTCGTAGCCCAGCAAAAGTTGAAATTGATTCTCTAGAAGATGGAATTTACTTTCCTCCAGACACATGTAAAGTGACGTAGATTTGAAGATGATGAGCATCAGGTCTCTATCACCAATGGCAAACAAGACTATTTCCAGTCAAACTAACTAAAAACAAGCTAAAAAAGAAGGTCTGAAAAGGCTTTCCTTTTACTGCCTACTATTTCTCCATCTCCTACTTTCAAGATCCCTTGACATGACTTTCAGCCCCTACTTCTCTACCTTCTGAAAAAGGTGAAATTTCCATAAGGTTCAAAAGTGCTTTTGCCAAATAACCCTCAGACTTAGCAAGAAATGGTAGTCAGAAAATGGCAGCACTTGCAGAAATTAGAAATGTTCAGGTGGCACCACAAATCAAAAAGAGCACAGGAGAGGGTTTCTGCCTCCACTGCTAAAGAGCAAGGCAGATCTATCTCCCTGTGTGCATAGCTAACCTTCACTGAACAACAGTGCTCCTAAAGAAAACTGAGATTTCAAACTGAATGCTCTTCTGGGCTTTTGTCAGTAGCTACCTCACTTTTTAATTTTTCCTTTTTGACAAGGAGAATGTCAGAAATAGTATGCATAAAAACATTCTGGAAAAAATACCCAAAGGCAAGATATTCTCCAGGATCCCAACATAGGCTGTGGAACTAACAAAACAAAATTCTTTATATAAATGTCCAGTGATGCAACCATGCTGCTGGGTCACTTACTATTGAGAATCCATGCCAAAGGCAATCAGGCCAAATACACTGTAAATGTATTTCACAGAAAGAAAAAGAAGACTTAAGTCTTGAAAATAGTTACTAAAACAAAAAACTCGACTGCTGCATGATGGAGACTGCCCTCAGAAGACACTTGCTTCTGAAGTCAAGGGGAGACCTGACAGGTAATAAGAAGTACAACTACTATTAGACAGTAAAAGAGTTTCTGCACATTTGATATTTAAAATATCTTCTAGTAATGACCTCTTTCCCCTTTCAATGGAGGAACCCATGGATAAATCCAGAAGACTGGCCCCGAAGAACCAGTTGCTGTGCAAAAAATACTCAATTTCTTCTACTCAAATGTATGGGTGCATTTCCCATTTGCATTTCAATTAATCTCCCTTGGCATTCACATATGAAAGATGAGGCACAGCAACTATTTTTGCAGATTTTGTTTCCTAAGGTCATTCTCTAAAAGCCATCTTTCTTTTCCTCCCCATTTATCATCATCTTCCTGCAGGGAATCCAGGACCAAGTCATGTACATCTCTATATACTCTAAGTGTGGCTAGCCCTTTTGCTCTAGCAAGAGAGCACTATGAAAAAGAAAAGAAAGAAATAAAAATAACCTGAAAAACATCCAACTTATCACACTAGCAAGGACTTCAGAATGGGACAAACATACTTCTTGTTTGTACAAATCCATACATGAAGGAGTGCTGCAGTGTTTTGTGACTATATTCTAAACTTACATCACCATATAATGAGAGCGAATTCTGGTGCCCAAAAAAAGCTGAACAAAAGTGAAGCAAGCCTGAGGCTCATGTAATGTGCTGAATTGATAGAGTACTGCACTTCAGAGGCAATGTACCAAATTGTACCAATAATAGTCAGCCATCAGCAGGGAATATCCATCAACTTAAAGCTTTTAAGGCCTTGAACTGTATGACTCAGTGATGCACATTGCACCACAACTCCATTTAGTGCATTGAAATTGCACTGCCTTGTGTCATCTTGCAGGTCTGGCCTTTTCTCTTTTATTGCTGATTCTTAAATCAAGGTAGTGAAATCAGCCAAATTCCTAAGGGCAAGCAGGTTTCATATTTATCCCTGGCTTCTGAGTATGGTTTTAACTGTTTTTTCAAACCTTCTTGCAGTTTGGTTGGCAAGAATCAGTGTGCCATACTCCTCAGAACAGGCTTGTTCTATACAATGTGGTAATTTTAATTACACACTTGTACAAGGCTCTGGATGTAGAGATATGGTCCTCCATCAAATCTCAGAGGAGGCAAACATGCAGGTACTGGCACCCAGTCTTCAAACCACTGTCTGCCAAAGCCTTTGGGTGCAGATCAACAACTGCCACCCACAGCTCAGACACCACAGCACATTGAACTGCACTGAATCCTGCCACTACAGGATAAAGTGCACTCTCCCATGCCCCACAGTGACTAAAGACAATACAATGAAAAAAGTAGGCATCCTTCATACAATCATGTTTTCTCTCCCAGTTTAGCTCAATCCACAATCTTCCCAAGTACAAAAAGTACCTGAAAATTAACAACAGCCAAAGCCGTGGTCATTGAAAGTCAGGAGGAAGTAAAGACCTAAAGATATCCCCCACTATACATTGAAGCAGACATTACTGCTACAGGATTGCTTAAGGAACAAATCCCCAAACCATCCTAAAATATTCTTCAGCAAAGCTTCTGAATGAGGCCCAGAAATAGTTCTGAGTTGTGCCTATCCTTGAGAGAATGGGATAACTGATTATGAGTCTGCAGGTAACTCCTTAGAGGGATATCTGGGGGTGAGAACACCAAGCTGCTGCCAGGGCATCCAATTACTGGGACTGGCAGCTTCAGGACAAACACTTGTTTATATAACCAGACGTAAAAGTATAATTCTCAAGATTAATTGGTTTTTTTGCATGACTCTCAGCTTGCCATTTCACCCATGGGGTGGCTCTGTACGAACGCAGCTTTGGAAGCTCCTACCCTGGAATTATTTTCTCTAGGATAATGGTTAGACAGTCATTCAGAGTCCACAGGGGACACACAGGTCCTGTTTTGACATTATGGTAAGTGAAAATCTCAGGCAAGCTAAGGCATGGTAGTGACAATCATACCAATGTGGATTCAAAAGCAGCCATGGGATTCCTGTTTCTGAGTCAGGCGTGACTGGAGGCATTGCACTGGTAATGCGTTTCTTATCTGAGGATGAGCTGCAGTCCAGTTACTCATACTGAGAGTATCTGCACTACTATTTGTCTAGCAGGGAATGCTAATAGTTAGTGGGGGGGAAATGGCCTTATTCCAAAGGAGTAAAGTAATGGTACAATAGTAATAATAATTTTCTTCTGCAAAGTGCCTCTTATTGTGAAGAATCACTTAACAGATTATATATGTGGGGATCAATCAGTCCCCTCTGCAGGGGACGTGGCAACCATTCTGCATCAGCAATGCTGCACAGAAGCATTTTAGAGAAGTGAAGAACAGCTTCTCCAAACATGCACATAGAAAGAGGATGTTGTGCAGAAAAAATCACCAAGACACATTTATCAGTATCTGTATCTTCAAACAGGAAGCTCTCTTATCTCCTTTCCTAATTTCAGGGCAAAGTCAGAGCAAGGCTTTTTGTGAGCTTTAAAAAACACACAGGACATGAGAAAAACCTGAGGCACAATGAAAAACAATAAATACATGCCCATTAGAGAGATGAGAACCCTGCAGCCTAGACACCACTACCTTCAGTCTCATCCCCATCGAACTGCACCCACAGAGCCAACCAAAAAGCCTTGCCTTGACAAAACATGAAGGTGTTGCAGTTCACCCCCAGCTCAGAGGACCCCATTAGGTCAGACCAGTAAACAAAGCAGGAATCCCACGTGTGAAAATATGTCTTCCAGCCATGCAAGAGTGGACACCACCCCTCCCTCTCACACTTCTCCCTGCTGCTCAGCAGTACTGGGTTTCACACAGCTGTGAAGGGACATATATTCAGCTCACTAAGATGGGGCAGCTCCTCTGGACTTAGTGATTTTGTCCCAAGTTAGGCCAGCTGAGGACATCATGTCTCAACTGTCACCCACCACCGAGGCAGGAACCCAAGCAGGCAAGAATCTCCTTACCCCAAGCAGCCACGGTGCAGCCTCTGCCCTGCCCAGCAGTGCTCTCTCTTCTGGAGCCACCCCACTGGGGACCAGGGCCCTCCTGCACCCTCTCATGAGGTGCCCAGGCTCCTACACCCGTGAAAAAACTTACTTGATTGAGCTTTACAACTGCTGAGAAAGGGAGTGAGCCCACCTTCCTTCCCACAATAAACATCCCACTCCCTCCTCTTCTCTGTCTTTAATGATCATCTTGTTGCAGGGCAACCAAGGGAATAGGCAGATCCAGCTCAGAATAAAATAAAATATTAATAGTAAAGTAAAATAAAATGTTGTCCACTCTTTTGGTTCCCACACCCAACTCACAGTGTAGGGGTACTTATGCTGACATAGCACAGCTTTGGTGACCACACCCTCTGCTTTGCATAAGATGAGCAAATCCACCAACCCTTGGTTCAATTCTTAGTCACACCTGAAGAACCTGTGAGGATACCATAATTGGGTGCAAATCACCACCAGATTGTGGTGAGAGTGCCTCAAGGGAGGGTCATATTTCCATGGCAAACTGCTATTATATTTCTTCTTTTCACAATAATCATACAGAAATACAAAGCAAGGTTCAAATAACTGTGCTTATTAACCCTGTGTAAGGTGTTACATTAACACTTTGCTGTGCTGGCTGCCTTTCAAACCACAGAAGGGCCAGGAAACAAGTCCCATACAATTTAAAAGTTTGTCTATTCCTGACCATTACAAGTAGGCTTTAATATAAGAATTGCTGCAGTTAATGTATATAAGCAGCCTAAAACAAAGGAAAAAAAGCCAGTTGGTCTCTCAAGACAATGCCAGCCAAGCAAACAATAGACATCCAGTGTGGGAATTCAAAGACAACCAACAACGATCTAATTGTTCTCCTATCAAAGTCTATGGGGGTTTTGCTATTGATTTCCTATATAGCTACTGTTTGCATAGGCTGGAATTTAACAGTGGTGAAAAGACCTTCAGTTTTACAGATTGCCTCTTCCTGTCCATAACTGTGGAGTGCTTTTTTCTGTCAGCTCAAGAACTTTTTTATATAGAAAAGTCATAAATACTCAACCATATCAAATTTTCTCTTGGTTAAGTTTGGAAGCTGGAAGCAAGGCAGGAAAAACAGTATCATAGACTCAGAAAAAATCAACAAACATTGCAGAGTCCCTCTGCAGAAAATCACATGTACTCTCTGATATGTATTCTTTACAAAGTGCTGCAAGAAATTTTAGTCTGGGAAGATATGAGATGGATTCATTAAATGTCTGACTTTTGGGGCAGAAAGAATAGGTAGGAGCCTAGATTGTGATGCTATAGCAGTCCAGGCACCATTGAGACCAAAATCCCATCATTACCAGCACAGTTTTATGTCCAACACACTCACACTTATGTATAGGGGGCATTACACCACCAAACCTCCCAGGAAAGCACATGAGATATCTGTATACAGTAATGGCTAAAAGCTGTCTGCAGTGGTGGGGTTTTTAATTTGTTCCCTTCTGATAAGAATGCCATGCTAGATGGTACATGGAAGGATTCCACCACAACAAGTAAGGGCAAAGCCAACACACCTCAGCAGGACAAGGTGAACAAATGAACGACATGTGGGTACTGTATTTCCCCAGCCCTCTGTTTGCACAGTACAGCTGTACCCAAACAGCATGTATTTTTCAGACGCTATTTAGAATATGTCAACAAATGCATGTTTATGTAAAAATGTTATTCGTGCCCATGGAAAGGAAACCAAGATGATATTAATGATCCTCTCTGCTCTTGCTTTGATTTTGTTTTAATTTGTTTCATTGAGTTGCCTCACTGTGAGTTGCAGGGTGGCTGAAGCTTAAAACCACACACGACGGATCTCTCAGACTGAACTACTCAGCAGCCTTTGTAGTGAAGGTCATGTCTTAAGCCATTCCCTTGCTCATAATCATGTCAGAGTCAATAAACATTCATATCTGAATACCAAATGTAGCAGTGCTGGTGGTTTAGATTAAGGAGGAAGGAACACAGGTCAGGCAAAGAGACCGCTCTATTGGTTTTCTCTGTTACAGTATCTTTGATCAATACAACTAGCATCTCTCGTCACCTGTCCCACCACGTAGGAATATCCTACCTATCTCTGCAGAATAGCCTGCCTAAAGTATCTTCTAAAAAAAAAAAAAAAAAAGATTACTCTCTTGGTATTTTTACAGAACATTGAAATGGGATACGTTCAAGTCTGTCTTCAAGGTGAGACTCAATCTTTTCAGCCATGAATTTGCAAAGCTAACAAAACAACTCAGATATGTTCATGAGGCTGTTTCCAGGGTCACCAGGACAGATCATAAATTTTGTCGCTTCTGCCAAAACCAGGAGATAAGCTCTAGGTTAAATTGTAAAGTCAGTGTAGTCAGCTCAAGGCTGAGCCCAAATGCTTCTGACACTCCTGCACATATGTTGAAGTACACGTAGTTAGCCTCTGGCTTTCAGAATTGGCATTTAAGTAGCTAAAGTCTGTGCTCCTCTGGGTCTCAAATAAATTTTACTGAGTGTAAAATAGAGTATGTAAATTATTAGTCACAAGATTTGGGTAATTAGAGGTTTAGCCAATTTATATCAGCAATTGCAACAACAAACAATGCTTTAGCATGCCTTCTGCATCTTTCTGGACCAAATGGTACTTAAAAACAACAAAATTCAAGGTTCACTGCTGACAAGCCAGTCCTCTCGACTGACAGCTAGAGCTTGTGAACTGCCTTCTGTGATTTTTCTGCCAATGCTCTGCACAGGTTGCTTGAAATCTCACCCTTGTGGGAAATTGGGGAAAATGAGAGACTCATAACTTACTGAGTATTCTCAGACTAAATTTTTTCTGAAGCAACATCTGCTTTTAAGTGGTTCTCATCACCCACTCAGAGCAGCCACTGGAGGGATGGGTTCACTGTGGCAAAACAATAATAATTTTGGAAACATTTTCAGTTCATTTCAGTAAATTTGGAGTACTCTTCTGTGTGCCTTTCCTTAGCTCAGTTTGTTAAAGCTTGGTTCTAATAACACCAAGGTTGTGAATTAGATCTGTGTATAGGCCATTTACTTAGGTGTTGGACTCAGTGATGCTTGTGGGTTCCCTGCAGCTCAGAATATTCTGTGATTCTGATTCTCTGAGAAAAAGAGTAAGCTGAGTTTAAAATTCCAACACAGTGCGGTGTCAGTGTGCAAGCTGGGTACACCAGACCTAAATCAAATGTTGTGGCACAGCCAAACTCTTCAGTGTCACAGACCATAGAGAGATATTGATGCCAAGGAAAACTTGTAAAAATTACTCTCTCACTTTGTAATATCATACAGGATCCCTTCTGTGCTGGTAGAAATACCGACACAAAATACAGAGTAGTAGCAATCCAGACCAGTTACCATGATGGCCACTCACCTGAACTCCAAACATAGCTCACCTTGACCACACACATCTCTGCTATTAATTGCTATTTACTCACAAGAGACTCCATTCACTTCAAAGCTTGGGAAGCTCTGGGAACATGGACCAGTGCTCACTCTTCCATGCTGGCAAAGACACCAATGACATCTGAAGTTACATCTTCAGCTACCTTCAAAAATCACACCTCATCAGGATTTGCATCCATCCCCTTCCATTACTGGTGGTTTTTGATTTGTTATGCTCTTCAGAAAGTTTTACCCACCAGCACCATGAAGTTTGGTTAAGCAATTCTACCCCATGAAATAGACAATTTGAACACCATGGAAATTTGATATTTTCTGCCATGTTAGTAAGACCTGCATTTAGGGGGAAAAAGAAAGGGAAAGAGGGGAAAAGATAGAAATTAGAACTCCCTAATTGATTCGCAAACTAAAAGGATCAAGAATGCTTTGGATTATTTATTCATAGTTAATGATTTATCCAGCCCTAATTACAGCCGCTAGAACATTTTCCTTGCTGCAATATTAATTATACTTCTTTCATGGCTGCTATTTATATAAGCAGAAGATGAAATATGCAATTAGGTGATCAGACACTGCAGTGGTGTCACTGATCATTTTTTTTCACAATAGTTATTATCCTCTTGCAATGATGATAAAGGTTGGGTTTAATTTCTGCCTGTCACTTACCACAGAGTTCAGAAAGTTCTAGGGCAGCCCTAATGGAGCTGGCGAGCGGGTCCAAGGCATCCCCTGTCCCATGAGCAAGCCCAGGTCTCCCAAAACAAGGACACATGTGTAGAATGCTTTCTTTATTTGCAAAAGCTTGAGTATCAATTACAAACACGAAGAGAAACAGACAAGCTGAGGGACAAGGCTGCCAAGAAACACCAGATCAGAGTCAGGCCAACACAAGGCACACAGTCCTAAAGAAAACTAAAACAAAGGAACTTCTTCACCTATGTGCTGAGCGGAAAGGGGCTCAGCACCACAGGCAAGGGTGCCAACCAGTTGGAATCCCTCTGCTCTCACAAAACCAAGACTCTGGCTTGACAGAGAAGAAACCCTTGATTCCATCACCATTTTCTCTGGCTATGGAAACAATCTATCATGACACTTTATATTTAGCTGAACTCTTGAGTCTGAAAGGATAAAAACAGGAAGAGCACTAATATCTTGATCTTTTATATTGCTCCATGTATACTGCCTTTCAGAGGAGGTAACATGCTATTTTAATTTTGTAGGCAATAAAGTTGAACTGCAAAAGAAAATAAAAATATGCTAAAGCATTACTGCATGATGCAACAGAAGAAATAATATTTCTATTATAGAAACTACTATAAAATCTATTAAAGCAATAAGTTCTTAAAATTACTTTTTATGGGGTGCTAAAAAAAGAAAAAATTTTAAAAAAGGAAAAAGATACAGCATAATCCATAAAATCTTGGAGCAAATTACCCACGTGAAAAGACACATATTAATATTCAACAGAACATATAGTGGCATTATATCTGCTTATTTTATATCTCATATGATTTGTTCCCATAAAGAAAAGAACAGAGGAGATGTATCCCAGGGCTTCAGTTTTCTTACTTGCAAGTGTGAGAAAGAGGGGGTTGCAAACTGTTTTTTACCCCATTCTTTCATCAAAAGTCTATTTTGGTAATTTCTGTGATCTTGGCTTCTGAGGTTAGTTGACTGTTTGTACTTTCTGTGTGGAAAATGAGAACAGTACCACAGGTTCAAGGATTTCCTTTTAGAAAGAGAAGTATAAATACAAGAGGATTATCACATTTACTATTTAAAGTCCCAGTGACCTGCAGGATTTCTTTCTATGAGTGCTATTAATGGTCACACTTCTAGGAAACAGTAAAATTTAACTAACAGAAAGGAAGCTAGTTTGCTCGTGTTTTGCTCTAACACAGAGAATCAAGCCAAGCAAGATATCTAGTTATTGCAAGCATGCATATTTTTGAAGGCCTGAAAAGACTGCAGAAAGTAGAATGATTTTGGTCAGAGATTTATTGCTCTGGAGGAGCAGCTGTGAGACTGAATCTCAAACTGGTGAGAGGTTGCCTTAACACTTGTCCTTTTGTAAGAAACACCATTTCATGGAGTAATTATGACCAGCCAGATTGCTGCTAAGAACACCCCACTGGTGGGACACATTTATTACCTTTGTAGAGTTGGTCAAACAATATTTGGTGGCTGAATGTTCCTTTAAAGATTCTCCAGAAGTGAAACTCTGAAAGGGAATTCATTGATTTGGGACAAGTTTAATGTAAGTGAAAGCTTAAATTAATTTCCACAGCATTTACATTGGCTATTCCATCCAGTTAAGGTGAAACTGTTCTTCCGTTGCTAGTGTTTACATTTAACTTGATTATTTTGGCTTTCTATTTAAAATACTAAAGCATTACATTTAATAATTGATATAAAACTATTGCCATATAACCAGAATGAGATAACTAAATAATTTCAAATTCTTTTTAAAGCAAGGATTTCCTTCTAAATACTTTAAAAACTTTGATTCCTATTTAGGGTGTAAGTTTTCAAATATTTGAATTTCTACTTTCTAACTAATTTTTGCCAGTCAAAGTGCCTTATGGCACCACCTAATTTTTCACTGTTTCTTTGTCCATTTAATAAATAATTCCTACAGATCACTCAGAGTTTATTGCTGGAAGTATATTTCTATAGAGAGTTCTTTTTTTTTATGGCCATGACACTCTTCCTTCCAAAATTTCACTTCTTGAATTCCTTTGGTTTTCTTAGCTGACTTGGGCTTGCCAGGGAGAAATATGTAGCTTAATATATTTGAGGTAATAAGAGCCCTCACACAGCTGATGAAGCAGCAGCAGTGGCTAGGGTTGATGGGGAGAAACAATCCCCTTAGAACATGCTCAGTGTGGTACCATGGAAATCAGAATTATTTTGCTGAGCAAAGAAGAAATTTTTCTTTAATATTGCCTCATTCAAAGCAAACTAAACTCCAGTCCTTCTCCTCAGAACTATGTACTACTTTCTAAAGCTGAAACACATGATGGATAGCCCACATTGTTTGAAGACAAAGCTGTTTATAAATATCTCAGCTTCTGACAAAGGGCCTGATCTCACTTATAACAATTTTAGCCCAGCTTTACATTAACTTTTGTGAAAGAAGATCTGTAACATATAAACTCTAGAGAGTAAAGCTTCTTCCAGAAACGTGATCTGGTTCCTGTATTTAAAAATATTTATGCTCCCTCTGTAGCAGGCTGGAGTCCACAGGGAATTTTTTTCCTGAGGAAAGATTGATTTATGAAGCTCTGTTCACATTGCTGTGCAGTCAGTCCCCTCTGCATTTAGGTCTTTACATTTTTACCTTCACCAGCAGGACTTATCAGCAAATGCATATAGAAAAAGGGGATTGCCAGGATGTGGCTGTCACCTGATGGCCTCAGGGCAGATATTTGTCATGCAGATTTCTGTGTCTCATAACAAAGACTGTGAACAATATCAGATATATTGATACAGTACAACCTGCCCTCATTTTAATCAACATAAGTAATTAATCTATCTTCCTAATCTCTTCTCCTATACACTTGCAGCTCATTGCCTCCTTGCCCTCCTTTCCAGGCTTGATGAGAAATATCCAGAGTTTCTCAAACATGTACCAGTCAAACTGGACTCATATGTATATGAAAACCAGTGATGAAGGCAAGCTGGAAGATTAGAGAAATGCTGCAGTAGGTCATCCAGAAGAATTGGCTCCGGAGGGGAAAGCAGAGTCCATTAATAATAGACTTGTTTCTTTCCACTTCAGAGTTCTCAAGGTGCAAAGCTTCAGATGTGCAAGACTTGACAGGTCCACAGCACTTGCAATTGGGGTGTGAAGACAGGGGCATTTGGCACCAATGAGATGGTTTGTGGAGAAAATGTACCATTTCAGTCATCTGAAAAAAGGAGCTTTAGACAGTTGTCACAGACAGAAATTGGAGGAAGATGGCAGCTGAATGAGGGCCAGGACACTTGTAGCCAGGTCACTGAGAAGCCTAGAGTTTAGGAAGTGAGAGAGTAGTGTCTTGGTGATCAGATACCCAGAGAAGCAATGCATCTGTAAGGAATGTCCTAAGGGAGCAGCAGTACAGCTGGAAGAGAGGTCAGTATTGCTGAGCCAAAACACAAGACACCTGAGGAGCCAGAAAAAAAGACACTGAAGCCAAAGCTGAAAAGCAGCAAGCTCCACCATGGCCAGATCTACAGAAGCAGGGAAATCTGGTGAATTTCAAGCCAGGGTTCAGCTCTTCAAAGAGTGAGCAGCTGCCTACACAATGTGAAGAGCCCATGCAAAGCTTGGCATCTGCATCCACTCCTAGGGAAGCAGTGCTGGGGTTCTGTGAGATAAAGGGCACAGGGACAACATCTGATTCGTATGGGACTGATGGGTCTGGTTTCTACAGTCTGAAACTCATTCAAGTTAAGCTAGTGTTTAGCATTTGCTGATTCAAAAATAAAGAAAAAGTCATAAAGTTCACACTTCACACACAAGAAATACAACATTACTCAGCTTCCCTTCTAAAATACACTGCAGGACCCAAAATACTTAGGTGAAACTCACCAATACAATCTCCATAACTAAACAGAAATGAGACCCCTCATTCAAAACAAACAAATTCTTTGAAACTGAAATTGCCTTGTTATTGCAAATTATTTTCCCTTTCAGCTCATGGAGAGCTTTTTACTCCTTATTTCAGTGTGACAAGAACTTGAATTCTGGTTGTGTTATTTTGCTTGTTTGTTTCAGGTTGTTTTATCTTTATAATCTCTGCAGGGCCAGATTATTATATCACCATCCACACTAAGGTTCTGTTGGCTTTGTTGACCTACAAGTAGTAAAGTTTACTTTACAAGGGAAATGAAGCTTTATCATGTCATTTCAGAAATATTACCAAAAGATGGCTTTATCTAAATCAGCTGGCTGAAACGAGTGAAACAGGGCAAAGGAAAATAAAATATCTGCCTTTCTACTGTTGTTTTACGAACCCTGGAGAGACTGAATAGTTATTTTGCCCATTATTTCTTACTTTACCAAAAGCTATCCTCATAAAACTCATCACTATGTCTGCTTTTAAATAAACTACATCATATCAAGGATTAAAAACCCATCTCTTGAATTGGTTTGGAGCAGACTTGACTTATATCTACTCAACAATGCTTGCTTTAACACATCTTGAACGTAGTGGTAAAAATATATCCTGTCTCAGGGAAGACAAACTGCAAAAGACCAGCTGTTGATTTTATCCATCCAATGAGTTACTATAATATGCATGGTAAGTGTATATATAAAAGAATTTCCTACAGAAATGTGGATTTATTTTACTACAGGAGGAAAATAAGTGAGCATTATTAGAGCAGTCAGTGTGAGAAACATGGACTAACAATGTGCTTGGCACTGAAATCACACTGGTGTAAAGCTGATTCACTTCTGATTTACATTAGTGGAAATTCGAACTGGTTGTGACTTTCTGGTTAATGTGATGGTAAAACTCCCTCTCTAGTCACTGATTCAAAGTGTTTCCCTCGAGGCAACTGTGACAGAGTGATGATTTCAAGAAGGCTGTTATCATTATGGCTCTGTCACTGTCCATAGAACAAAATGAGCCTCAGAAACCTGAACTATTCATTAAATTAGTGCTACATAGAACTGGAGAAAAACATTGTATGAAGAAAAGAAAACAGAACAGAAGGCCTTGCATCTTGACACAACTGTTGTCTGAAAATAAGACAGAATGAAAAATAAGACAGTATAAAGTTGGGCCTCTCGATTGGTCTATGTAATTTAAACAGTTTTCTTAACTTCTTTCTATCTCTTGTATTGCACACTGGTGAATCACTTCCTGCACTCTTGCTACACACTCTTTAGTAATGATGATGTAAACTACTGCTGTAAATGACAGAAAAAAAAATTCTTTCCTTTCTTTTGACAAAGAAGTTGAAATCTTCACGGAAAATAAAAAACTCTGATTATTTGGTACCTGCAGCTATGATAACCTGCCAGAATGATTATCTAATAAAGTACAGAACAGTGATAAACCTTTATTGCAGCCTGCCCAAATCAAATAGATTTTCAGCATAGAAAACACTTACCTAAAACTCTGCAAAGTGATGTGATATTGCAGTGGTGAGGAAAATCAGAGCAATGTGTCACAAGCAATCACATGTTCTGGCCAGTCTTCCAGGAGACAAGCAGGTATTTTATCTCTCAAGAGGGCAAAAATAATGAAAGGGCTTAATCCATTCATTCTGTTCTCAACAGCAGAATTCTAGCATAGTATCACAAGTAGCATCTGTTTCATGTTGGCAATCAGTCATTCATCAGCATTTAAGCCACCATAAATTCATCAACCTGTAACACACCTGAGGGAAAACCCAAGACTGGAAAAGCAGGATTGTTGGTGATCCAGATGAAGATGAAATGACAGCTCAAGTTAGGAAAAGTCCTGGGCCCCAGTATCAGGACCCCTCCTTTTAAATGTGTGCTACCAGAACTCATCCAAATCACACAGGCACACTTAGGTAAACCACGTAAAAATCTTTGACCCTTTACAAGTCCCCTTCCAAAACCCAGATCTCTATGTCCAAGGAAAATATGGCCTCCACAGGCTTTGCCCAGCCTGGCTCTATGACTGCATGCTGTCAGTTTTTGCCACCTCCTTTGCTATCTATTGCACTGGGATAAGCAAACCTGGGAACAAGCTACAGTCCACTGCCTGTAGGCAGCACATAGCACCCCTGGTAGGGTGAACATCCTCTACTGCCTGCCAGATTCCCTGGAGATCTTTAACCAGGGCAGCAGGCACTGCTCTTGTTGCCAGGGTGCCATAGGTTGGCTAACTTTAGCCTTTACTTCTGCTGATGTGAGGAAGATGTCCAAATGCTGGAGATGAAAGGCAACAAACACACTGGCATTGCAGCACTTTCTGTCCTTAACAAGCGGTTATGAAGGCAGGGTGGCTGCACCAGGGCTGCCTCTGGAGACAAGTAGGTTTAGTGTCAGATATATAAAGCAGCCTAAATATTACTTTACTGGGGCTAATATCAGGTACTTCCATATGAAACTGCTGTTCTTAACTCACAGCGATCAGACTGATCATTTACATTCCAGGAATGTGCCACAACCCCTGCTTCAATATATGTCCTACAATTCCTCTTTTCACAGTGACAGTTCCCAGGAATGCTGTGCTAAAATTAATCTGTATGTGCTCAGGGAAGCAATGGTTTAAATTCATAAAATAAACATTTCAATTACCCAAATTTCTGATTTCTTTCAAATGTTTCCTATGTGGCTGACACTAACTGCACCGTGACTGACTCCAATCACAGACCTAGCTGTGAGGCAGTTAGGACTGACCTGCACCTTCCTCTGCTTCACCCTCCCAACCCAGCAAGCATCAGGAAGCCTGGCCTGCAAACACCACCCAAGTGCATTGCAGGGTGCAGCACAGTGCTGAATTGCAACCCTATCCCAGAAAATTAGGCCTCAATACATCAGCAAATGCTTTTAGAAACATCCTACTTATCATCTGCACTCCTCACAGTTAATTTTATAAGGAAGCAAAACATAGTGCTACTGAGTAAAAGTCTTTAAAGGTTTGTTTTACTTCAGAGGTTTGTCTGCCCTCTTCCTCTGCCACAGAAAACCCAACATTTCCCCATATATTTGTCATTCTCAAGCAAAAAGGCACACTTGGTGCACTCAGAATATCAGATTTAGAATTCATACTTGTAAAAATTAACTGAAACATCATTTGCTTTTATTAGTCCAAGAAAAAATTACTGCCATTAGGCAGGATGGCAAATGGTTAAAGAGAGCATTCCACAGGTGCTACAATGCCATTTCTTTGGCTCAAGCAGCAAGCTTAGGATTTTTTCTGTTGGGGTGTGATAGAAAGTATTTTGGACATATCTAGCACCATATCAGACCTCCTAGGACATCCAAGCCACATCTGATGCAGGGCTTCTAGGACACCATTTCTCAGTGGAGAGGGAGGTAAGAGGTTAAGGAGGATACTGTTAGAGCATCTCAAATGATGCTAGATGATTGCAAATTGCTGAATTGTTTCACAAATCTCGTTTCTTCCAGTGAAGACAAGAAGGCAGTCTCCTAGCTGAAAAAAATCTCTGCTAACTATCCCAGGAGACTCCATATCCAACCCCTTTCTCTCTCTGCTTAATTTTAAAGCAAATTTTACACTAGGGAAAGAACATTTCCTTAGCTCCTATGTTCATTTGTGTGTTCAAAAACCTGGAAACCCCTCAGTTCATATGATTCAGTTCTGCCCTGCAATTGAGGTCTTCACCTTCAGAAGAAAATTAAAAATCTTAACAACCTCAAATAGATAATTTATTATAAATGTACCTTCTCAGATTTATGGGTGCATGTGAAAGAGCTCTGATGGGTCTTGGATGCCTCAAAGTAAAACAGACCAGGCCACTTAGAAATTAGACATTTGCCAAAACTACTTAAGGATGTTCCAGTATATTGAGCGGTACCTTCATATATCCAGCTATTTTTACTAGTAATAAAGCACTGTTGAAGCTGAGGGCAAATGTTTAATTTTCATAAGCTGATGGTTCCTGGATCTGAAACTCACTTATTCACAGTAATTAACATTTCTCAGGCTGATTATATTACTAAAAGGACAACAACGTCAATGTAACAATGTGTAACAACTAACAAACCAAGTTCAATGAAGCATCTATAACGATGGACTGTTACCAGTGTTAAAATACTTGTCATACTTCCGTATGTCTGCAGTTAGGAGGTATCTTCTCAGGCTCCTTGACTAATTTAACAAATCGTAGACCTTATTAGAGCTGCCCTGAGCCTGCACAGACAGCAGAGCAAAGACTTGCAGGTCATGATGTTCCTGTCCTCCTATGGGTGCCAGGTCAGGGCAAAAAACCTGGCAAAGAGCCCTAAAAGAGACTATTTCTTCCCTCAACAATAACAGGTGTGCAGGGCAATAGGCCTAGCTCACAGAGATTGGAGACTTTCACATGCAGCAAGAAGGCTCTCACTGGGAGTGCCTGCTGCCTTCATTTTGGTAATGGCCCCAGGTGCTGTGACAGATTGAAAGGGAAGATACGCAAGCAGAAGGCCAAGGGCTTGGCCTAGATTATCTGAGACATGTTAAAGAAGCACCATTTTTCACACATTTTCTTCTTTTTAGAAAGGAGAAAGTGTGTATCATTATTTTTTTAATGTAGATCCTTTCCTATTACACTTAACCATGCTGAGAAGGATAGCTGAGGGTGAGCAGTTACACTAAAATACAGGCAGACGTTCTGTAGGCAAGGCTGGGATGTTTGTAAACAGGAGAACAACTTTGATTTATGCTCTTCAGGAGAAATGCCTTTGTCTTTATTACTGGAAATACAGCTCTTCGCAAAGTCAAAATTTCTGTGGGTACAAGTAATTTTTCACTTTTTCATTAGACACAGAAATGAAATGCCTTTGAATCATGTCAGCCTTGATAAAAATGTATCATGAATTTGTGGAGTGTCAGTTCAACACTAAGCTGTGTCCACTTGAATTGCTGCAGTGTTGCACACAAGACTGTGGCACAACATGAGCATTCTCTTGGGGAAACTTTCTCATGCTGCCCCTTTGGCCGAAACATTATATATAGATGGGCAGTGCATGGCTGTGGTGTGGTCAAGCAGGTTCAATTCAATCAAAACACTCACAGGAGGGGGAAAAGTTGAAAGCAGAGGAGGTGGAAGGAAAAGTCCCACAAGACTCATATTCTCAGCCTTCTGGACACATTTAAGGTAAAAAAACCCAACCAAACAAAAGATTAAAAGAAACATTTTATTTCAGTTAAACAAGTGCTATGACTAAATGTGAGACTGGAAAGTTTGGGACTTCCCTAAACTCTCTCAACTTTTCATTCCAAGTCATGAAGAAGAAAAATTAGAAGTATCAGAGTTTTTCACAGGATAAGAATCGTGGTCTTATGCCCACCCAGAAGAATGAGCTCAGGTTTTCTGCATTTAAGACGGATGTGGATAGGAAGTGAAAAAATGAGATTTTTCTTTCTCAGTATTAGTATTTTAATTTGTCAATAGTTCAGGAAGAACAAAGTCAACTGATAGACCTTCAAAGGCAGCTTTTTCAAAATAAAAATAGCCAACTTTTTTTTTAGATTAAAATATATATTTAGCAGAAAATAAAAGAGAGATATCCTGCAGTACGTATTTCTAGGAGCCATAATGATCGTTCATCTCTTTTCGAAATAAATTAAATCCATGACTAACAATGCTTTTGCTAAGAACCAAAATGGTATTTAGACCATCCTATGCTGCAAACCCCTTTTTTATCTTGTGTGCATTTCCAAAGATAAGACTCTTTCATATATGAAAGATTCCTTGGAGGACACATGTTTTTTATTGAAGTGACAATGAGAAATTAGTGATATTTATGTTAATTTAACAAATAATGTAAAATCTTTAACAGCAATTTTCTTTAATTATAAAATAAGAACATATTTTTCCTTTGATTTTGAAACAGCACAAATAGAGCTGTTGCTTTAAATTGATGCTTCAGGCAGTCTCACACATTCCCTGATCACCTTAACATTTTCTATACGGGTGCTATACACATTTACTTGCACTACATGCCCAAGGGTGAAAGTATGGTGCAGGCTGCCCAATTAGAGTTATCAAATATTTATGCAGATTTATAACTCTGCTGGATATGCTTTAAGTGCTCCAATGCAAGAAACAAAATGTGTGTGGAGGAAAACAATCTGCACAGTACAAAGACCATCCATACGCAACAGTGCTGGGAACTTCGCTCAAATAATACTACCCACCTTCTGCTTTTTTTATCCCAGGCTGTCAAAGAAATGGTGTTACTGAAAAAAAAATGAAAGTAGCAGATCCTAGATTTCTGCTTCAATTCACTCCTTTCTAAACATCTATATTCTTAAGTGGCAATACTTTTCTTCTAATTCCTACCGTTGCAACTTGATAAAGTGATGGCACATTCAGAGACAAGGTATCTAGAAATGTACTGCCTTGATCATAGGTAACTTCATATGTCTTGCCAAAGGGCAAGAGGTTTCCCCCTTTGGGATCCAAAGTCAGATATAGCTATTTCCGGATAATTTACGAAACTATTTTATAGTCTCAGGTTCCCAAATTAAGGTGTAATGAGGTGGAGGAGATCTATGTGCTATCAAAGTTTTTTGTGATAACTAACCTTCAAAGGAGTGTTAGATAAAATGGTCAGATGCATACTTTACCTGTATTGTCTCTGGGATCTATTCCCAACTCTCCATGTCTGGAAGAAAGCAATGGGCAAATTACTTGTAAAACTTATTCAGTGGCAGAAATTAATGCCTGCCTATTGTGGCTTTCAAGGGGCACCTCATCATGTAGTGGCTTGCAGCCTGGGATCAGCAGACATGGAGCATGCAAAGTATCTTCCTAAGGTGACCATGAGAAAAGGTTAAGGAAAACAAAGCTATTAAGGAATTACATTCCTCAGTACATCTACTGGAGGATGTGTCTGGGCATCAAATCAGAGTTAAGAGCTCTCAGCCTAATCTAAGTCAGTGTGTAGAACAGTTTCATCTTATACAGTAAAGTAGAAGGATTGCCTCGAAAAGAATTAGAAAAAAATGACATTTAATTACAGTTGTTTCTAATGCATTCTCTGGAATAACATCGATCTCATCTTTCAGATTGCACACCATTCATTGTACTGTCATCTTGCTGCTGTTTTCATTTCAGAATTAACTGTGCAAATTTACTCTTTGTCATGAGAAGTGATGGATATTTAATTTTGGTGTATAGCTGGGAATGTCAATATTTTCACATAAGTGAGAGCCACAGATCCTTTTGACCTTGCACGACTTAGTTTGTAATCAGTAGCTAGACTTCTTGGTAACTTCTACATCTGCCATAATCTTCAATATTATGACACCCACTTTATTTTCTAAACGGCACAGTGACTGATGACTGGCTATATTTTAAAACCTCCCAGACCCTCAACAACTGAATACATTTTCTGGGCTCTCTGCATACATGATTGAGTTCTGCATCCTACCCATCCATTCCTTCAATTTTTGCTTACTTGTTTTCAAGGTCATTGCCCTCCTGGCTGCCTGCAAGCAAACACAAAAGCCTAAGGTGACTCTGGAAGTTACCACTCCTGAGGAGCTGTGTTTGAGTGGATCTTTGTACCCCTCAGAGCAGGGTAGTTGGTGTGAGCAGGTCAGAGGGGCAAAGCTGTGCTTAGGACTTCTCACGGCCACAGCTGGATGGAGCAGGGGACTGGTAAGGGATGGAAACCTTCTTCTACATCACCTCTATTCCACTTCTCTGTCATGGGGAGCAGTATGGGAATTGTTATCTCTATTGATAACTAACAGGCCCAAGGGGTCACTCAAAAAGTATCACATCTAGCTCTGGTGTAATCCATTTGTAATTGCTTCAGCTCAGGCTTGCACCAAAACTGGCTCTCACATATGTCCACAGGACTTGTGCCTGAGAATCAGACCTGAAGTGCTGCACAAATCCTTTGGAAGAATCAACACTTGCCAGAGTATCCAGAAATGTGTTTCTCTGCCAGAAGTTATACAGCACCAGGTTGAACCAAAAATTCCTTGTTGCTATGGTTGCCACTTGCTCTAAATCTTTTTACTGCTCCTTGTTGAAAAGCAGCAAAGGAGAATAAAAACATATACAACAATTGTAATTGCCTGGTGCATATTTTAACATCTCTCTTTGGTGGCTGCTCTAAATTATGCAGTAATATTGCTGGCATGTTTCTCCTCTCCCTCTTCCCTAAGAGGATACATTTTACAGTGGTGAAATTGGACACTGGGTGTAAGAATCACACATTTGAATAATTTTTTCAGGAGTAGATGTGTCACACACAATGTATTACAACTCAGGCTGTAAAAATTAAGTGGCATTTGCATTCATTAAGCATACATGAAATTTAATTCCATTAGGTCCAGCAGCATTAAGGTCTGTCTGTTGCTGCTGATGTTATAGCTTAAGGACATTATATCTTCTGGCTAGATTCTATTTCATAACCTAATAAAGCCAGGAATTACATCCTGGCTTGATGCCTTTGTAAATCCAGCTCAGTGAACATACAACATGAAAGCTGTTGATGTAAATTATTTATATTCATCATTGTCCAAAATATTAATTTATAAAAAAGGTTTAACAGATTAAGAAAACTACAGGCACCATGCCCACAGCAGAACTAATTTAAAAGACACCAATATGACTTTTTCAAGCCAAACCTCATATCTAATTTTCTCACTTTTTTACAGATACATTACAGAAGAACTGTGAACATTTCATTGAGGCCATTTAAAGAATCAAAAGTTTACATTGCATTTCAGTCAACTTCCCAGAAATTCTGATCTGCATAATCTCCCAGGAAAATCAAGGGTATTTTAACCTTTTAGATTTTGACATTCTTAGCTGACATAAAAATTAGGTAAAGAAAGGGAAGGCAATATATGAAACTATTTGAATTGCAGCTCTTATAACTTGTTCTGCTGAAAGAATATTTTGGATTCAGAACAAGCCCAAACATAGTAAATCAACTTTTGAGGACAAATCATTTTGGTCTGCATGAAGTTTCATAGAAGACATCATGACTGGGAACATAAGACTGCCCTCCTAACTACTCCCAAATAAAATCTATCATTAAAAAGCATGAACGGAATTTCTCTTGGCAATTTATGTGAGATGCATACAGGTGCCAGTGTAAGTTTTCATCAACAGTCTTTAACTTCCAACTATCAAATTAACAAGGGTTCGTGAAGTAAAAGTTCTTACCTTCCAAAGTGTTTGATTCCTTCTCTGATTCTTACTAGCACTGTTGGGCTAGTCCTCCTGGTTGAAGTACCAGCAAAATGTTTATTTCTAATGATCTGAACAACAAGCCTATTTCCATGGAGATGTGAGAAACAGGAAGTATTTACTTAATTATGTACAAATGATGCCTTATTTTCCTGTAAGTAACTTGTCTGAGATGTTAATTTTTTTCAGAAATCAAAGTGTTTGACTGTATCTACAACCTCATTTCTATGCCATAAATGTTTACCACAGGCAAGAGATGACAATTTTTGCCTTTTCAAGGACTTCTTGTGGGAAAAAAAAATTGAAAGCATGCCAAATGTATAAATTTTATTTGCATATAGTTTATTTATATATATATAAATTAAAATATAAAATTAAACTAGACTTATGGCAGCTATGCTTCCATTTCAAAACGATTCTGCTAGCTATTAAAAAAACATGTATCAAGCTACTAAAACAGTCTTTGAAATTCTTCAGATCTAAGTCACTAAGCTTGCTTTCTCCATAGTCAATGGAGAGAGATAGGAACCCTCAGAAAACAAATTTTATCTTGAAATAGGTGTCTTAGATAAAGGACTTACACTATTTTGGAGGTTCCCCTCTAGGAAAGTATGCACTGGACAGCTTAGATGAGTAACTCTTTGAAAGCTCAACTTAACTTAGATTTCACTGGAGAGCCTGTGCAATATGTTTTCTATTAATTTACTGCAATTTTAGGGGAAGAAGCTAAGAAGCTGTATATCTATATTTATGAGTCAACATAAACTATTTCATCCATAAGAAAAAAACACACAGGGGATGACTTAGCAACAAACGGTCCAGACTGCATTGCATCCAACTCCAGGAAAAAGCCATAATGTAAAGTCTTGGGCCCACTAAGGAAGAAATTATATAAATAAATTTTTATGAAGTTAAAAAAAAATCGGCATTTCATTTTCTGTTTTCTATTTGTCATGTGTTTTGGTGTCTGTCTGGCACTTGACAGGCCACAAAACATGAATCTATTTCTCTGACACTTAAATCTGGAGAAATGCAAAAGGCTGTGATCAGGGGCTTTGCACAGAAGTGATACAAAATGTGCAGAAAAGGCCCTTCAGGGAAAGCTGATTTTGCTCCTGTCTACAGCTCCTCTGCATGGTTAATCTGCACCAGCCCATCCTGACCTTTTCTCCACAGTAGTCTGTGTCACACCTGCGTAAAAACATTCACCTCGGTGCAGTGACTCAGCTGGGAGACATTTCGGGCCAAGGTGGTACTGGAAGGGAGCGTCATTTTTCATGGGTGCTCAGGATTCAACTTACTTACAGAACTGCCCCTCATTTACAGAGTGCTCTTACCTTTCTTCTCCCTTCCCTCTCTAGCCCAGCACAGAGCTCCTGTCTGCAACAAGAGAAGCAAGTTTTATGTAAATCACTTCCCAGTGGAGGCACTCATTATTATTGTAGACAGCTCTAAAGAGAGAAACCCATGGCATTTAGCAGCAAAAACTGTTAATGAAAATGTCATTAAATAAGTCAATCTGCAAGAGACAAAATGGCCTATTTACCCTTTTTCTTTTCCTGTCTTCCACATTTCTGCACCTCTGGGTACATTTCACTCAAGTCAATCTTTTTTAGCACCAAGTTACAGCTTTCACTGGAGAGGGGCACCCCTTTCTGGCCAACTGGCCATATTTGAGAGGAAGTGCTATTTACATATTGTGGAAATGTGTCAGAAACACACTGGGTAGGTATGGGAGTAAACAGCAAGGCCAAGGAAGAGGAGACTACAATGACTGGCTGGTGGTAGGTGAGGCAACTTCCAGCAGCACTGATCCAGAAAGTACAATGTAGCCCCTGCTTTGCTATGCATTTTGTAGAATTCATGATTGAGCTTCTCACATAGAACTTGCAAGTTCCTCATGTTTGTAATTCTTATTGTTCACTGGAGTATCTTTCTGGTAACATGTATGTCCTTAGGATCTACTTTGATGATTCAAAAAGCCTAATCCAACAATTCTGTTAAAAATTTCCCTACTCCTTCAGACCATTTATGTCTCATCATAATGGACTATATTAACCCAAAGTAATTGTCTGATAAACTGACTCAGAGTAGCAATAGTGTCCCTTTTTAACTTATTTCATGAGGGCTTTCCATTTCCCCATCTCAATGTTGAAGGTTTTCCTTTTTATTGGTATCAGGGAAACATTGCTCTGGACTGGGTGCACATGGCTCACATTCCTAAATTATAAAGAAATTCGTCTTTCTTTATAATTCTGAGGGCTATCAGGATCTGCATTGTACATATATGTTTACATTAAGCCCATAAAATTGTGTGGATAAAGTCAGCATCTTTTAACATATTTATAAAAACACCTAAGATTTTAGGTGCACAAAATGTGATGAAAGTGTCTTTTCAAAGCTCTGGCCATTTTTTTTTCCAATGACATTGGTGGTCTAGTTAAAAATAAAATTCCTCTACTCACAAACCTTTTCTCCCTTCTGACCTGAAAGAGTTATGCCTATAACAACCTGAAGTCCATAAACACAGGATCACAGAATGGTTGAGGTTGGAAGGGAGCTCTGGAGGTCACCTAGTTCAAACCCTCTGTTCAGGCAGGGCCACCTAGAACTGATTGCCCAGGACCATGTCCAGATGGCTTTCTAATATCTTCAAGCATGGAGACTCTTCTACCTCCCTGGGCAACCTGTGCCAGTGCTTAGTCATTCTCACATTAAAGAATGTTTCTTGATGTTCAGACAGAAACTCATGTTTAAATATACTGTTTAAAGTGTACATCGACCCTTATTTGTGCTCAGTACACACCATCCTGGTTGGACAGTACATTCCTTTTCACATCAACTTGGAAACAGATTCAGACTTTTACACTTTTGTATTATAGCCCAGCAGCAGCAAAAGGGAAAATTACAAATCTGTTTTTTCTCAGCATGGAACAGCAATTCAACATGATGTGGCAAAAAATGCCAAAAGAAAGAAGCATCATTTCCCCATTCTGCAAAGAAGTGGAGGCACAGAGAGACTGCTACCAGCCTAAGCCTGTTTCTCCTTCCCTGTTACTGTATTTGGCAAGAAGAAGGAAAGAATACTGAAAAGATTCACACCAGGCAATAATAGATAGCCAGCGATGGGCAGGGAAGAGCAAAGCAAAGCTGTTGCTTGCTGAAGTGTTCAGAAATAAATGAAAGTCCAGCAGACAGAAAAAATGTAACCAGCATCTCAGGACACTGCTCTTTTTGCCTTTGAAACTTGCACCCAGCTTGGCAGCTGCCACAGCGGAAGGCCACTAGCCCATTCTGACTACTATGGGATGTCCATGGGACAGAGAGCAGTGATGCTCATCGTGATTTGCCATGGATTGTCCCTGTATCCAGCTGCTTTTTATTGTGCAGGACACATATAACTTTCTGCCTCGGTGGATGTACTTCACTGTCATGCCTGATCAAAAGTGTTGCCTTGCAGCAATCTTAGCTTGAGAGAAGCCCAAGCAGTTTTATAAGCAAGAAGTCACCCCAAGGTGACACTTGAGAGGAACAGCATTAAAGTGTACTCATCTCTCTTGTGTCCCTGGCTACTTCAGAAGCTCACAAACAAAGCCTAGCTCTGCTAGCTAGTACTCAGAAGGGGAGGGGACCCTTATGCCCTTGTTCATTTTGTATCAGCACTTCCGAAGTAGAAAACTAACTAAAAATGCTGACTCTAGTCATGACTACTAGAGTTTTGAGTAAAGATAGCTAAGTAAAAGATTTATTTTAAAGGATATTTAAGTAAAGATAAAAACATGTAAGCTAGTGAGTTCACTCTTTCTCAAACCCAAGAAGCAACCAACAGCTCAAAAATGACACTTCAGGTGTGATCTCAAGGCACAAAATAGTTTACACACAGAAAGTCATGTACCCATGCACACATGCAGGCAATTCCCCTAAACAATACAAGCTACAGTCCCCCAAGGATTTTCTGTCAACTCCAAGGAAATACCAAGGTATGGAGCAGAGATGCCTGAGCCAGCTCCCAAGCCAGCAAATGCGCAGGGAGCACAGAATCTGTGCTAAAAGGCTGGCACAAGCCAAGTGCACATCCCCAGATGCACCATGACATCTCTGCAGCACCTTGCTGCTGTTCATCCCAGAGACAGTCTTAGTGTGAGGAGAAGGAAATGTTCTCCCCTTGAACCCACTGCATGAAGGCAACCCTCCTGAATATCCTTCTGGTCAGTACTGCTGAGACCACAGTTTTTTGCTCCTTAATTCAGCCTGCCTACATCCTCACTGTTCCACTTAAACTGCTCTTCCCCCTGTTGGTACAGTATCCATAAGCAGACAGTCAGATTAAATTCTCTTTATGCTTTCTCTTGCTAGGCTTATTCATAAAGGTAAGACTCAAGAATCACCTTACAGCCCTCAGTCAGTTCTGTGTCAAAATCAGGAACACAAATCCTGATAATGGGCCACAGCCAGCACCCAAGAATGGGTTAAGTGAGTCTCTTGGGTGAAATGAAAAATAGCACTTCTCAGTAACTGAAGTAAGATTTGTCTTGGGGAAAAAACACTTGGGATGGGGCTGCCAGTGTTATTTATGTCCTCAGTCTGACAAAGAGTTGAAGGGAAGGATTTGTTAAATATTCATCAACCTTTTTCATTTGTTTAAGAGCTGGGAAATCCCAGAAAGGAGCCCTCTGAGCAGACCTCTGCTGAAGGCAGAGAACTCTTGAGGGACAAAACAAGTGGGGCAGTTTGCTTAGCAGCAAAAAGAGCTACACTTTTTCAGGTGGTATCCATTTTCTCCTTTCCCAACCAGGTCAGCTGAAGAATTCCTGGTCTGTGCTGTGCCAGAGGTCAGTACAGACACTAGAACAGCCTCTCTGCTTTTACAGTTGACGAAATTTTTAATCTGCTCACATGAGTCCCAGTAAAGACAACAAAATTATCCTTTCTAATCAGCCAGCCCAAATGCTTCTGTGGCATCAAATACTCTATTAGATTTCTCTTAATTTGCTCTATTAAAAGGGCGAGAAAATAGCTATTTCCTCTCATTTTTCATCCACAAGGAAGGGTAAATTTCTTATGCTTTAGAAATTATATCTCTTTTTACTGCACAGTGCACCAGGGTCTTTTGTTCCAAAGTCCTCAGAAAAGCTAAGATATCAAAAATGCATATCAAATACTAGCAAGCCATATAACCACCCTGGAACAAAAGGGTATTTGGAAATCTACCAAAAGACTTTTCAGTCTAAAATAAAGTAACATTAATTTAATTTTTCTGAAAACTTTGAAAGCCCAATGTTGTCAAACACTTAAGAGATAGCTCATAAAGTTTTTCAATGAAATGTTTTTTCATCAGAAAAAGTGGCAAGTGACTGAAACAAGCATGCATTCTGCAGGCAAACATAGCAGCATTGCCAAAAGTTTTGTCAGAAAAGATTTTTCATCTCTTGGATGTGATTTATGATCAAAACCCAAGAGAGGTTTAGAATCAACAATAACCTAAAGTCCTGGGCTCTCACAGACCTGAACTTAGGACCCCTGTGTACGAGGCAGATACTATAAATCACCACACTATCAACTACCTACCAAAACCAGCCTCTTACTTTCACAGGTTGGCACCATTCCACTTAGCATAAGGAAAAAAAAATAGATTGTGAAGGAAATCCTTAATATTTCTGTGGTCAGAGAACATTTTTGGAATGTGGGAGGCTGGCAATGTTGAATCTTTTTCACCTGATGTGAGCTGATTAATGAACTGTTGGGCTGTGCTAAGTGAGGATCTTTCTTTCTTTCCACATTATTTTCCGTAAAAATAGAAGGAAGTTGGTTTCAGCCCCATATGGAGCAAAAAAGGGCTTGGGGTTTTTTTTATACCTCAAAGTTGTGTACAACTAGAAAATCATCTCTCAGCCAGCTGTCAGAGATGACTCATCCCTATGAGATGGCCATAATTTTCTTTTGGAACACTTAATAGCTTCCAAGTGAGCAGTAGTGCAGCACATAACGGACATGTCCTGAACTGGAGGGCCTTCTAAAGCAAGCCCAGACCAAATGAAGCTCCTTGGAGTTTGGGAACTGAGATACACTTTTAACATGGACATAGAGGTAGAGAGCTGTAGGAGCTGAGAAGTTGCAGGGTTTGTACTTAGTCTTTTTACAAGGGCTCTTCTGCTTCATGCTCAACCAGGATCTGTATTCAGGAAAAAGGCAGGTTTTTAAGGCAGCCTGCTTTGGATATGGGCAATTGAAACAAAACATTTGTTGTAGAGCAAGCACACAGTTTTGCAGTTTGAGTGAATCTAGGTCCCATTTTAGCCTTAAATCAACCTTGGGATATAACAGTTCATTCTAGTCCAGTGCCTCTGCTTTTACCTTTCCACAGGTTAACCAGGGGCCATCATACAACCAGTTATTGTTTCGTGTAACCCGCAGTAAAACTACCTGTCTGGATCACTGCACACTTATATATCACTAATAGGACATGATTTAGGAGTCCCTGGTCCTGCTGTTTCAGATATAAAACCACAATGAAGCATATCCACCATGTCAAAAGCCGCTCTTAGGGCCAGGATTAGGGCAAAGTGGTGTTTACCCAGAAGATTCGAGCTTCATGTATCCAAACCAGCTGTTTCTGAGTTGTGCCATTGCAAATACAGTCTGCATACATACATATGTGCACATCCAACTAAGTGATGTGGGAACAAATGCTTGCAGCCTGGAATATTTACCTGTGAGCATCCCAGGATGGCTCAAGAGATGGGCAAAACCAGTAGGCTACCCTCCACAGCTCATGGGTAACACGGTATACCTGCAGACCAATTTGCTGTGGTTTCCCTCTAGAGGAGACCTGGAGGACTGTGTAGCATTAAACTTCTCATAACTCTTCCTAGAATATCTGAGATCTCCTCCTTCTCCTCAAGCCCAGGCAAACCTCTCTCCCCAGGCCCTGAGCAATACGCTTATGGTCAAGTCTCAGGTCTCATGATCTCCATGAGGGAAATGTCATTTCTCTTGCAACCACTCAGAAGGCATAAGGGTATTTCATGCCGGGATGTATATTATCACTCCTCTCCCTTCACTCTTTTACAGCCATTACTCAGACAGTTCAAGAAAGAAAAAAAAAACCAAACCAGTAACTTTATTAAAACTATCTGCTTCACCTGTAGCAGGAATATATTCTACTGAGGATGTATTCCCTTTGCAGATTAAAAGTCAGCTGCATAATTGTGTAAGATAGAATAAAAACAAGTCCCCTTCAAGCAAAAATGTACCTCGGTGTCTAGGGATCTCCTGAAAATCTCCAGCTTATCACAGTACTGAAATAAGTAGAGAGCAGAGAGAAAACACAATGAAAGTAGATGCTAATCTACCTTTCCCAATCAGTGCCCACCTACATCAGCCCCACAGAAGAGCATGCAGCTGCCCTAGCATTACTCCAGCAATTACTTATCCTTTTCTTGAAGACTTCAAATGGCTGAAGGCATACACCGTCCCTTTGAAAACCTAGTGACAGTTGTCCTTCCCCTTTCATTCTTCCAAAATAACAGTTTTAGACTGGCTCCCAAAAACACAAAATAGCATTTTTCTTCTGAAAACTTCTAAATAACTCTTAAGACCTGGGAATTGGGCAGAAATTCTCTGGGATGTAAATGGTGCTGCCTTTATTTCAGGTGTGCTAGCTGACAGCTGACACATACAGGAAGCAAACATGAAATAATACAACTGTGATTATCTGCATATACTGTTTAGCTTGTGGCCATCGTCACGGTAGATAAAGCTCTCATGCCCTATTTGGAGAGACAGGTAAATAGATTTAGCTTAAAATATGAATATCAAGACCTGTGTGACAGATTGCTTGTGGTTGTGCATATGTGTATGACAGACAGTGCTGGAATATTTTAAACACTGAACTGCTGCAAACAGTGATTGGTAAATTAAATAGTCATTCATTAGTTACCATAGTGATGCAAATGCAATCACAGTGAACAAAGAAGGAATGGGGTGCGACAGACACACACATACAGAACAAATGCTGACAGAGGCACAGCCCAGCACTGATTTTTGTTAATATACTTTTATCTATTAAATTCCCCTAGCTGCAATATCTTTTTCTATATTCATTGCTGTTTCACCTGTCTGCAAAGGGAAGTGACACATACTCTGATACAGCCTGATATAGTCAAATTCTGAGCTGGAGCAAATTGGTGTAGGTCTATTGACTTTGGCAGAGAGCAGTCACTTTACAACAGCTGCGGAATCTGGCAAAAAAAGAGAGCACCTATTTCTCTTTAGCCTCTGCAGCAACTAAATACTACCGCATCCTCTGCTACTTTATAAGTTCTTACAGCAGGGCTCTCCAGTAAGCAGACAGAGGGAAGCTGGCATTCCCAAAGCCAGCTGGCACATTTAGGCGTACAACTGTCACTAATTTCAATGGCAGCTATACAGCTCAATCTTTAGAATTTCATCTATAATACTTTTCCTGCTGATAAGAGACACAGCATCGGGTTAAGAATATCATAGAATCATAGAATGGTTTGGCTTGGATATAACCTTAAAAATCATCTAGTTCCAGCACTCCTGCCATAGGCAGGGACACCTTCCACTAGGTCAGGTTGCTCAGGGCTCCATCCATCCTGTCCTTAAACACTTCTCAGGAACGGGTATCCACAACTTCTGTGTTCCAGTCCCTGCTCAGGTCGAGTTTAAGCAGATGTGCCACCTTGCCCAGGCCCTTAGTCCTCCTATTCACAGGTAGCACTGCACTCATGTGCGTGACCAGACTCCTGCTACAGCCATGAAGGAAAGCTGAAGCATCTGTATCTGCAGGAGGCCAAATGGGAGAGAGAGAGAGAGAGAGAGAGAGAGAGAGAGAGAGAGAAAGGGAGAGATGACTCTGCCCTCCTTTGGGTCACTGGCAAACATGTTCACAGTCAACTGCCTGACAACACTGCTATATGACTGGCCTTCTGAAAGGTCCATAAAAACTTCTCAATTTATTTTTGCACATGTATTTGGGTAGAAGAGAGTGAACCAATAGATTGAAAATGTGCTGAAGTTAATGTCAACACCTGGTCTACAGGACAGGGTCTTCCCCAAACCAGGGTAAACTGCTCCAGCTCTGCCCTTTGCCACAAACTCCCTCGCCCCAGCCAGTGGCAGTAGGCAGATGTGTGCCTGGCCTGCTACTCTGCACAGGAAAGCAAGCAGTGAATGGCAGTTCCCACTGAAACACCAACACTAGCACCTGATGCAGCTGCAGATCTCCTGCTTTACTCTATCACCACTTATTTGTTGGCAATGTGCTACGATAGAGGAATGGGGCTGATGACTGGGACAGTAACAGCTCAGATGAAGCAAACACAAGGGCACTAGAGCACATGTGTCAGAAATGGAGTGGTCTTAGAACAAATCTCCACCGCATCCTGCATTTGTCACTCGAAGTTTGTTGGTATCTTTTCCAAATCCAGTGTAAACCTACCTAAAATTGTAACTAGAGTCAGCTTTTGGGTAGTGATTCTCAACGAAGTCCATGTAAAATGGGTGACCTACTGCAACCCTTCTTAGGAAGTCAAATATATCTCCCACATACAGAAATATTATGTAGATGATCTAAGGAAAATCATTAAACATCTTAGAGGCAGAGGTAAAAGTAGGAAGTTGGGCAGCATTGTGCCCAGAAGTCTGCCTGCAGCCTATCCTCACAGTACCTCAGTACTTCTATCCTAAATGACCGTCAGTGACTACTGCATCAGCTACCACTAACCACTAAGGCCAAATAAGCACATTGTGAAAATGAAGCTGGGCATCTTCCTCTGAGCTGCACTGTCCAGATCCCCACAGTGAGATCAGGCATTCTCCAAAATGTAGGAAGGAAGGAAGACAGGTTGAGGTCCATTCCCCCAGCTCTAATACAGTGCTGTAAGGAAGGAAAGCCATAGAGGCATAAAGGAAGCCCCAAAATACCAGTAGCTATCCCTACTACAAATGGTGTAAGAAGCAGCTGCAAGTACCCTCATCATCCCCTAGCAGGCACTTGTAGACAAGCCCCAGGCCAGAGGGGCAAGATTCTGCACAGTTCAATGAAGGCTATCGGGGTACAGCTGATGAAAGGACACTATTTTCTAGCATCATGAGCTAGACTCAGAGCAAAGCGGTCTTGTTGCACTTTGCAAATCAATTCAATCCCTCTTCCTACTCTATTAGCCTACCACATTTGCTCAGTACTGTATTAAATCCCTCAGTATCACGCAGATTTCATTTACAGATCCAGCATTCTCTAGCCCTTTAGGTAAGATATTACATCTGCTTAGACATCTTGAATACAGTAAATAGTTACCATCTCTACACAGAAACTGTTTTGATGGGGTCTTATCTGGAGGTAAGAGAATCAGTATTTAGCTTTTTCCTACTTCAGTGAAAAAATAACAACAGCAACATTGTGGGTTGTGAGAAAAGATTATGTTTACAAATAATATTTTTTTACATTTTAAATGATTGTAAAGATTCTATACACAGTAAGAGTCCTGTAGGCAGACCCTTTGCAGAACAGTCTAAAGTCTGCATTTTTTAATTTCTGCTATATGTGTAAGTGGCTAATAACCTCAAAACAACCTCTTTGCATTCACAGCACTCTGGAAAGCACAAAACCTTGAAAACATGGTTTGTCTCCTCTCTCACTTCCACAGGTACTAACTGGTAGTAGCACTGCTGAATACAAGAGGAAGGATCTCCCACATATGGCTGCAGCTGCTCTGCCCATACTGCCCTGTGGACACCACCGCTCCCTGGAGATACGGCCTTTTACTAGGACTCACACCTCTGGCAGAAAGTCCTCCTTCCTCCACAGCAATTGAGCAGCAGCAGATTGTCTCCACCCTTTCCTGTAAAGCAAAGCAACTGCCTCTCCACAGGCAGGCTCCATCCATAGGTCTCGCTATTCTCTCAGGCACCAACAAAGCTGGTGCTGTGAACATTCCTCCCCATTCACAATGTGTCCTGTGCTCTAACCCGGCCAAGCTGGATAATGGAAGCACATATGGGGAGCACACTGACCTTGTTACAGTTAACACAACCACAGAAAGCACATTTTACACACACGTGGATTATCATAATTGTTCGAGAGAACAACATGAGCAACATACTACAAACTGGCCTTCTGTGTGCTTCAGCAAGGTTGTTGTCACCATCCTGTGTAAGTAGCACACTATCTCAGATCCTGAGGGATACAATGCTTTCCACAGAGACTCTCCGTATGTAACTGTTGAGCATAGGTAAGACCAACTCACACTCTACAGCTGACTGCAAACCCTAAGGCACTGCTGGCTGCCCCTGCTGCAGCTTTGAGGCATTCAGGGAAGGAAGGGAGTGATGTGGTTTCAGCACCACATGTGTCTTGCCTTTGACTTCCCAGCCAAATGGTGAGCTACTGATTGCAGGTGTTTGGCAGCAAGCGGCCTTCATGTGAACCCAGGGAGGCACTAACTGCTGTAGCACTGTGCACTGAGGGGGCACAGAAAATAAAGTGACTAAAACAAGAGATTTCTCTTCCCATTGAAAACCCAGGGAAGGAGGGGGTAGGGCACTTCTTGACATCTTTACTTGTTAGTCCTGTTTCTGGATCTTTTTGGTAGCGGTCATGACTTTTTAATGGTTTTTTTGTGATGAAAGCCTTTGACAAGAGCATGTTTCACAGACAGTGCAGTGGTGATCCATGGCTTTCATATATATGTTAACCAGCCTTTATAGCATTACAGAGCCTGGATGACAGAAAAGTAATTCAGTTAAGCTGCAGCAAAGTACATGAACTCTGTACTGTACATCAGAAGGCAGAGGACCATGGATCCGAAAGGTGAACAGCCATGGAACAGCCAGCTCCATGGGGTCCCATAACACCTGGTTAATATGGAAATGCCTCTGTGTGAAACACGTGGGACACACACTTCTGGGGACAGTGCTGCTGAGACTGCTGTGTTGGGAAAGCATGACGTGAAGAAAAGCCTTTCCAGGCAGACAAGTGTTTATGCACAACTTAGTGCTGAAGTGAGAATTTGGGACAGCTTGGGGCATTGAAAAATATCATGTTTCCACTGCAGATAGCCAGATTTACCCACAAGCAAAATTCAGTCAGAGACATATAAAAAGTGAATTTTCTATCCTTCTGATAACGTCCTTCCCCCTTCCCCCTACCCCTCCATGTAAGAGGAATCTCTGACTGGTGTAAATCTGCCTTTGAATGAAACTCATGCCTCTCAACTCCTCAGGAGTTGTTTTGAAAATATTTTTTAGAAAGTCTTGGTTTTCACCAAGATAATTGTTGTCTTATTTGAAAATGATAATAGACTCAGTATCTGTTCACATTTGCAGTCTCTAGGAAGAGCTACTGAATAAATGCAACTATTCTGCCTTAGTTTTTTTAGTTTAGTGCTTTCCACAGTGGCTTAAAAAGAATAATCTACTCTAACATGGAATTTTGAGATCAACAGAGTAGAATAATATAAAATCAAACATTTCTGAATAGAGCCATTTATTGGACTTCTATTTCTAGGCCTCTATTAGAGCAACATAATTTGTAAAATGGTTAACAGGTAATCAAATTGCAATCAGCAAATCTTCTTAAAAAAAAAGAAGACTGAGAGAAAAGATTTAAACAACAAGCATTTACACACAGGAGAAGAAAAGCAAATTCACATCTACAGCCCCATGGGAAAATGTAGATGTAATCAATTCAGGGTAAAATTTAATTAAAACACTGAGCAATGGGGTGGGGGACAAAATACAGGTATATAGGAAATCTTTGCGAAATACTTCTGTGAGAACACAATAAGGTCATTATTATTCTGCTCAAACAGCTCTGAGTAATCTGTATACAAGTATCATCCCAGTAATGGGGAGAAAAATAATTTTGTTCCCCTACCCAAGCAACTCCCAGCTTAGAGGGGCTAAAATACCACAACAACTTCTTGATAACATTCCAGACATTTCTGGGCCTATCCTCAAAATAGTAGCTGGTTTAGCAGTTCTGCTTTATCTAAATGTTAACTCCTCACTGTCCTGCCACATAATTTTGGTTGAAAACAACCTAGAAATTATAATAATAATCACAAAAGAGAGGGAGAAAGACAATGGACACTTAAGGTTTTCTTTAACTAAAACCTGGTATTGACATCCATGGAAAGAAAACTGATTCAGTAAGGCACATAATTCACTATTAAAGACAATCTTGTAACTCATAAGGAACATCAAGTTAATGTACAGTACAAATAGCAAGCTATGTAAAGCTGTATCAACTCTTATATACCTATTATAATCCTAAGATTTTACAGCTGTCTTAGAAAACACTTGGGAAATGCCAGCCATTGAAAGATAGTGTGAGGAAAAGACATGAAACATAACAAAAATGGAAAAGAGTCTGATGTAGTCTGGAAACTGCTATATTTGATTTGAAAAGCATGCAAAAATCAAGCATAAAATGCCAAGAAATAAATTACTTAAACCCTTCATTGCAGAGCACAGAGTATATACTGCAATTCACTTATTGGACTCTACCAGGACACTGCAGCACGTGATGGTCCAGATCCTCAACCAGTGAGAATTGTTACAAACCTGTGACTCAGCTCAAATACTGGTACTGCACATGGGAATGCTGAGAGTGGACCAAACAACACATAAACAGCCCTACACCAAGAGCATGTGGAGCAGGTACAAAAGGAACCTGGCAGGTGGGCCAGACACCTCCAGCCATCTGAAAAGAGCATACATCACCTTTGAGGCCATGTTCCAAGTTCAGAGGATGGCCAAGAAAAAAATTTAGTGTTTCAAATTTTCACCTGAGCAGAGAACATTTTGTTGGGAGGGTAAATGTACGTTTTGTCACTTGTAGTAGGGAGAGTGAGAATATGCAGGAAGATTCTCACAAGGCTGGTTGGTTCTGCCAGCTGTGTGAGGTCACTCACAGCATGCTACTCACTGGGGAGTCTATCAATGCAGAAACAAGCACAGCCAGTGGTCTCAGACCTCTACACAGTGGACTTCTGTGGTCACTGCCCAAACTATAAATAGCTCCTATCCATCACTACCACTCCTGCAGATTACTAACTCCTCAGTGTTTGACTTCCCTGATTCTTTCCTGGTATGTCTGTGCTGTTACAGAGACCTCCAAGTCACACTGTAGCGTGCAGTTGGAAGAGGAGGCAATTTGTGGATGAAAACTATCTCTGCCCACATCAGACCCATTTTCCAGATAAACAAAGAGCTGTCTAAAGAGTAACCACCCAGATTTTCAGATAAACTAGAAACAAAATAAACCTCAATCCTAATTTCAAAACAGCTTTGTTGCTGTACACCTGTGATTCCTGCACATGTACTGGAGTACTGCACCTCTATGATTAAAACTGCCCTGTGCCCTTATTGTACAAGGACAGGGGGCTTGGTGATGGACTGGGGGCAAACCTTGAGGCTAGGTAGAGAGAAAACTGTCAGAAGGAGGAAGTAAAAGAAAAAAAAAAAACAAGGAAAAATCTATCTCCCTAAACTCTCAGTGAGTTTCATGCTGTCCTTGTAACACTAGGAGGTAGAATATTTCAGGCAGAAACGTAGATTTTTAAGTTGAGAGTGTTCCTTCAAAACCCTGTGTTATGATGATAATGAAGTGTCTCCTGTTTGTGTTCTCTTGGCAGAGGCTTCCAACATTTAGAAGGGAAATCAGAGCATGTGTAGAAGATAGATGAAAATGTCTCTCATTGGTAAGATGCAAGGAAGGTGTTGTTCTGTTTTATTAAAATGGCCTCTATAAAGCATTCATTGCCCACCAACTGATGTCGTAATTATTGACAGAGCAAAACCAGCAGGCAGCACTGCATTCAGTTTGACTGAGGGTAGGCAAACATCCCGGCTTGTAACACCAAATGCAGAAAGTGCCTGATTCACAGGAAGCTGTCCCAAATGCAAAATCATTTTTAAGGGGAAATTTCTACACGAAAGGATGACACTTGTAAGAATAAATCCTGCTGCTCTCTCACTCCCACTTTCTCTGAGTAAATGTGTATGCTAAAGGGCTTTTACTTCAGCTGAAATGGTTTATCACATTAGCATGCTTTTTAAACTTGTATCCTAACTGCTAGCAAAACAAAAGTAAAAAACTAAAAACAATAAAAAGAAGAGCAAAAACTCTAACAGTTAACAAGAGTTCTATTATAAAGCAGAAGAAATAAATATATAACGTAAATATATAAAATATTTGCTGGAAGCTAGCTGGAATTATGGATATGGTAGAAGAGCCACAGTCAGATTTTGCTTAAAATCAGATTACAGTTCAGTGTGTTATGGGTTGTATGTTACAGAAACCTCCTAAGAATTTAGGCCTAAATACAAAAAAACTCATGAGACCAGATATATTAGAAATTTCACCAGTGTGGCAAGACATTCAGCTGAATAAAAAGTTGAGGTGTATGCTGTATGTGTGCTGGATAACCAGTGTGCATTGCCCAAACTGTGATGTATTTTGAGGTTCACTCCTAAAGACAACACTGGGGATGGTGTTTTTTCCAACCTAGAAACTCCTTCTATTGATTTTTTTCTTCCATTTAAAGAAATCACTTACCTACCACATTTCAAAGGAAAGTGTCCATCCTGCAAAACTCTTGGTTTTCTGCTGTTGCTTTTCCCTGAGTCTCAGTAGGGGTGCAGCTACACACTTGAATGTGTATACAGCAGGCCAGCATATTGCTCACCCACTGTAGAGACAAAATCCCAGCAGGCAGGCAGGCAGGCAGGCTGGTCTTACTGCTAACAGAAATTGCAGAATAAAAGATACTGAAGTGCTAATGAAAGCCCTGCTGAAGAAACCAAAGAACTTTTCAGACTCTATTAGAAAGTAATCTGTACTCAGATGTATAATTAACACATCAGGGTTTATGTAAGAAGTCCTACCAATCTCTGGCCTTCCTGTCCTTCTCTTCACCCCAAAAATCTTTCTTCTTTTTTCCTTTCTCTTTTCTTATTTTCCTACAAAAACTGTGCTCTTGACCCTTTGAATAGATTTACAAGATCTACTCCTGACCTAGTTTTCCATTGTTAGTCCTGCAGCTCTTGTCAAGAAACTTGGCAGAACCAAAAGGCCTAGAAGAAAAGCAGTGAAGTCCTCTAATGAGCTACACCAGTGAGCAAACCTTCCCCAGCCTCACCCTGTCCTTGTTTCAGTTCCTTTGTTATTCAGGTCAGGAGCAAACTCCCAAAGGAAGAAGTCTGATCTCCCTCATGGAGTAAAGACTCTGGAACTATGCTCTTGAATTTAACTAGAATAGCGGTCCAGAGAGGACCCTAGGAGCAAGCAAGGACATTTTTAACTTTTAGGGGAGAAACCAAACTCATTTGTCTCATTTAGAGGCTTACTGCTTTGAGCAGAAATGTCTGATTTGGGGTACCACTCTTAGCAGCTGATAACATGACAAAACCGGACAATAAATGTAAAGATATAAATACAGTAAAGGACAAGAAAAAAAAAAGACAATGTAGCTATTTTGAAAAGAAGTAATGAAGAAAATGACAAAAGATAGAAAATGTGTAGTTTTGGATTTTCTTCTACTCATTTACTTTTTGCATCTGGCAGAACTTTGTTGCTTTTCCACTCTCAACTCTCAGCTGTTCCCCATCCCAGCAAGATAATCCATACATCAGGTGCACACATGTGCATGCAGCTGTCCTGAGGCTCTGACGGGCCTGTACACCAGCACAAAGAACGACCCCATCAGCCAGCAGGCAGGATTTGCAGCATGATTAATATGTTTCACTCTTGATGAAAAGGTCCTTTACAAAGCTCCACTGACCTCTACCATTCCTAACTAATAAAGGGAGGAAAAAGGACTAAGAAACTGAAAGCAATTTTAACAAGAGAAGTCAGCGCATGCTCTTGTTTTACAGGGTGTTACACTAGACATGGAAATCTTTTGCAACTTAAAAAGCAGCTGGACAGGAAGCATAACCGACACCAACACTTCTCACACTGAGGAAGCTTCAGAGCCAGATCTGGAGCTTTACTTTGTTTCTAGCCTTCACACATCCCATTACAGCATCAGGGCTCTAGAAGGTGCAACCACTGGCACAATATAAAGGAAAGTTTTGATTGTCTGGGCAAAGTTGATGTTTCCAGCCTCCCTAGTATCTTTGCTAGGTTACAATTTTAAGTACTGTTCAGGAAAGAGAAGCCCTTTATTACGAACTGTACAGCACAGCTTATTTTCTTCAAGCAAACAGACTATGCGCAAGTGGCTGAAATTATTGCTGTAAAAGCTAAAGTATATTTTCATCCACAGTATGAGTAGAGTCACTGACATCATGACCAGCACTTGGTATCTAAATTATACTGTGAGGTATATTGACCCTTAACACAAAAGGAACACCTGTCAGTGACACACAGAATCTTTTACCAGAAGGGTCTATTATGATAATTTAGCTTGGTCTCCTGAACAGTGCTGGCAACGTCCATTCATCCTTTCAAGAACACCAGCAGAAGAACCAATTAATTCTATTTGTGGCAGAAGTGACTGTTTGCAGAATGCTACCCCTCAATCCCTAAGGACTTCAGCAGCCCCTCTTCTCTGGGGCCAAGCCCTTCAAGCCCTTCTTTCTCTGGTGCCAAAAACAGCCTTCAGATACAAGTGATGGAACTACAGAGCCACACACAAACTTGTGAACAACAGCTGAAATTCTCTGTAGGTAATTACTGGTTCCCTGTGTGATCCAACATATTAGTGACAGAAAATCATAATCAACATGTTTTCTCTTAGCTGGCTCTAAGTACTTCCAAACTGTGATTTCCTATTCTAGTAGTAACACATATTCATGGAGCTGTTAAACTGATAGCATCTTCTATTTAGGCTAATACTGTCTCCTTTTTGCCTGTGTGATTTCAGAGTAGTTTCCAACATACCTCACCACATCTATACAAATATCCTGCCACAAATTGCATTGATGACATATTATCCAGCTTGAAGATCAGATAAGATCACAGCACATTGTTTAAAGATCTGCCTTTGCATGTTATACAGCAACTGTGGCAATCTGCAGTACATTGCAAAGCAAAGCCTTTGTTTGTTAAAGAAAAAATAACTACCTACTGAAGATCTTGTGTACACGGGAAACCATAAGAGTAGAATTAAAACAGTTAAGTTTAACAATTAAAGCTGGCATTTTTCTTGAACAATATACTTTTTCCTGATCACTTTGATCTTTTTTTTTTCACAGGAATTTAAGACAAAGCATTTTACTTCATGTTGGGTCAGTTAAGGGCCACTGAGAGATGCAAGGTTCATCAGTGTTCCTTGAGGTATCAGCATCCATCAGCTGTCTGTGCTTGTTTGCATGCTCAGGGCTGAGCTAATCACCAGATTTGGAACTGGGAAGCAACCCCCTTTCAGATTAGCTCAACAGAGACTGCTGGGTTTTGTTTATCTTTCTCTGCAGCGTAGTGCAGGGTCCAGAGGCATCTGCAAATGTCACCCAGCAAATCTTCTGCTAGTCAGGAGGACTTAGAAGTGCCCTTGATCTCTCCTGTTCTCCTCCTGTGACACAATTATTGTGGCATTTTGTCTTCTAGCACAGACTTGGAGTCTGTTGTGAGAAGCCTGGAAATGTGCAGCATCCGGGCTGATATGAGCTACAGAGCACATGACTGTGCATCTGCAGCATGCCTTTCTGCATTTGGAGAGGCACTGACTGAACAACTTGGGTGGTGCCATTCAATTCTATGTCTTCAGTTTAACTGTGTGGCTGATCCCCTGCCCTGGAACAACTGCCACGGAGGGAGCTCTGCAGGGAATTGTGGATGCAATCCTAGATGCACATAAGTACCTCATAGCTATTGGCTATGGGTTCATTAAAACTGTAACAAGTGAAATAGAATCTTTTGGGGTTCATCTCTACTCATCTATGTGTTCAATCTGCATTTGGTCAGGCAAGTTCCACCTGCAATAACGGTACCATTTCAGGCTCCGGCTCCAACTCTCAGCATCAATGTGCTGGGCTCTACTTTACACTCTGGTTGAAAAAAATACTTTTAAAATTTAAAGTAAGAAAAATAAAGCAACTGACCACTCTGTCTGCCAACGTCACTGAAGATCAAAGTGTAGAGTTCAAGATCACCCCACTCAATTGCAGGTATTTAACTAAGGCAGTTTAACACATCTTGGTTCCTGTACAACCAACACACAACAGGAAGCCACTCAAAGAGGCAGTCTGCTAATCTGAAGACCTGACACTTCTGGAAGAGCCTCTCTTACCCTTCAGCAGAGGGCCAATGTGCCCAGGTTGCCTCCACTAAGTAGGATGAATGCAGGCCCTCAGAGCGAAGATGAACAAACTGGGTAGACATACAAATGAGAGGAGCAGAGAGTGAAACAAAAGCTGCTGCAAAGTTGATATCTGTTTTGTGCAGTGTTTTACACACACAGATTAGAGGTGCAGGGGTTTCTGTTTGCTCACCTCTTGCTAAGAATTGCACAGAGCTATCCTCTCTCTTGTCCCACCACAGCCAGGCACGCCTACACCATTACAGGTCACAACACCACCTGCCGGGTGCACTCAGCAGAACGAGCCTTTTTCCTGTTTAAGATCAGTATACAGAAGCACAGCTGAGTTTTCAGAAAGTACTTTACCCACTGTCTGCTTACAATGATACAGACAGCTTTCAACAGAAGTGAGAAGATATTGGTGGGAAGGAATCTTCCTCTGAGAATTTCCAGTGTTAAGGCCTTCATGAAAGATGTCATTATAAGGAAATGAATGAATGCATTTGTCAGCCTCTGGGAGGTCTCAGAATGGCTTCTATTTTCATCTCTTCTTACCCCTTGAAGGAACTGAGAACTAATATTTGTGATGCCTGACTGAGGATATGAATGTTTTAAAAAGCTGCTATTCCTTCCAGGGCAGGAAAGAGAATAACTTCCTTGTGTTTTTCACTGGTTTGCCTCTTGAAATGAAATCTTGGTGACTGTGTTTCCAGTTAAGATGTGTGTGTACAACCATCCAAACCTATTCCCATCTATTTATCTGGTATTGAATCTTAACAAATCTGAATGATGAGTGATCATCTAATGCATATGCAAAATACAATTATTTTTCTTTTCTTGAAGTATTTTTGCTATGCTATGCAATACTGTTTAGTCTGAACTTACAGAGTCCAGAGAACACAGGTTCATGTAAAATCATGATATGTGTTTACTGAAGCTAACAGGCTGAGTGGGAAAAAAAAAAAGAGAATTAAAAGAATGCTTTCAGAATGGGTAACTGTTATATTGGTACCAAACTCCCTGAGTATAATGATCTGCCTGCCTCGAGCAGAAACATTTTTATTTATAGTCAGCGCAGGGAGGAATCATTAGTCCAGCTACCAGTACATTCATGCCTTGAACAAGTGTCTGCAAATATAAGAAGGCTTCTTGAAAAACCTTCACCCACTACTGCAAGACTGGATGAGACTTATCTAAGAGACTGTTGATGCTGCATTTGATGAAGCAGATGGGTCACTGCTGAGCACACACTATTACCTTGCCAGAGGCTGGGTCTATTGTCAGAGCAACACTTTTGGCCTCCATTGGCCCAAACAGCAAATGATCAGTGTGGAAATTGAGACTGGAAATCCTATCAAAAGAAGATGGCAAAGAACTTGCTTCATAAGGTTATATTCTTTGGAGCAAAGATTTCACATTATTTTCATTCATTGCATTTCCAATTTGACTCTTCACAACACGAAACCATTACCAGCCTAGTCACATGTTTACTGTCTCAAGACTCAGTGTAGAGAAGAGGACAAGTTACTGCACCCCTGAGTGATCTGGTACAGCAACAGAGCAGGCCTGCATTTTTCAGAACTACTTCTTCTTGATTATTTTCCCTGCAAAATTAAAATAGGCAATATAAAGGCAAATTTAAATTAGCATATTGAGGACAGTTCATTATTTATGAGATGGAAATCAGGATCTTGGATGACTGAACTTATTAAAGACTCTTTGGAACAGTTCCCATGTATTTCTTCCATGGTACTCACACAACAAATAACTCACACAGTAATTAATTCCACGTCTTCCCAAACAATACATGCTTCCGACAGGAACTGTTCAAATAGGAAATGCAAGAAACTGCACTAAAATAGCAATAAGCTTAAAATACATACCAGCAAACCCAGGAAGTTTTGTGTTAGGGCAATACAGATGCTTTAGCTGAACTTACTGGGTCAAAGACATCCCTGAATTAGCTCACAAAAGGTCACTGGAGCTAGCAAGGAGGGAGTTTGGCCAGCCAGGCCTCTGCACTGGCACAGCTTTTGTCTGACCTTGCGTCAGGGGCTTACAACAGACAGAGAGCTCTGTCGTCCTGCCACAGACTACACAATGTAGTGCAAGAGAAACAAGTCTATTTCCCTCCCTAGCTATAGCCCACAGGGCTATTTGCACCGCAGTGAATTAAACACTTTTCCAGCATTGTGACTACCTGTAAAAAGTCCCTACAAACACATGCCATGTTCTGCAAAGGAGCGCAGCACTGGGATCCCCAGCCAGGGCCAGCCGAGGAAGAGGCAGCAGTGCAGCTGTGTCAGCACAGTGCCGTGCCCGGACCAGCCCTCTCAGGAGATGGGGAAATAATGAGTTCAGGCAGGCTGCCACATTTTCAGCGCCTAAGAACCCTGCATGGCAACACGGGGAACTTCGCCGATGCACCGGCCGCTCAGTGGCTGCCCCTGTGCTGCAGTGCCACTCCTGAAAGAAGGGAAAGAGCTGGGCGGGTCTTGCTGCCGGCGAAGGGCTGGTGGGCCTCACCACAGAGCTGTGGTACTGCATTTCAGGGGCAAGCAAAACAATCCAGATGATAGCCACTTGCCATCACTCCCCAGGGAAAGGGGGCTGCGGGGTAGGCAGGGATGCTGTGTTCTCAGCAAATCAGATATTTGTGACCTTCCAGGGGGTACTTACTCACTCGGCACCTCTGTGAAACACTGGTCGTGTCTTCTAAGAGGAATCCAAGCACAGAGAAACTAAACCTTCCCAAGGAAATTTATGTCAAAAGAGAGAATTTAAGCTAGATCTACAAATTCCCACATTTATCATCCTAAAATATAGTTTATTCTTTCTTTCTAATCAATAAAGCTATGTAATGGGCTGTTAGAATCTCAGGATTTTTCCCTGTCCATACATTTAAGTTTCACATCACAGTCACTACCATGGTGAGAAAGAGCCAGCAAGTTACATACATTAGCAGGACACCAGTAAAAACTATTCCACACTTGCTGCTTCGCAGAGCAAGAGTAAGGACAGAAGCTAGAAGGGATGAAGCATGAGGGATGGACATAACTGTTGAGATCCCTGGAACATGTTGGCCAAGAAAAGGACCTCACCTTTTGACTGGAAATCCCACTGTCAGGCAAGCCAGGGACAAACATTCATGAGAGAGCCATCTCTCTCACAATCCACATTACTGAACCATGGGATTTCCATCACGTCTCCTTTGAAAACAAGAAGGGAGGTGAAAAATACAGGGCTAATTGGTTCCTCTTTCTGCAGCCTCAACAAGCAGCTTCATAACTCCAATTCACTAAGTGGGGAGGAATTTTTCTGCCCCCTTCCTACCAGGCACAGGCACCTGGATATAACTCAGCCTCATGCACATCCAGTGAGGAGGATCTGGTCCAGCTCTGCCCAGCAACATCCCTGTCTCTTTTTATTTTGCTTTCTCTAAAGGTGAGCTCTCAAAACAGTCAAACTGATTGTAAGTTGTTTTTAAAGGGAAAAAGGGAAACATCAGAGGTTGCAAATGCACAGCAAACGAAACAGCTGTACTGTAAAAAAAATTCTGAAAAAAACATACTTTACAATGGTAATTATGACAGATTAAACAATGAGTGTCATCATAGTGATGGTACACAGCACACAATATCATTTCCTACTCAAATATTTGCAGAAATCTCTGATTTTTTATTTTAATGAAATCTCATCTAACTATTGAATTGACTTTAAGAACCATCCCAAGGTTCATAAGAGTTTTCACTGTCAGAAGCTCTGTCAGATATTTGAACTGCAATTTGCCCCCAATGGCTCCCAGCTTGAGCTAGAGAAATGCTGTAAACATATCCTTTTAGGAGGTGACGAGTCTGAAAAATCACTGCCTGCAAAGACAATGTCTCTGAGAGGGATTGAGGACCTCTCCGGCTGCACAGTTACAACAGGAATTGTAAGGATCCCCATGCCTTGACAAAAAAGTTTTGCTGCAGGTTTTCTGCGCTTCTCAAACATATCCAGGCAACTGCTCTGTTGTGTGATTAAGCTGTCCTCTTTGGATGGCTAAGCACCTGGAATCCTCTCCTCATTCACTACATATGTGCATGACAAGTATGGGCTGCACCACAAAGCCAAAAGAAATAAATCAAATCCTTTTGAGGGCTTTAGAGAGCTTCACAGCTATTAGAGGGGAAGTAACATAGTTTAAACAATCATGCATTAATTAATTATAAATGACAGCATGTGACTCCACAGAATTTCTGTTTATACCAAATGAATTTATGATGTTTTATATAAAATAAGAAACTGATAGAAAAGCCTCCATGTGCTAATAACACTCAGATATTTAAGGAAATTGGCTTTGAATGTTGCTGGGAACTATACAACGAATATTCAATGAGCTTAATCCTGAGGTTGACCCTTCACTGTTGTTTTGGTTTAAGCAAAAATGTCTATTTGCTTTAATAATAACTCTTCAAATAAAGGAAATCGCCTCAGATGTGACCCTATGGATACGTCTCACTGTCATGTTCAATACAGTTGTCTGAACTCCTGTATTTGTGACATCCTGCTTCCTGTTGGCTCTCACAGTATTTGCCAGATTTTTCCATGTTTCCTTTAGGTGCCTACTTGGACAGAGTTTTGCAGCATCTAAGAAAGATGATGATTACTGCTCAGTACAGAAGGAGAAGCTGTGTTTTGCCGCAGTCCCATTAATCCCTGAGGAAATTTGGAATCAGAAGACAACCTGGCATGGGTTGTATTTCTAAGCTGGCTGTGAAAGCCACATGCATCTCAAAGGCCAACCATTTCCCCCACCAATCCTGTGTGCCACCCTTGCTGACTTGGCAGAAGTAGCTCTGCCATCAGCCCCAACTCTCACCACTCTGGAAAAGTAAAATACTAAGGACAGCAGTGAAATTATTAAAAAGACAGGAAACAGACGGGTGTTTGCCAAATGGAGAAGGGCCACGTGACTAGGCAAAGAATGTTTATTTTAGCACTCCCAAAGTCTGCTAAAGATAGTAGAGAGTGAAAATAAACGTGAGAGCTATTACACTGAAGTAAGAAGAGTTCACAAGCATCTTTAGGGTAGCAACACAAGAGAGGAATTTTGGAGCTGTATGTCTGAGTAGGTTCTGTACCAGCTGCTCTGGCCACCCAAACAATGGGGCACTTTGCGGACAGGAGGGTACACACTGAGAAGTGGGGCGAAACCACAGTATCCTTCATTTTGATGGATAACAAAATGCCTATGCAAATAATACCATTGCAACTGTTCCTAGACTGCTCCATACATCACTAGATCTGGGTCAGCATGAAATTAAGGATCATGAAGTAAAATCTGGATACAAGAAACAGCAAAGTTCCCTGCAAGACTCTGCACAATATACTGAAACATATGCAAACAGCAATTTCTGAATCAATTCAGCTTTCTTATTTGACCTTACTCTTTTTCAAAACTTTTTCTAGATTCTTCAAGGGGGGCACCTAAATTGCAAAAACCTCAAATGCTTTGCTCATGTGTTTTGTAAATTTTCATTTTTTTTCTGAACTGAAGAAGACAGTTATCAAAGACTGCCATGCTAATTCCTGAATTTCTTCCTGTTTATTGCCTTTTCACAAGTGGCTGACTCAACAGACAACTGAGAAAAGACTAAATAAGTTTTCTCTGGGTGGCATTTTTAAGCTGGAGTATTTTAGGAACTACTATTATGTTGCAGCTGAATATTGCATCAGACAGTCTGACTCCTTTCTGAATCAGAGTGCCACCAGGCTAAATATTTGCACAAATTCCATGCATCGCCCTGTACATTCTGCACAGAGAAGAGCAATTTTATATCCAGGTAAACAGTAGCTCTTTATGCCAGCATTTGATCTCTAAAAAATGCAGTCTTTAGAACAACACCAGAATAGGCAGATTCAATTATGAATCTAGCAAAATCCATGCTTTGTCAAGATTATTTAAGTATCATATGTCTTAATCAGACATAAAACTGTATAGACAGATCTCTTTGTGTAGAGAGATCGATACATCTGAAATTGTACAGGACTTAAGGACAAAAAAAGACATTTCAAAGCCTTCAAAAGCTAGATTTGAATCAAAGTTGCTGAGTTGCTGTTAATGATACCAATTGTCTGGGTTGGAGTTTTTTGAGGCTGAAAGTTGGTATTTCAAACATACAAACAAGGTCAGTGAAAGACTTCACTGGATCAGCAGAATTCCTCAGTCTTCCAGTCTTTTAGAAAAAAAGCCAGAGAATTTTAAGTCTATTTATAAGAAAGGAGGACTATGAAGAAGCAGAGCTATTTTAAGAAGATTACTAAATGTAACTAATGTAGATCTGAATATGTAGCTGTGGTATTTGGAGTAGTGGAGGTAATGAAACTTGGCTCCATAACCCTACTTCTGCAGGATGTCTGTTTTCTAGATCACTCATCAGTGACATGCAATCTAAAGAAGTCTTATCGCAAGTCTCCTTTACATGGCGGTTAGTAGAAACTAAGATTGCCGGGAAGAAAACCACCTTTTCTTCTCCTAACTTGCAAATCAAAACCAAAATCTTGTTTTCTGTTTATTTTGAAGATAAATATGCTCTAATGACCAGAGGACTGACTTAATAAAACACGCCAACTGGAATAAACTTAAGATTCCTTAATCTCTTCTATTTAAATAATTTTTTTGTCACTAGCTTGCTGACTGATCTTACACAGCTTAGTAGCAACCATGGTTGTTACTTGTCACAAGTATTCAGTACTTTTCATTTATATTGTCTGTGCAGAACAAAATACAGGAATCGTCTGATTTTCAGGGCCATGAAACTGAAAACTTCAGAGTGCAGAGATTCAGCATCTTCAAACAAAAATATGGTTCCTCCATAATTCACCCTCTAACTCCAGCTGCAGTTACCACACAGAAAGATGCACCTTCCTCTACAAAGATTGGAAGTTTCAAATATAAGAGAACAGAAATCATGAACTAAACCTCATAATCACAGTAATGTCCACCTATAAAATGAGCAAAATGCTGATCCATTGTCTTTCTGGGCAATCTCAAGAGTGACTATTTGACCACTGTCACTGTGAAAACTCTGTCAATTCCAGTGTAACAGAAAGTCTTTCTTCTGCCAGTTCTCCTTTATGGAGAATGTCTACTAAACTGTCAGGCCCTCCTGATGTGGGAACTGGTTGGAGGAAAAGGGAACACAAGGAAAGCAAATGACAGATGGCAGGACGTGAATGCAGTAGTGAAACGGACTGGCCATTTGTCTTGTCTGCCACAATGCCAGTTGTACATGCCACACGTGAACACTGGCAGCCTTGATGGCAGAGGACGTGTAGCTCTTAGAATCACGTGCTTGGAATAGTGGCAGTGGAGAACTGAGATCTCAGTTACATAATTCCTAAGTCCTCATCATGACACAGAAGTCGAACTCCTTAGCTCTCTTCTCAGACATAACAGCTAAGGAAAGGTGTCCTTTAAACAACAATCAAGGGACCTGACCAACAGTGAAGAGTTGGATTCTTTGACTACCTCCTGTTGGTTTCCACTTTTCTAAAAAGTTGTGAATTAATAGCTGAAGGAAAGTGGAAAAAAAGGAGGAAATAACCAGAAAGAGAGAGGGGATTGGTCTTTCTTTTAGTTACTTTCCTGCTGGTAAATCATAAGGGTGTACTGTAATTTTAACCTAACATCCTCAGTTTAGCAGACATTGTTTTAGTTAACTTACTAGTTGAAGAAGACAACACAATTTTCTTTCTGTCTCAGCAAGTATTTGTTGTGCCTGTGGCAAGAAGACTGTGGTGTAAGGGAAGGATGGCCAGAGAGGGAAGGGCACTCTGTGAGGCAGGAGGCTGAGGAGTGAAATTCTTCACCAATGTGTTCACTTCAACTCCCACTTTACATGCAGACAGGAGAGAAAATATGAGTTTATCAATGCATATCCAAGATACTGTGGAGAGACTCTTCAGTGTACAGCCCTTGACACAGACCCCCATGTTTCTCTGGGAGCGGGAACAGGCTACAACTATCGATAGGACATCAAGGCACAGTCTTAACCTGCACCAAGAGAGGTTTAGATGGACATTATGAAGAATTCCTACAGAGAAAGGGTGATTAGATATTGGGATGGGCTGCCCAGGGAGGTGAGGGAGTCACCATCGCTGGAGGTGTTTAAGGCAAGGCTGAACACGGCACTGAGTGCCACGCTCTGGTTGGCATGGTGCTGTTCCATCAAAGATTGGACTTAATGATCTCAGAGGTCTTTTCCAACCCAATTGATTCAGTGATTCTGTGAAGCTGGAAACAGTTCAAGGTCCCTCAGTGCATCCACAAACGCCACTCCTGCTGCCTGATGGAACACAGGGCCCACCTCGCCCCCCCTCCTGTCTCTTGAGAATACAGTGAAGAACTAATGACCAGGCTGTTCGGAGCCCAGGGCAGGCGCACGACGGCTGCTGCCACGACACACCGGGGGCTTGTGAGCAGACACCAAGGGAGCACCTGGTTTCCGTGGGCACCTGGGTTCCGCTGCCCCCCACCCAGCCACCAGGGCAGGCGGCAACATGCTTGCCAGAGGCACAGCCCCGCCCGTGGGACCCGGGGCCGAACACCCCCAGGGCCCCCGGGCCCCAGCTCCCCGGCGCTGCGGGCTCGCAGCCCCGGCTGCAGGGACGCGCCGCGGACCAACTCTCGCGAGAGAGCGGCCCGCCTCGCCCGCGCCCCGCACACAGACGGGCTTCTCGCGAGACCTCCCGCGGGCCGGCATGGAGGGGCTCTTCGCGCTGGAGCTGCTGGTGGAGGCGCTGCGGGTGGCGGAGCCGGGGCCCGCGGAGCACCCGGGGCCCGCGGAGCACCCGGCCGTGGCGCTGCGCTTCTTGGACTTCCCCACCCTCGTGCTGCGCCCTGCCGCCTCCGCGCCGCCCCTGCGGCCGGGGCAGCTCTTCCCCTTCGGCCGCGGCAAGCGCTGCCTGTTCCGCTGGCGCCGGGACTCGCTTTTCGCCGCGCTCCGTCGCCGCCCGCTCCGCGCCCTGCTCCTGGCGCTGCCCGCCGGTCNCCCGCCGGTCTCGCCCCGGGGCCCCCACGCCTTCTCGGCAGCTGCGCTGTGTCCCTGTCCCCCGCCGCAGCCGAGCTGCTGCAGCGGCCCGGGGCGCCCTCCTCCTGCGGCCGCCGCGGCCGCTTTGCGCTGCGGGACACCGCGGGCCGCCCCGCCGGGGAGCTGGTCCTGGGCTACCGCCTCACCAGCCTGGAGGCCGGTGAAGCGAGTCCCGCCAGCCCCCGCACTGCCACACCGCCTGCCACCACCCCTGAACCGCGAGACGACGAGGAGGAGGAGGAGGAGGAGGAGAAGGAAGTGGAGGAGGGTGATGAGCTGGAAGGCAACGTCTTCTGCCCTCCACTGCTTTATTACAGCTGTGAGCCGGCTGAGCCTCAGCGGCCGCCAGCAACAGTGGAGCAATGGGAGCATGTCGAGCCCCAGAGACCGCAGGAGAAGGACAAGGGCCACAGACCACCACGTCCCAAAGCTGGGCCCTCGCTGCTGCACCCTGCCAGCCCTTGCCAGCCCCAGAACGCCCTGGTGCAGCTGCCGCTACTCAGTGCCTTGCTGGCGGAGCTGTCTGTGCTCACCCGCAGCGCTGTGCCTGCTGCTGCTGTCCACCCCTATCTGGCCTGGCTCTACCAGCCCCCGGGGAGTGGGGACACGGCCTCACAGCCTCCCAGTCACTCTGCTGCCCTTAGGCCTGCTGAGACACCTGTGGGGCCTGGCAGGAGCAGTGAAGCCATAAACCCTCAATTCAAGCAATGCTGTCAAGAGGCCACCTCACCAGGGTCTTCTGGGGCTGGGAGGAGACCCAAAAAAGCTGTGCCCCAGGGACAGCCAGCCTCTGAAAGGAACTGCAAAGCTAAGGAGAACAGACCTCCCAGAAAGAAATTGTTATATGGGCTGACAAATACACTGAGGCTACGGCTGCAGCAGACCAATCCTGATAAGCTGATTATTCATGAAAAGAGGGAGCAGTACAGAAAAAAGCAAATGGGGATGCTGAAGGAGAGAAGCTCCTTACCCAAGACAGAGCTGGTCAGAAATACTGAAGAGCATCATGTGGTGTCTTGCAGTCATTGTAGCATGGGAGGCAGTTCAAAGCGGAATAATCAGTTGGATAAAACTGTTCAGACTTCATTAGAAAAAAGTGTTCTTTCAGAGTCCATTTCTGTGACAGGTGATGTGTCCTCTGGCCTGCAGAAACAGGCTATTGCGAGTTCACCCAGGAACGATTCAATCGCAAGCAAGGAATGTCCTTACAAAGTAGCTACAGTCCCCTTACTGGAGGAAACTGTAAAATCTGTTCATGAGGAAAAGTACGCAAAAGCTCAGCTCCGAGGAGTGCTGCCATCAGATGGTAATGCAAAAGGAAGGAACAATGATGCAATACACTTAATTCATCATAAAACCATGGAGCATGATGATGTGTCTGTTGTAAGTGGTCATAAACTAAGCCCCAGCAGGAGTGTTGAAAACAACTCTGAATTCATATACTCTGATGACTTTGTTGCTAGTCCAGAGAACACAGCTTATTCAGAAGATTTCACCAGTGCTGAGTGTACAGGCAGAGATTGGAAAGTACTTGACAGCAGTCCTGAACCTCTGTGGCTTGAAAGACCAAAGCAAGATAGGTCAGATACAGAGCCAGAATCCAGCAGGTCCAGAATTTCAAAGACAAGTCAAAGAGCTCAAAGTACTTCAGATCTGGTGCCAGTTCCTTCAGCTTCATCTCCAGTCCAGTCTTTGAGGAGAAATTGTGACTTTAAAACCAGCATGGGAACTAGTGCTGAATCTGCTGATTCACTTAACCTTGCTGAGATGGAGGCATCATTACTAGATGAAGAGCAGAAAGCCCAACAGATGAGTAAGGAAGAGAACAGGGGTGATCAACCCATTAAAGAAATATCTACACTGAGAAGCAAACAAGTTAAATCTGATATTGATCTGAATATAGGAAAGGGGCAGACCTCTGCAAGACAAAAGCAGTCAGTGACTCAGGTTAGCTCGTACTTGCCATCTAACATGTCTGATCTTGAATTTCGTGTCCTGGAAAACAGTATGTCAGACAAAGAAGATGATTTTCTGGAAAAACTACATGGTCCTAATCAGTACAAAGACATCAGTGAACTTGTAATAAACAAGCTCCCAGGATACACAATGTAATTATAAGTTTGCACTGTCTGGATTAAGATACCATATTTACACTTTGTAAATCCTGTTACATTTAGTTGCACTGTGTGCAAGTTAATTTAGGATTCTATCATGCACATTATTACATCAGTGAATTAAGTTACGAGATTTTAAAAATAAACTAGCTACTTTTTGAATCTCTAACAATGGTGTCTACAGCCTAACTTCAGTGTCAGTTTCTTAATACAAAAGTAATCCAAACAGCACATGAAACAAAATTTACTGTCGAAGCAGAAATGAAGACAGAAGCAGCAAAAGCAGTCGGTACCCACAAAAGTTTTCCAGGGTAGAAGTAATAACATGTTACCAGAACAGCCAAGTACAAAATATATTCTTAATCAAATAGAAGGTTTTATTCCTCCTGAAAATTTCCAAGCTTTCTTTTCATTAAAAATAGTTACTTAAAACATAGTCACAGCCAGTAGCAGCACAGAATTTTACCAGCTAGTCTTTATGAGTTTGTTTCCCTGTTCCATCACTAAATACAGTGACCAGAACTGGATGAGCCCTCTTAGAGTTTCTTAAGTTGAAGTTTCATTTAAGTCAGGTTTTCACAATTTATTATAGAATAGCATAAGAATTATTGGTGACAGTAAATCTATATAATCTGGGAAAACTTTAAGAGGTGTATGGAAGTTACTTGACCTTGAAGACAAAGGGTGTGCAAGGAGTAGGGGAGAGCACAGTAAATCTTGAACGCTTCACAACTTCCTGATTGCATTCTCTGACTCCGGGGAAAGAGGTGGGGTCAGCACCCACGGTCCAGAAACTTGGAACAAACGAGCATATTAGGTCATGATGTAAAGATGCAAGGTAATGAGAAATTTGCCATTAAGATAGTTGAACTGATGTTTGCTTTTCATTTCAGGTTTGTTTTTTATGGCTTCCAGTTTGATCATTGAACCTAATGTCTTCTGTTTAACTACAGAGGTTTCTCTAGAGTCCATACGCCTATCACAAATTTTAGAGACTTTTTTGACTTGAATTCCTCCTGCCTTAGTTTTTAGTCTCATGTACCCTCCTTTCCCCTCTCTTTGAGTAGTTCATCTCCTATGTCAGCTTTACATTCCTAACTATCTCATCAATTAGGACAGTTATCCTCAGGGTTAAATGACAGATTTATCTGCTACACTTTTCTTTATAATTTACAATCTGACTATTTCCACAACTGTTTCATTTCTCACTGTAATTTTCCATGTACTTTACTGCAAGAGCCTGTGTTTACACTTTAACATCTTGGAGGAATTTTTTCCTTTCCCTCCTACTACGTGTTTATTTTGTAGGAGTGACGGTACCTCTCCTATTTAAAGTATGAACATCTGTGAGGATTATTGGAGTAGCTAGTGTTGACTTCTAAAAATGCCACTACTAATGTTTTTAATCTAAAGGTAAGCAGCTGAAATTACCTATATACCAAAGGAATCTCTGGCCCGAGCAATTTCTAAATGTTATTTAGGGTGTCTTTCATCAGCTACAATTTTCTTTTTCTTCCAATGCCATGGACTTCTTTGATATACATGGATTCAGACTGTCATTATACATAGCAGTAATTCTGTTTTTATTGATGGAATAATCTCTTGCACTTCTCATGAGCAAAACTGTCATTAAAATACAATGCTGATCAACCATTTTTACAGTGGGGCTATTTAAATGAGTTGCTAATGCTACAGGTGCTCAATTTGAGGAACATTATTTAAGAAAATTTTATTTCAAAAATAAAAGTTTATTTTCAACCCCAAGTGGGTTGAAACTCAAGGGCAAATTTCCAGTCTTTTTTCTGTCCTCTATTCTATCTTCACTTTTCAATTTCCAGAAGCAAATATAGTAGGAGCAATATTCCTTTTATTTAAATAATGAAACTAATCTCTTTTCAGCTAATTTTATTTGGAATAACATTTCTAATGTTGAATGTATAATAGCATTTATAATTTTATCAGGAGAATGATGAAAATGACAGAAAATGCACACTAGGAAGACAACAGGATACATTACACAAGAACAAAACTGCAGCATCATTCTTGTGCTTGTTTTTTTCTTTTCAAATATATACTCCAGGTAGTGATTATTGCATGGAGAGGTTAGCACATAGTTTCTACCCTCAGGGATAATAATCTTTTCAGATATTACTATTTTGTTGTGAGAGTAAATAAATTTTTACTTAACATTCAAATAGCAACTCTCAGTCAACAAAAAAGGGAAAGAACTTTATTATTGAAAACTCATAAACCAATATATTGGCAAGAAATAGCTGCTAATGATGAGAGGATTCTATGTCAGCCCAACAGAACAAAACAGATATTTGCTACCAATATAAAATATTTAAAGCATGGCAGCAACAAGCTCCCTTTTGTACAATTGCTGTAATAATCTACACCTACATTATACTAGCTAGCCAATTTTGTCATTATAACTTGCATCCGCTACCTCTGTTATCAAGTAGTTAAGATCAGAGGTTTAATAAGAGTTTTCTCTAATGGAGGAATGGTACACCATTCTTTCATACAGACATCATTTCTAAACTGTCAGGGCTGAATTGCATGGATGATGTTTATGCAGGGGATATGACAGTATGTTGGGAGAAGCAAATAATAGTAGCATAAACACTGCAATTCATGCACAGATGTCCCAGAAGTAACATAAATACTTAAGAATATATGGTCTCATTGACTAATTACATCTAAAAACTTCCTTGCTTCACACTATTAAAGAGGAAGCAATAATTACTTCAAATTCAAGTTTTATATTGTTGTAAACTGTAAACTTTACTAGAGTGAAATTAAAAGGTGAGAAGTAATGACTTAAAATTAATATAGATCCTCACTAAACAAAGCCATTTAACTTCTTTAGACTTGTTACTTTATCAAGATTGCTTTAAATATGTGTGATATTTTAGAAATAAGTTAGATGGGTGTTCAAAAACATAGTTTTGTTCCTTAAGGGTGGTTAAATCCACCCAAATAAAATTGAACTTCATGTTTTACAACAAGACCCAAACCAAGAAATAAACTTTTAGATCTGCACATTAATTCAGATTTTTATGACTGTTGCTATAACTGTTTTTTAAACAGTTATTTCAGCACACTGTTTTTTAAAGTAAATTTAGATAGCCACTACTATGTAATTGATGATGCCATGGGAAGAGCAGGATACCAAATATTGGTAGTTTCTGGCATTCTTCCCCCTTCTATTGTAATATTTTCCTGCTACTAAGTAGTTCTTACAAATCTTATTACTTGATGGCCAAGAACAGTGCTAAGAAGTCCCAGCCAGGTAGGTTTCCTCCACTTCATTTTTTTATTCCTCAGCACTCTGATTAGATGACAGTTTCTTCTCTGTGATTTCTCTGATGACAGTTCCTACCACCTATTTTACTACTTGTAATCCCTTCATCATTTTGGAAATCCTTTCCCTCAGTTTTCTGAAATCCATCCAGCCTTGGTAACTGTGCAATTGAACTTTGGACTCTTTCTTACTACTTCCATTTTTCTAGGTCTCAGTATTTTATGATGCCTAGTATTGTAATAATTTTATTTTTCTTTGTGTAAGTGCTGCTGAGAGTTAAATGCTAGTCATTATTTAGAAATCTCTGTGACTGCTTTCCTTTTCTCAGCATTTGTCACCAGCATGTACTTAACTACTTGCTCATCTTTGATTATCTAAAAAGAAGTCAAATAATTGAATCCTATATTTACAACCTTAAAAGGTTTTGTTGACTCCTACATGCAGGACCTTCACCAGCTGCTGTGTAACACCACTCATTCAGAGCTGCAGAATGACTGTCTGGGACTGTGAACATTTGCCCATAGTTATCATTTGCCATAGCAGACATCAGGCTTCCCTACCTCTACCAAACCCTGCCTTTAATAATTTTCTAAAGTTTTGATTTCCAAATTAACTTTTATTTTAAGAAGACTGAGGCCATTTCTGTGAGAACAGATGTTGGCTTTAATTTAACATGCATTTAGAGCTAATGGCAATCACATCTGCTATAGCTAGTGTTTGCTACCAGACAGCTGCTTGCATTTTCTGTCCTCTCTTTCAGTCAGTATACTGCTCAATTTTAATTTCAGTTTCATCCACATTGAGGTTCTTCCCTCACGTTTAATCCCTTGTATGCATGCAGATCTGTTATGTAAAAGTCACCCAGACAAGCTGCAACTTCACTATCTTTTTCTTGTTTGGCATTGACATTCACCTGCATTAAACTGTTTCTGCTTTGGTTTGGCTTGGCTATTATGATTTTACTTGTCTGAATTTTATATGGCAATTGTAATGTAAACCTCCCCTGACTTTACAGAATTGCTTGCATATTCCCACAAGCGTATTCAGTGTTCTCTATTGTTTTCTAAAGGATAAATTTGAGTGTCTCATGCTGGAGAAAACAGTATTAATCTTCAATTCTGCAGAGACCTCTGCAACTGATTCATTTACCAATTGTTTAAAATAACATGGCTTGGTAGAGGAAGTGATTAAATAACATCTGAGATACACATGACTCCTAACTAAGTGAACATGTAAAGATTGATTCAGGTACAGAGAATAAAAAACCCCAAAGCCAAACAAACCCACCTTCCCTCCTGAAACAACAACAAACCCCCATAAAACTAAAATGTTAACTAAAACAATTTCAGATATCTATTATATATTTTTATTCTAATCATAGACATTTTACAAACATTTTGAGTATCGGACTAAAAATTTCCTTCATGCCTTCATGTTCTCTATGTATCTATTAACAGAAGGTAGCAGATTTTTAAAAGGAAGTAAAGGTATTTAAATTGTCAAATGCTCTGAAATTCCATGAGAATTAGTCACCTCAAAAATGGTTGTGGAATGGAAACCCATGCAGAGGACTCTTAACCATATTATCGCTTGGAATGCAAAAATGTTTTTGAAAGAAGATAAGTCATGCTTCAACAAATATTTTCAGAGGCATTTGGAAAGTTTAGTGGTATCATGATTGAAAGAAACTCCCTTGGTGTCAAGGATATTCCAGCCCTTTTTCTCTTGTCTTTAACTGTTGGCAGATTCAGTATTTTTCTTGTCCCTTATGCCTATGTACAGTACTTAAGCTTTGACTCCTCCCTAAATTTCTATGACAACAGGATATCCAGAACCTTATTTCAGGGACATCTCCCCCTGCCCGCTCCGTTATGCCTTTCATCTTGATGCCTTGCTTGTTCCAGGTTCTCATCACGTATTTCATGCCATGTTTAGAATTCATCTTGCTCTACTTATCATTCAGAAAAACTCCTAACACTTCTCAGACACTTTCACTGATTTGTTCTCATCTTTGATCTCAAACTAAAGTTCTGACCATTGTCTGCTGGGCTCTGCATGGTTTATCCCCTTCTTGTCTCTATAAACTTTAGTTTCCTTCTCTGTACCCATTTCTACCAACTCTACCTTCATCCATTTAAAAAAAAAATTATGTATGGAAATTACTGTACATCTGTGTTTCCTTCCTTCACATAACCCTTGATCATCCTCCCTGTGGGTACCTGTATTGCCTAGAGTTCTTGTCCACAGGAACATGCCAGACATAAAAATTTAGATAGAAACCATCATATAATGTCTGACCTTTACATTGCAGTCCTTAATATTTTATATGCTTACTCATGACAGCTGGTGTCAACACTAGGCTAAGACTAAGGTAATGATCAAAATTTAATGGCATATGTAGTGAGGGAAACTCTTCAGGATGTATTGTCAAACCTTGCTAACATCACTCTATGAGGGAAGCTCTGATGTACCATGTGGGATGCAGTTTTAATTTTCTTATCTATAATTCTAACAAGACTCAGCAATAGAATTACTGTGTGTATAAAAATCTGTTTGTTAACAGCCTTTTGATTGTTGCAGATCTCTCATCTCCTGCTGCTTCTGCAGTGTTACTCTACAGCCCTCCAAACATGATGTGGCTTTATTTGTCAAGTGGAATACATGCATAGGGGTTCTTCATAACAACCTTCAATGGTTCAGGATCCTTCAACAAAAAGGCAAGGTACTCAAGGAATTCAAGGTACTTCAGTACATTTCCTATGTACCCATTGTTAATAACAAAACATTGGAGCACATTCACCATTATCAAAACCTTTTAGCAACAGGAGATTTGGTTCATTTTCAATGAAAGCAGCAATTTGCTAACCTGATGCTTCCCTGGTATTCATCACTGTTACAACACCACTTTTTAATTGCATCCTTTTTCCAAATTTTTAGCTGTTGATTAAATTCTGTAAATTACACACATGCCATATGAATTTAGTATGGCTTGATACAGTCAAGGTCTGCCTCAAGGAAAGCACTAATTGCAACAGAGTCCTAAATGAAATTTGCTTTTTGTTTTTCTGAAACCTTATAGCAGCACAGTAGTCAGCCAAAAAAGCATCCCTTGTCAGCTACTGCATCACATTTATATGTCCAGAACAGTGAGTCATGGCCAAACTTAGTGAAGTGTGTCAAGTTGGGGGCTAAGTTCAAATGTTCCTCTGAAATTTTATTTGCTTCTTTTGAAGTCTTAAAATGGAACTGAAATTTTGTTTCCCCAGCCTCTATGAGACTTCTAACAAAAGGGAAGACAAAACTAATTTTCTAGGAAATGTCCCTATCTTCTTAATCATACATCAAACCTAGACACAGGAAAGTTATTCAAGGTATGTTTACAGAAACCATTTGAGAAATATTTCCAAACACTTTCCCACTCCACTTAATGTCTCAAATAATTTGAGAACAGCATCCTTCATTGTACGTATTACTTCTACTTCTGATCTCAGTGGGAAGAACTGTGAAGATAAATTTTGTTTTGGTTTGAGTTTAGCAATAGTGTAGATCCCAGCAGTCCTGCTTTTACTGGAGCCATTTCACACAGGCCTGCCAGCAGTTCTGCAACTGGAGTAAATACCAAAGTTATGGATCAGATATACAGCAGAAAGCAGACTAAAGCTGTACTGATGCAATAGTAACAAGAGTTTGATCCTTGCACTCCAGGTCAAAAAAAGTATGTGTTTCTGGAACCGCTCCACAGGCCTTGCATTTTGACCCATGGGACATGAAAATGAAGACAGACAATAGAAGGAAGGAGGAAGTAAGTTTTATAGGGATCAGTCCTCTTGGATGGAACCTAGTTTCATTTGCTTCTCCCTTGGCTAACTTAAGCATCTCAACTGGTGTCTCAATTACCTTCCCAATTGTACAAGGAAGAATCTGTCTTTTAAGAAAATCTAAATAAAAATTACTAATATATCAGAAATGAAATTTTGACTATTCTTGCACAACACACCACAACTTGCTGATCTTTTCTTTCTTTTCTGGATAATAACAAGCAGTGCACACATATCACCACATACCCTTTGATATCCCAATTTACAACAATAGAGTAAAGCAAAAACAAGCAAGGAAAAAGGAAAGCCCTGCCACTTGAAGTTTAGAAATGGCTAGAAAGTCACCAGTGCTGACAGGGATTCCTCATTCTTTCTTTTTTTCATCATTTTCCTGACAGCATTGGGGAATATCAGCAAGAGTTTCAGGCACATCTAGAGGTTATGTGCAAAAATGTCTCTTGAAGCAAAGGCATCAGCTGGGAAATCTCCTGTCCCCACTCAAGGAAGTGGTCAGAAAATCCATCCATTACCACATCATCTATTATTACACTCTATTTTCCAAAAGCTGTCTTTGTGATTGTCCTCAGTTCCTGTGCCTAAGAGGGCAGCTGGTTCTGTCTTTCAGTATCAAGCTTGTTATTCCTGGAGAGACCTAAATAATTTTGTCCATTTCTGCATGACAGCTCCTTCTTGCCATTTACTCAGAGCAGCCCAGATGTCTCCTCTTACAATAATCTTCTGCAACCAGTTTATCTTCTCCTCCTTCATTATCCCACGTACAGGCATAGGACCAGCTACAAGAAAAAAGCCAACCTACCACTTCTTCATGTGCACGACCAAAAAGGAAAAGAGCTCCAAGGACACAGGCAGGCAGGGAAGCAGGGTGCAATCCATGCCTGCAACTTTACCAGGCTTTAGTGATCATCCTCCCTTTCTGCCAAGGGTAGGCCTGGAGCTCATGGCACACACTTCTAAGCTCATCACAGTAAGTGTATTTCCAGGTCCAAAAGGTCCTAAGCAAGAGTTTCAGAAGTATGAAGAGTTGATGCACATGCTCTCAGTGTGTATCCTTTCTTACTTGTCATAAACCTGCTATACTCAGCAGATTTCCTTCATTTGTTTGTCCTGTTAACATCTACTCTCACTTCCCACTTTGGTTATCCTGTCCCATATTATGGAAGACATTTGCCTCAGGACAATTATTACTTATATTACACATAGTGATATGACAAGACAGTGTGACTTGAATTACCTAACTGACTGGCTTATAGTTTTTACAATCTCTGAAATTCTGATTTTTTAATAAGGACCCACTAGTTTATTGAAGTTAAAAAGCTGTTTGGGTCTCATGGAAATATATCATTTACATGGATTAATACTGAAGCGATTCTTTTTACATTATTTAAACACTAAGATATGCATATTAAACATTTGCAAAATAAATATAACAATTGTCCCAGTAACATTAGCACAAACATCATCTGCTGCAATCCAGCACAAAATATGTGGACATAACTATTAGGAACCATCTGGTGACCTGGCACTTGCTGGTACAGGAATGAAATTTTAATTAAGTTTTATTATCAGAAAGTGTAAGTGACAGCTCCCACTTGAAACCTCAGAGCCAGTAAACTGTCCACATAAAGAGAAGGATGTCACCCAGTTAATGGGTTGGATCACACTGCTTGATTGCATACTTTGTAAGTAATGTGCTCCTTCCCCATGTTCTTGGGCATAAATTGCTTGTGCAGTTGGAATTTTAAGAAGAACTGACCATATGGCAGGTAAATTGGGAATCACACTGCAATTTACAAGAACAAGGCAATACAATAGATGAGTCATTCATTCCCCAGGTTTGGCATGCCAGGATTGCATCTTGTGCAAGATAAAAGCCCAAAGGAAAGACATTGTAACAATAAGACTATTCCAGCTACCACTGAAACAAAGCTTAGAAGTGTAAGAAAACTTCTCTCCTGCCCCAGCACTCAGTATCAGACAGTGATTCATTCACGTGTTGGTCTTCAGGTCCTAGAATAGCAGCCCATCAGCACTAGATGAACAAGCCCTAGATTTCTTGTCCTCTCTCAGCCATTGGTAACTATTACTGCTATCTTTAACATTTAGTACATAACACTAAGGATCTATCAAAAAAAAAGTCACCTCATCCAAAAATGGTTCATCTTTTTAATATTACAGTTGAGTTATAATTCTAGTTCCACTAAAGGCATCGACTCTGCAGGTACTGACCCATGAAAGTTATTAAAGATCTCAATTTTGCAGCCAATAAACCAATTTGCGATTCAATCATGAGCACCTGGAGAAGGCCTGTTCTGCTTCTATCATCTCCAGTTGTCTAAACTAGAATCAGAATTTGCAAATAAGAAAATTAAATCCAGATTGTGACCCTTTGCACTTTGGGTTAATCCAAGAAAATTCCACAGATCCTCACTGCTGAAGAGAGTTACAGTTTCAATCTTTGGAGAATTTCTCCAGTGCACTTTCACAAATACGCAGATACATTTGAAGCTGCAACATTAACCTTGAGGTGTCCATCAGCTTAAGAAGTAGAGGATTTCTCTACATTCATTTTTAAAGCCTCAGTAATTCTCTTTTAGCAGAAGTGACTGTACAGACAGAAATCACTGCTGTCCTCTGCACAACCAAACAACCACAGCTTTTAGATTAAGCTTCATTGCACAAATATAATGTCAGTTAGTGTTTATATTTATGCTTTTGGGGCATTTTGTGTTAAATAATGTATTTTTCACTCAGAAAATTATTTCTTTTAGGCCCTATGTTTAGTCAGGCAGCAAGCTTTGTACAAACAGAAACTATCGTCAATGTTGAAAAACCCTAACATAAATTGACTCTACTCCTAAATTCAAGGAAACATCAGTAGCATAATCCTTTTCTCAGAGTAAGCTCTGCAAGGAAGCTAAATGGCCAAAGTGCTCCCAAGGGCAGCAATTAGTATTTTAGCCAGTGGATTCATTTGAGGAGACTTGTAAATTTAATGAATTCCCCAGTAGTCAATCCATCATAGTCACTAATATGCTGGCAATCTTGCTACTGATAATGTTGCCAATACATTATAAGCCCTCATTTATTGCTTTAAATTTTAATTCAACGAATTCTGCATGTGAACTCTTCTCAGATGGTGATACTTTGTGCTAATGCAATCATAGATGGGCCATTTGGGAGCATAACAACACTGAACTCGGAACACTTGGCAGGACATCATTGGGAAGGCAAGACATTTCTCACCCGAGATTCTAATCTCTTACTTCCCCAATAGTTGTGCCTCTAAACTAAAACATAATTAGATATACCTCTTCTGAGCTTCTTTTTATGGATTATAGGAAGGCACAGGGGAGAGGTATGAGCAAAAACTCAGGCTCCCTAGATATTCAGCCAGCTTTTACACATGAATATGGAAGTGCTGAATTCAGCAGTGACATACAGAACTACAGGCAATAGTGCTTGAAGAAATCAAGAATTCATCTAACCCATCCCCTTGCCCTAAGGCAAAAATCAACTTGTAGCTATATCTGTCCTGACAGATTTTTGTCTAGCTCTTTCTTAGAAAAAAACAAACAAACAAACAGGAAGAGAGATTATGCATCTTCCCCAGGCAGCACATTCCTCTGCTTAATTATCCTGAATGTTAAAAGGTTTTCCCAGTGTCAAACCTCAGTGTCCTCTGATACAATTTAATGCCACTATTTTCCCTCTTATATGCCACAGACAAAGAGAGCAATTTCTTCTTTTCCTCTTTAAGGGAGCTTTCTGCATACTTAGGACTTGTGTTTCCTCTTGTTTTTTTCTCTGGACCAAGCAACCACAGCTCTTTCAGCCTTCCCTTCTTTCCAATAAGAGCCATACACATCTTCCTTGCGATACAGTATCCTAAAACTATACACTGTCACTCCAGTGGAAGTTTCTCTGGGACCTCAAAGGACCTTGCACACCTTTCAGTCTCTCCCTGTTTAGTATTACCTGCAAGTATAATACCCATGATCCCTCTTCTAACAGTTTCTAATGAAAAGATTGAGTATGCCCAGAGTCATAATAGACCCTTACAACGCCTCGCTACTGCTTACCACCATTTGATCAGTGACCCATGGAGAACTATGCACCGAGAACACAAAACCAGCCACATGAGAAATTTCACATCCAGAGCATGTTTCCCCAGCTTATCTGCAGGGATGTCAGAGCATTCTAATGTCAGGGCTTGTGGCATCTATTGATTCTCCCCATCAAAACGGCCTGTCTGTATGGTCATAGAAAAAAATAGATTAGTCTGATTTAATTTCTTCTTGACAAATCCATGCTGGCTATTATCCCTTTCCTTGTCAACTTTCAAGCACTATTACAATGTTCATGTGATTGTTTATTCCATTTCCCTCATGGATTTCAAAAGGAAAACAGGCAACGTGCAGGTAATTGGTAGTAGAGACATTCTGTCCTGAAAAACAAATTATGAGTAAGGGAACAAAACATACCTCAGTGGCTTATGTCTATAAGCAACCAAAACTCTAATAGAACAAACTGCAGCAGAACAGGGAAAGAACGAAAGAAAGAAAGAAAGAGAGAAAGAAAGAAAGAAAGAGAGAAAGAGAGAGAGAAAGAAAGAGAGAGAGAAGGAAAGAAGGAAGGAAGGAAAGAAGGAAGGAAAGAAGGAAGGAAAGAAAGAAAGAAAGAAAGAAAGAAAGAGAGAAAGAAAGAAAGAAAGAAAGAAAGAAAAAGCCTTTAAGTGACACTGAAGAAATCCTTTATGTTCCTTACTCATATTCATTGTTATTGTTAAGATAGACCCAACAGAACACACAAAAACTTAATAATGATAACATTAAACCATAGCAGTATGATCAGACCCCTTCAAATCCCTGAACAACTTTGCCTTAACATTACAACTTAACTGCTATCAAACTACACTAGCAAGACATGCAGTTTAAGAGGCTCTAAAGAGAAGTAAATAAAATTGCATTTCCACTAAATAGAAAATTTATTTCTATGTAGGCTGGAACTAACTTACAGTACAGATTTCGTACCATCAATGTTTAGGAAGAAGTTTCCTTCCAGGTGTAATCAGGAAGAGAATCAAGCACCAGCTCTTGCTGGCTACAGAAGAACTCAAATTGGAAACAAATTCAAATGCTTAAGGAGACATAGTACTTGGGGTATGTCAAAAATAATAAACTAAGCAGGCTCAGAGCACAGACCTGTGTGCTGGCACAGGTACAGCCATGCTGTTATCAGCCTGCAGCTCACCAGCTGGGCTTTAGTTGCATCCAGCAGCTCTATCCCACATATGCAGGCTTGGGCTGCAGGACAGCATGGGCTGGGGCCAGCTGCCAGGAAAAAGACCGTGTAAGACTGTCCCTGTCTAGAAGAAGAAGAAAGTGAAGATGCTGAAATGATTGTGACTCTTCCACTTGCCGATGGGCTGGAAGGTAAACACAGCCTGCTGTATTTACTATTAGATATGTAGCCTTGGAGACCAGCCTGAAAATAGAAAAAGTGCTTTACACCGTAAGTGGTGTAAAGCACCTTACTGAGAATTTGGGACAAGTTCAGAGCATGTATCTACCCAGTCCCTGAGTGCCATGTCAATGCTGTATTTTTGGTTTAGCGTGGAAGTAGCTTGCTCTCTGCTCACCACATTAAAAGGCCAGGCTAGGCATCCAGTGGTTCATATAGAAAGGGCAGGGAAAAGGACCTAAATCCATACAAGCCTTGCCCACAGATCCTAGTGCATGCCTAGTGCACACCTCCCTTTTTTTCCTATTCAAGAACTGCATTTTCCTCTTCACATTGTGGCAGATTCAAGTCCACAGTCTAGGAGAGATTGGCATAAGCCTGTTTTCCCTATGGAAGGGCATAATTTCAAAGTTATCTTTTCTCCCCAAAGGACCCCCAATGCTCCCCTCCAAATCCCAGTTTTTGTGGTAGAGAGTCTTGAATGTAGCTGGAAGGGTAGACATTGCAGCTCTTCACATGAACTTCAAAAATAAAGCAGAAAAGTTTATGCTTACAGATCCCACTGTCTCCAATCTTTACCTCTGTTTGGATCTGACACTTCCAGAACTCCTCTTCATTCAACCCAGCAGAACCAATTCACTTAATCATTGAACTGAACTTCCCTCCACTATGTATTTTCACTTGTGTATCCCTTGATAACCTTTTACCTTCTTACCAACATCTAAGCATTTTCTTTTCAAAACTGTACAAGCTCTTTCACAGTTGGATTCAGGTTATATTTCCCCCAAATAAAAACCTGCAAATCCTTCCCTTCTTTATTTTTTTAAAACTGTTTTGATTCAAGACTCCACTGTGTCACACTCTTCATGCAAAAGAATGCTTTACAAAACTTACGAGTCTTCCATTCATTAATTTTGACCATTCAGTTGGCCCTTTCATGCCTAGAAAATAATTCTTAAGGAGAACATTTTCAATTTATTCTCATCTGAAAAACTACTGTGTATTGAGCACCAGTTTGAATAAAGCTGAATGACAGCTTGATCAAAGTCAAAAGTTAGGTTTTATGTCTCAGCAAAAACCAGTGGAATCTATAAAAACTAAAACAAAATTCTTTAGAGTGAAAGAAGAGAGTATTTCAGGATTTTTCTTTTTTAATAAACCAACATTTAAACAATAATATTTTTTTAAAAAGCATAAGGCATCCAACAGGTGGACTGACACTTGCATTTCAGTAAAGAAAGAGAACTTTAAAAGTTAGGAACTTCAAAATCAGCAGCGGAATTTGCAAAGCTAGAACAGAGCTGCAGCATGCCATCCTTCATTGCTTATGCATGACTCCAGCTTTAGTGGGCTTAATAAATCATTCTGAGCCTTGCATTCATAGTGAATTTTTAAAACTATCTGTCAAATAGATACTTCTTTAAATTCTGCATTTAGAATAAATTTTGCTTTAACCATGCAAAATGTATCCTTTAAACACACACTTAAACATGTAATGATTGGAGTAGGAACTTCAATTTTTAACTTTAAATTTGCCACACAACAATATCAGCCCATTCCTACTTCACAAGGGAAAAAGACAGCACCACCTGTAAATGTATTTTGCATTTTGTGATTCAGTTTGATTTCACTGTTCATGGATAATCCTTAGATGTGATGCAAGAGCTTCTTACGTTTTTTCCTAATTCTTTCCCTATAGAAAGCTATTCCACAGCAAGTGGGTTAGCACATTTGTGTGATATGCTCTTTTTTCTATGGCCCATCATAAGTCATTAACTTTTGACTCTAAACTTGGTTTCTGTTGTCAAAAGAATAAAGTACAGTGAGCCAAATCTGAAGCAGATTTGCTCAGACGGTTTGGGATTTCAGTAACTATTGCCTTAAGCATGGATATAGAGCTCATAATACAGTTCCTATTACATTAATCAGGCTTGAATCTACTATAGAAAAATGAATTTTTAACTTGAAAACGAAAGATAAAAAAATTATTTACTAAGTCAGATTTCTCAAGCTCTTGGACTGGAGGCTTCTTGGCAAAAACAAGAGTTTTGCCTTCTGTGTTACTCTCCCTTAGGCAAAAAGAGACGGGTTGCCTGCTTTTACAGAGTGGAGACGCATCCATTTGATGTCGACTCTTAGCTGGAACCTATCAGATTTAACAACAGAAGCAACTTTGAATTCCAGGACTAAGTCCTTGCTTAGTGCAAGCAAGGAGGTGGGGAGATGCAGATTGGCAACAATATGGAGAATCTGTCATCTCATTAATGCATTTAATAAGCATATTTTTCGAGTCAGCTATTCTTGGATTAGTTTCCTTTGGATGCACCACATTTAAAGGTGTTAACCCTCAGAGCATACAAATTCAAGAGGAAGAAGTTCTAAATTATGGAACAGATTTCTCTTCAACAGAGGACAAACTGGAGAAGTTATCACAGAGCCAGAGCACAATAAAGCCTGTCTTTCAAAGATAAGCTGAAAAGATCTCTCCATTGGGAACTAACCACTTAGTTAAATAATGATATGCCAAGTTTTAAAAGCTGTTTTATCTAGGACTTTACAAAGTAGGCTGTACTGGATGTAACTAAAGGCCCAGTAAAAACGCTGAGAAAAGGTCACATGTACAATAGCCCTTCCTCAGTATACTTGACAGCCTTTGCTGGATGCATTGGCCCAGTGGCACAACCTTGACAACACACTGATGATGATCCCTGCAATGCTGAAGTAATAATTTCAGCCAGCTGCACCCCAGACACCCTTGCTCCATCCTTTTATCCTGTGGGACAGCACACATGGGATTCTCTCAGATCCTTCTGACTTCAAGGGCCTGTGGTGGAAACACAACCCTTCTTCCAAAAGAGAGGTGGCAAAAGCAAAGGATAATTCACAACACACACTTTAGCTCCAGTTTTGGAAAAGAAATCAGATCAGGCTAACTACATTTGAAGAACTAGAGATACTTTCAGGCTGACCTGATGGCTGAGATACAGTCCTTCTTAGTTGATCTTGGGTAAGTTTAAATTGGGTTCCTTCAAATTACAGCCATTGCCCTTAGCAATTGACACAACCCATTAGTCAGTCTTTATATCCAGAGTGATATAAAGTGGTGAACTTTGGGTCTTGAGATGAATGCTGGATGGACACAAAGATAGGTTGAAAGCCTGTGAGTAGCATCCTTTTCTGCTCTCTGGGCTGATCAAGAATGGCACTCTGTCCATCTCTTGGGTGCCAAAAGCATTGGGCACTCAGTTAATATTACTTTTCTAAATAACTGATCCTTTTCCTAAGTTCCTACACTGGCATTGACCATGATGTACAAGCCAAAGGGAAAGTTGCTTTTCCACAAGCTCAGCCAAACATGCTGTCTTGAAAGCAAGAGGAGCTTATTTATATGGATGAGCCAAGCAAATGAAGAGATGGAGTTACTGACAGCATGCTGGAAGAGCTCTGGTTTTGGAATAGCTACTGGCAACATGAAGGCTCAGTGATCAGGAACCTCCATCCCTACTTTCCCACAATGCCCCAACATACTATTAAGTTGTGAAAAGTTGTGAAACACTGCAACTGAAGGGGAAGAGATCACTAGCCCTTTAAAATCTTCTGTTGTTTAGCACTGGTTCTACAAATAGGCAGAATATATAGTTTATGCCAGACTCTTTTAGTCCCCTGAGAGTCCCTTTCTGTAAAAAGAATTTTTCCCTTAGATATCTCTGAGTTCAGAAACAATACAAGCTATTCATCATTGTCAAGTTTTGAACTTCTTCCTCTTCACAACAGATTTCTGAATAATAAATATTCATTTATTGACCTAGAAAATCTGATTTTTTTGCAGGCTTTTTTACTCATGGCAACACAATCAAATACTGCATTTTCATCTGCATATTCTCCACCCTCAAATATCCATCCTCCTCTAAAAATATTACAGGTAACAATAGTAATAATACAAAAGTAGTCTCAAAAATAATCCAAACCCTTGTGTAACCACAACAAATCAAGGCTGAAGGGTTGTGGGAAAGTCATTAGACCATGAGGGACCAAAACCAGGGTGATGAGATAAACCTCTTGGTTAAATGTCCCACATGGTTACTGAGTCACAAGGGTTTAATTCTTAATTCATAACTTATATCTGGGGAAAAAGGTTTCATAGAGAATTTAGTCTTCATGTAAGCAGAGCAGCAGAAACCAGACACTAATAGTTTCTCCTCAAACCCAACCATACCCACAGAAGTAGCTGTGAGAGATCAGCTCTGGTCTAATTCTCTTAATTCTCCTCTAGTTCTCTCACTACACAGAAAAAAATAGCCTAAGACCTACAGAAACATCCACTGAATCTCCACTCCAGTGACCCATCATTCTACCTTCACTCAAAGCAGTGACTTCTTCCCTGGACTCTGACTGTCACCACAGGGACAAGCTAGGACATGGGCCTACCTCAGCAGGGTCACGGAGACCAGCAATGCTGCAGCATGACTAGAGCACGGACTGACAACTCCAAGGATTGAAAAGGGGCTCTGGATCATGGGCAGGGTGGTCCCAGGCAAGACTTGCCAGGGCTACTAAGACCTGTGGGTGCCTCCAGGGCTATGACACTCTTCTTCCACATATCTTTATCCAGTACAACACAGACCTTCCCACTGAAGGAACAGTTGGCATAAAATTCAGAGCCGCACTTGATGTAGTCTCCCTACTACCTTTCAAAAGGAGATTGCTGAAGGGTCTCAGGTGTTTAGCCCAATCCACATAGCTTTTCCCAGTATGAGATACCCTCAGTCATGTGATGGGGAGCAGCTGTAGGTACTTCTTCCTCATCCAAGCATACCTGTGGCTGCATTGACTCCTGGTCTTCCCTTGACAGCACATAAATCCTCCTTAATTCCTCCTCTGTTGCCCAGGATAGAGTATGATGCCACAGGCATATCATACTTACTCTGTAAGTGTACAGCAGTGCTGACCCTTGTAATAACTTGTCTGCAAATTAACACTCTGCTTCATCCCCACAGCATTTGGCATACTTTCTCAAGCTCTTCTTTTTTCCATAGCTTCCCACAAATGCAAGCAAGGGAACAGCAGTGACAGTAGCCATTTGCCATCTCATGGCACAGGGGGGTTTCCTGCAAATGCACTTTACCTAAATGCCATCTGCTTTCCCACACAGTCAGAAATGTTTTTCTTGGGTAAGGAGTTACCCTGGATCTAGTTTATATAACCCTCTGAGGCATGTTAAGCCCAATGCCTAATTGTTTTCAAGATGAAGATATATTATTTAGACAATCAGGGTCTAAAATTATGTGTCCTAAAGTCTACTTGTGGTTAATTATAAAAAGGAGTAGGAAAAAAAAAATCTCTTGTTTTTTTCTTTGCCTCTGACTGAACTCCCCCAGTTTGTTTGTGCTAGCTCTCTTGTTTATAGCCAGCATGGATCTCACACTGGGCTGTCCTGAGATGCATTCATGATTTCAAAGTACTCTGTTCCTCTGTGCATTCCTCACCCTTGCTACAAGAGTGTTATTAATCACCTAAGAGTCCCATATGTCTCCAAACTGAAGAGCTCATCACTCCCTCCAGAAGCATCTTCCTAAAGCCTCATGGGTGAGCCTGCCCATCCTCCCTGTGCCTTCTTCTGCTGACCCCAGAGCACGTACAAATTGTGCTGACTTTTCAAAAGAAATGACTGCAGGTGCCTTGTTCTTTGTTTATTCTGGCAAGGCTGAAAATAGCAAGTGCTAACAAATATTTTGCCCTTCACAAGGCTTCTCACAGAGATGCAGCTGTTATCTCATCTACTGAAAGTGCCAACCCTAAGGGTAAACCAGACACTTAATTAGGTTAGGATAAGCTTCAAAAAGGTGACTATCTAAAATTAGTACCCATATTGCTGTGTGGGCTCAGATCCTTACACCAAGTTCTCACTTATATTGTAGGGAAAAATTATTTCAAATATTTTGTTTCCCATACTTGTGTCTCATGTATTGATGGCTCTGTTTAATCATCAAAAGCAGCAAGAGGAAAAAGCATGGTTTTGTTGAGGTGGACAGACACCTATGACTTAACAGGAAACTTTCAGAGAATATATCACCAAATAGTTCTAAATTTACAAACCTGCTAAGGCAAGGTGCATCCACGAGGAGTCCACTGCAGATTTTACAGTGAGATCATTGTGTTATTAAGTTTTTGGATTTTTGTCTGCATCCTGTGAAAATCCACACAACAAATGGTGGAACCTGAGACACCTTTTCCCCAGTAAACTTTAACTCCCTAACACAAGAAACTTCCTGTCATTAGGGACACAGTAGTTAGAGCCAAGTTTGCAAGGAACAAATTCAGGTCTGATTCAATTATTAATATACATTTCAAAGTATATTGGGCTTTGGACAAATAGCCCCCAAAGTGAGATAAATAATTTTATTTTCTGAGCCTCTACCATCCATATTAAAAGAAAAAGTTGTTCAAGCCCTTTGCCATTTTAATGAAATAACAATTAAAATGATACTAATGCAGAACACAATTGTTTTTGAAATTGAGCCCCATATGAGAGCCTCACCAAGGAACTTGTGTCTCACAGTTCTTCTGCAACAGAGTCTACAGGAAAAGTTCCAAGAGAGACTAAGCAAAAGGTCAAATCAGAACATTTATAATGGCTTAGTTTGAAGTGTCACAAAGCTCTGGGTACAATCCTTTAATCCATTTTTGCAACACCCCATCATACTTTTTTTTATATATTCAGGAAGAGAGTCATGGGCCTTCTGACTTCTTTTTTTCCATTATGCCTGCTCTAAGGTTTGAAAGCTTGTCTCAAAAGTTAGAAGACAACTAGAGCAGCATGTCAAGATTATGTTTCCCTGCTCAGGTATATGAAACTATTTTTAAAATTATGGGGTACTATAGCCTGGTTAAGAGGTAAAATGGATTCAGCTTGATTTAAAACACTTGAGGCTAAACTGTGTTTAATATTTAAACAGAAATTGCCTTCCTGGGATTTCATACAGGCTATGTCAGTTATATCTGTAGTTTCACATAAGCACATAACACACACATGATAACTTACTGCAATTAAAAATAAATACACCAAATCCTTGTATCAGTCCTTAGAAAAGCAGATGTAAAAAAGACTACAACCTGAAGTTCTGAGTTGCTAAAATATCCTTTCTAATGGCTTTGACAATCATTGCATAGGTAGAGGGAAGATTAGAAAACCAAGAACTTACTTCAAATAAGAAAAGACACCTCAATGTCCATCTCAGACTTTTGACTGTCATCCTGTTTTTCTTCAAGTTTGCAGACTTCTGTGCCCCACTGTTACTCAGGAAAATGCTTATTGTAATAAGGGTGGAAATATTCCCCTGCAACTGCCCCATGCAGTGTAAGGAAATAAAAGAAATCTCCTTCTTTTCTCTGGAGAGATTCCAGCCTCTGTACGTTTTTATAGTAAAAACAACAATAAACATTCAGGTCCCTCAATAAAATTAATCATTAAAATCCCACAGTTTCTCCTCTCTCAGCAGGGGAAGAAAATCAGTCTGAAAATAGGAATTGTTATGGAAGATCCCTGGGTAAGTATAGTAGCTTCTCACCCAGATAATTTTTTGTAAATGCCCAGGGCCTTGGTTCTGCATTTTCCACAAAAAGCATGCAGTAAGAAATGTGTGGACAAGCAGCCAGGATCTAGGACCATGTATTACAGAAGCATAAAGTGCATCACAACTGTCCTTTTTGTGACAGTCATCATCAAGGAGGGCTGGAAGAAGTTGTGAGTCAAGAGTTCCCTCAGGCCAAAAGCAACACCTGTGGGTTGCTCTGTGGACTTAGCCTATACTGGATGATAGCTCATGGATAGGAGCTGTCTAGCCCAGTTTCTATTGCTGTTACAGATAGCAACCCACACGTATTCCAGTTGCTCCAGCTTATTCTCTTTAATTTGTTTCACAATGCTGTGATTCATGACTGGATGGTATCCAGAATTCCCACTTGTAAGGGAGCCCAAAATAATGAGCAAGAGCTGTTTCAGGAGTTCCTGACTGAACTGGTTGGGCTTACTTGAACAGTTCTGTTTCAGGGCTCCAAGCAGGTCCATGCTGAGCACACAAGGAGAGAGAACTCCATTGCTTTATGAAACTCACACAGCTGCAAAGTCTTCTGCACCCCAGGACAGACAGGACCTGATGTTATAACCCCTCAGGGAGCTAGGCAGGAAACATCTGTTTCACTTTTCAAGGACATACCTTAAGGAAATCACTATGTCATAGAATTTGAGAATTTCAATATCAAATAATAACTCAAAAGCCCTTATATTTGCTTCTGTCTAAGTGTGTGGGGGGGTAGAAAATAAGTAAAGAGAAAGCCTTTAAATGTTATTCAATGAAGTAATCACTGCTAAATTTGTCTGTAAAATATATATTGCTGAGGTCAACTGACAGCTTTTGTCACAAACTTTACTGAGTTTTTTCCTAAAAACATACCAAATTTCAGACTTCTCTGAGAACAACTGAACTTTTCCTGATACCTAGCTTTTGGCACACCTGTTGAAGACCTATTTAGAAGAGCTTTTAATTTAGATGCAAATAATCATTCTTTCAAGACAAAAGGTAGCAAGTATCATAATCATTCATGTTGATAAAGTACAGAAGGGGCTGGAGTTACACTGGAGAGCAGTCTGACCTACCATCTCAAGGCTTAAATTAATTACATAAGGAAATTTACCATTTTTATATTTTACTTTTACAGGTCATTAAATATCAATGTAATTGCTTCTCTGTTTCCTTTCTAGAACATGAATTCTAATTAATAGTATTGTAGTAAGTTAATGTAATATGGTAATGACTTGAGAATAGCTTAACTGTTGTCATTAGAGAGCACCTGCAGATGCTCAACCAATTGGCTCATTCATTATCTGACCATTCTCATGTATCTATACATGGAGAAAACTTCATCTGCAGGACAGGTAATGAAGTATTTCCAGCATTACTAGGGGGAAAAGCTTTGCTTTTTCTAAGGGTGAAATGTCTAAGGGGAAAGGAGGAGGTTGTGGCTGCACAGGAAAAATTTTTGTTGACATCAGTGACATTTTAGGAAATTGAACTATCTCTCAATCTCTGTAACCAGAACATCCTGTCCTATACTGCCTTCCCCTGCAGCTATTATAATTGTTTAAATGCCGCCTCAGATTGCAAATGCCCACAAACTCTGTGTAAGTTAAGACTGGACCATTTCTACATCATTCCATGCAAATTCGCATATAGACATGATGGAGAATAACCAGATGGCCTTGTTTTTGCTTCACTTAATGGGGCTTATCTAGATGAAAAGAGAATTGTTTCTGGAGACCTAAAAGGGAGGAAATTGAAAAATATAGTTTAAAATTTCAATCCCTATTACCAAGAATTCTCTTTTTTTAAGGTGTTACAGCAGTGTCAGGGTATTTGAACTGCTAGCCAGCCCTTTTTTTCAGTATTTGCCTTCCTAAAGGTTGGCATTTTCTTTATGGTTTGTATACCTTCAAGCATAGCCTGGAACTTAAAAAGTCAATAAAAATGAAGGACATATGCTTCATGGAAGTAAAATACTATTTCCAATATGGAGGTAAGGAAGCAGAGGGAAACAGAGTGAAGTGACTTTCCACAGTCACTTCAGTTAGAAATAACGTAAGTAGCAACCTGGAATCAAAGAAAAATTGAAGTAGGGAGATTGTCTCATGCAGCATTCCACTCCCTGCGGGGACAGCTTCAAAGGAATAGCTCAGACCCTTGCCCAGTCAAGGAAGATTGACTGGTCTGCAAGGATGGGGACCCTTCACCTTCCCCAGACAATGTGTTCTCATACTGCATCCCCCTGGCTGTGGTATTTTTTGTCCCTGTACCAAGCCAGTGTTCCTCATTGCAGTGTGTAACTGATGCCACTGTGTGCCTGCCACTGTGCAGTGGGAAGAGCCTGGCTCGATCTCCTCAGCCCTGCTAGCTGTGGGCAGCAAGCAGACCTCCCTGTGTTTTCTCCAGACTTCACAAAGTCCCTTCATCTCACCATGTGCTGAAATTGTTTCCATTCAGAAGCGAGTGTGCTTTTATTCGTGGCTAGAAATTTATGGATTTGCCTGTCCTTGTTTCCACATGAGGGTTGGTAGTTTTTCAGGACTGGCATGCAAGACTGTACTCTGCTTTCCTAAATTAGAGACTATGTGTGCTGGTAGGAAGCAAGCAGGAGATGCTTCCTTTTCAGCGGGTGACAGTGCCAATCAGCCTACAAGGAGTACCAGGCATCTGTGTGAACGTGTGGCTCCTGGCAAGTGTAGTTCCTGGGGCTCCTTCATTCCCAAATGCTGTCTTTCCCAAAATGCTGCAGGCCCCAACTCTTTCCTTTGCTTGGAAACCTGCCTGCAGTTAGTGCTGCCTGAGCTGCCTCGGTCATAAGGACTGAAATAGATATAACCTTGTTTCCAAAGCATGCTGCAGTTATGTAAAGCATAAAAGGACTGTTCATCTCTTTGTGAAAGGCAATGGGAGCTCTTTACAGGTTCTCACTCTGCAAGTTAAGACTCACAATGTTAATAGAGGCTCTACCCTGACAGCCTTTAAGTGAGAAGGAGGACAGGTGACCTTTGTGGCATGTGCTGTAAGTTTCTGTAGCACAAGAAACATTACAGCACCATTTTTGAGAGAGAAGAGGCGAAGTTCTGGCAAAGGAGCACAACTGAGTGAAACAGGCTGCATATGCCCTGCAACCTCCTCTCCTCAGTAGCAGAGATCTGATTTTGCTCTTAGATTTGTTAAAATACAGTAAAGTAACAGCAGAATTCCACAAAGAATGGACCCTTAATTCACAGAAAGATAAATGTGCCCTTTATTCTGCTTCAGTATAGATCATCCTTATCTATATATTTGACATCCAGGTTCACTAAGTCCAGGAACTATTGTGCAGCAGAACTATAAAAGAGCATTCATTCTGATTTAGTTTTGTAATTAATCTGAGGCCCTTGGATCTAATTCAAGGCCATCTCAGCGTCTAAGTTTTTAGAAGAGTTGTTCCTATTTTATACCAGCATGTGTTAAAGAAAATATTGGCCTCTTTTCCTGGAGCTGGACATGTGCAATGCTTACATGTAAAAATAATCCCACTGAGATCCCCCTAGCTGCTTTGATTGCAAAAAAGCCAAATGTTCCTATCTACTATACAGCAAGAAAAGGAGCAAAGGGCTCTGCAAACTGGAAGAAAGGACAAGACAAAAGCACAGATGAGGTGGGAAAGAGCTTTGCCACATATTCCTGGTAAGTTTGCAGAATTTCTTCCATATTTACACTGCAGTTTGAAATCTGTTCAGAGAACCCAGCCAGCAGTCCCTGGAAAAAGAATTACCTTTAACAATCAGTCAGACTTTTTTTAGTCAAAGTTAATGCTTCTTGCAGCAATGTCACCAGCACCTAGGTGCAGCTGAAATTGCCCACTGCAACACAGAGCAGTAGCAAAGCAGCTCTCACAGGCAGGATTTTTAAGGGCACAGCTACCACATCTTGGAACAGTGAGCAAGAGCAAACCAGTGCCACAGCCCTCTGGCTGGAACAGGGCCCTTAAGCCCTTGTGCCAGGCTTTAGAGCTGTTGGAAGGTGAAGCTGAAGTCTGCTGAGCAGCTGCAGTACACACTGTGTGCCCCAGCCTTTCCTTTCTTGCAGCTGGGAAGTCTCAGGTTTGCAGCAGGCACAGGCTCCATAACACTCATGCTATCACAAACCTCTTCTCACTCCAGGAAACTGCTTTAGGTTTATGTCAGTATGCAGAGCATTTCAGATAGCTTCTCCTCTCTACAAAAGTAGAAAGGTAGGAGGCATTTCACCAAGATGAGCAGGAGCTAGCACAGAAGCAGTGAAATGACTCCTCACAGTTTCACAGGTGCTAAAGTTTGACTAGCTTTTGGCTGACAGCTAGGGAAAAAATGAGAGATGTGCTTTCTTTTTGTCCTTTTGCTCTCAGGAAAGATCTTGAAAGAGCTAACTTCAACAAGACTAGAAAATGGGAGAAAAGAGACAAGGGAAGTAGAATAGTGATGACCCTAAACTGACTGTTCACTCTCTCCTCTGTGATTCATTCCAACTCACCTACTTGACCTGCATACAACTCCTTCCAGCAAGGGGGGGAAAATCTCTTTTTGGGATGTGAGCATGCTGCTAATAATGGCAAGGTTGTGGATTCGATTCCTGTATGGGTTGTTCACCTAAGAGTGGGACTTGATGATCCTTGTGGGTCTCTCCCAACTACAAATAACCTGTGCTTCTGTGATTTTTTTCTGAATAGAGAATGCTCAGTCATCTACAGTTTCCTCCCTCACTGTGAGAGATTGCAGTCCAGAATGGAAACAGGAGACTGTCATAGCAGTGATAGGGGAAGTGAATAGGGGAAGTTATCTGCTACTGAAACAAACAGTGTAAAAAAAAAAACAAAACAACAAAACAAAAAAACCCCCAACCAAAACCAAAAAAATAACAACAAGAGAGAATCTGCCAGATCAGACATAAACATGAGATTCATTACTTCTCTGAGAAGAACTACTTGTGTTCTGTCTGCTATCTCAGTAATGTCTGAACTATCTCAATAGCAAAGAAGGAGTGTTAGAATGCATATAAGAAAGGAAGTAAGAACAAAATAGTGAAGTTCTATGTGACAGAAATTGGAAACTCAGACTTTTGTGCTAACATGAAGTACTGACAGTCCTTTGCAGTTGCCCTGTTTGACGTCAACCCCTCGGTGTGGTCTGTCCTGTGCCACCAGTACCTAGCTGACCATGAAGGGTATCAGGCTGACAGCCAGCCAGAAGGCCTCCACTGTAGCGGCCTTTGCAGAATTGGCTGCAGCTGGAATACATGGGAGTGGAACTACTTTTCATTTTTCATTAAAAAAATAACCCTCTCCCTTTTCTGGATCTGGGAAGAGACAAAGGTAAAATAAAGTCTGGATCATAAGGATAACAAATTGTCAGCTCCAGTGAATTATCACTATCATGAATTTTTATTTTTACTTAGTGATGCATCTTGAGGAAACTACTAAGTGTGCACGTTGCTTTCTGTTAATGCACCTTAATGCATGGTAGAAGGTAGGGGAAATCTAACCAGTCTTCCTTAAATTTAGAATTCTTGTATTTGGAAAACCTTGTAGCACTCTGAGATTCTATATGCAAGTTGTAACATTTATTGTACCTTACAATATTTTGCTCTATCTTAATACAGTTCTGCAGTAGTCAGCAAAGCGTCTATTCTGAGTTCTTCCCAGTTACAAATTTTCCAAAGGAAATTCATTTTCCAGGGTCATTTAAAAAATATATTATATTCCAAGCTGTTAGCGGATACTTTTCTTTGAACTGGTTTCAGTCTTTGTTCTCCAGCAGCCAACCCACTTGCAAAGAGTATTTCCAAGGCTTGTTATTCACCTGCAAGATCCTGGCAACACTACAGAACTCACTGAAGATGTGTGATATGGAATCACTTCCCCAGCAGACTGATCCTGCCTTCACAACCTTGCCATTAAAGGTAATTACCTACATGACCCATCTAGAAGTCTGTACATAGAGGGAATATTAACTTTGAAGGCTCTCAATTTTATTCTCTGGGACTATTTGAGTAATTCCTATTTGCAGCAACACTGAAGTGGCTATGGACAGATGTGTACATAGCTTTAGTAGTTGTTCAAGAGCTAAGACTACCTTTTTTGATTCTCCAGTCAGTTCTCAGATGCCTCTAGGTGATGAAAACATAGTTAACCCTTGGGATTTAGAATTATACCACATGCCGCAGATTCAGCTAAAAATGCTTTAGCTGCTGGACCACAATGTCATATTGTCATATTAAGCCAATTGACTGAACCACTGCTCAACCCTCAGACAGGCCATTTCTTTTTCTAACCATGTGATTCAAGAGGAGACCAGCAAGCACTGCATCCTGGCAGTGAGAAAAGCTGAACCTGTTCATTCCATAGCTGAATTTGTCCCTTTCTGCTACCAGCCAAGGGTGACAGATGAAACATTGTGTTAACCTGATGTAATTAAAAGATAGACCTAGCGGGAGACAGTACAAGCAACAGCTGTCAAAACATAGCTCAGGCACAACATTTAAGTGTCTCTTATCAATGTTTATTCATTCATAGGTTGTACTAATAGAGGAGAGTTTGTGTACAGCTGAAAATGCATGTCTGGACTTGGGAAGACAAACAGTCTTTGCAGGTTTCTCACAGAACTGTGCAACACTGGGGCTTATTGTTAACACACCAGCTCAGTACTTTGTATCTAAGACTAGCTCTAGACAGTGTCTGATGTTTGCAGTGTCATGCATCACAGAAGTGGATCCCAATGATTGCTTGCTCAGAAGTCCTGTTTCTCCATCTCAGTGATAACCAATGGGCTTTACTATGCAGAAATTGTCCCTTTGGATATCTTCAGTTTAGACAATTTCTGGCAGAAGAGTGCTGCCTTTGCAGTTAAATACAAGTACTGCAAATGAGGAGTGTTTGGCTAGATTTTACTCTTTGTAACAGGGATGGTCAGGAAATCCACTGCCCTGTCTAAAACAGTAGCTTGGGTGACTACTTGGCTGCCTTCAATTGGCAGCAGCATTCATCCCAGGTCTTCAAGCTCAGTTTCTTAAGGAGAACTGTAGGTTCTAATTGAAAATTAGTCTTCCACACTTCAGTCCGAGGAACAAATTCTAGTGTCTGAGCCATTTCTCTGGCTCCAGTCACAGGGAATTCTTCCAAGTACCCTACACAGCCCAATACATGCTCTCCTTGCAGACCACACGTGACTCAGCAACACAGGTTTGCCATTCCTGTTACAGTTCTACTCTGTCACAAAGAAGCCAAAGGCTACCCTTAGGTGGATGAAGCTAAGTGTCATACTAAACTACAGAAATACATTCAAAGAAATTTCTAAATCTTCTGCTTCACAAAATGCTGTTAAGGCAAGGTCTGAATTACTGCATCCATTTTTGTTAGCCCACTTCAAGGAAGAGATGTAGAGAACAGCAGGTTATGATCAAAGGAATGGGAGAGATTTAATCTGGAAAAGAGAAGGCAGAGGAAAAATTGTAAGCTTCATGTACATAAAATGCTACTGTAAAGCAGGGAACTCTTCCCAATGCCTGCTGCAACAGAACAGAATTAATGGCTTTGCACAAGGGACATGCAAATTTGACATAATGAAAGCTTTCTAGTGGGAAGTTTAGTATAGCACTCAAAGACTGTGTGTGGAAAATGTGGCATTTCCATCAGTAGAGGTTTTTAAAATTAGATAATCGTCTGGTCAGAACAGTTAAGGGGAGTGGATTCAAGAAGCTCTCACAGTTATCTACTGAGCCTACATTTACAGTCCTAGAAAATATTTTTTGGGTTGTTTTAGCAGCAACTGTCTGGTTCAGATTCCTGCTGGCAGGGATGGCATTCAAGAAAAGTGATGGGTAGAACACATCATAATGGATGTATCCACATTTGCTTACATACTACTGTGATGACTGAAACTCCTCAAACTTTAGTGTGTTAACCCACCAAAACAGTGCTTTTTTTGTTTCAGAACGTGTGGGGCTGTAAATGGAAGAAGGTATGGATGTTAGGCATTATGAAACCTCAATCCTAGAAGCTCCTGAGTGGTTTCCCTTTTGATTTTATGACCGCAATAAGGTTTAGATACACACACATGAATATAATATAGGAGGAATTAATTATATGTTTTTATAACACAAAAACTTAATTTGAGCACACAGCATGCACTCATAATGATCTCAGTTCCACAAGCCTCATTCATGCAGGTAATCCCCTTAAAACTGAAGGTACAGAACCCACGAAAGAACCAGCACACTCATCAAAACAGGAGTCAGGACTATGAGATTTGCAAGGCCAAGGCACCAGTTCCTACTAGTAAGCTACTACCCTTGCATGACATCTTTGTAACTACTGGCAGCTGGAAAAAGGAAGATGCTATCTGGAATGAAAATCAGAGATTAGGCAAAATTTATTTTGCTGCTGCCAAAGAAAACACCAACACAGGAGGCCAGATTTTAAAAAAGAACATGTGTCAATATGCGGATATGCATGTGTTATCTTTTAACACTGGGTGTTCCCCACTGCCCTATGTAATTTAAAGATCTGCTGCCATCAATAACTTAAGTATCCAGTCTTGTGCTCCATTGTTACATTTTACTGTTCTTATTTTCAAGGACGTTTTCACATTTTGAGATATATTTTTGTAAGGGAAATCCCTGCTGTACTTTTCCTCTAGTGCTTTATTTTCTTCCGAACTTTTGACCTAACTATAAATGGATTTTAGTTTACAAGATTTAATGCATGTATCAAGACAAGGTTTCATCTGAAACTTCCTCATCATTCCTTTCCCACACCTCCTCCCCTAGGCTTCACACTAGATTTCAGGATTTAAATTTTTGTACTTGACAAAATGAGTCACTCTTTGGAAACTCTTCCTGCAGTGGAAAAGGATTTTTGGTAGTAGTCTGACGTACCTTCAGAAAGCACAGACCAAATGCATCTCTGTTTTATGACTCCCATTTTCCCATGCAGCACACAGTTCAGTACACATCACATGCTCAGCAAGGGATCTTCTGGTCTCAAAGTATAATTCCCACTGTGGACATTTAATGAAATTAGCAGGTGGCAAGAAGTTCAAAGCAAATGAAAGATTCTTGATGATACAATACGTGGTTAAGCAACAAAACATATTAGAAGGAATAGGTTTAAAAGTTTATTCATGTTCAAAATTGAAAAATTCACAATGAAAATCTGTCAAGGACTCCTGAACACAAAATTACCACCATTACCTTTAGGGAGTTCCTGAGCCATAAATCGCTAGATTTTGGGGGAGTATTCTGTGGAGGGATCACTACAGGCTTGCTGTGTTCTTATGTTCCTCTCCAGGCTTCCCCAGCTGGCTATCACCAGTGATAGGATAGTGATTAAATGAACCTTTCTCCTGTCTCTGGGTGGCTCTTTGCATTTTCTTACAAAGAACTGCTTGTAGGTGCCCCATTTATTCCCGTTTCATGCAAGCAGATTACTCTCAGCTACAAAGTGGACAATACAGAGCAGGCCCCAGCAAACCTCAGGTACTGAGCACTGCAGCTACTCCTTGCCGAGGGCACAGCCTCTCACATGCTTCCAGCACAGAGACACATCTGGCCCAGAGAGCCCCACAGTGCATCCAGCCAGTCTCCAGGGCTGTGCTGAGTGGCTCCATCTGGCATAGAATCATAGAACCATAGCTTTGGGTTTGAGTTGGAATGGACCTTGAAGATTAGCTAGTTCCAACCCTCCTGTTCTCACTTTGGGGTCGGAATTATGTGATACTATGCATGGGGAGGCCCTGGAGCAGCAGGGACACCACGATGCTGCACTGCAGCATGGGAAGGTAACTTGGCAGGGGACATTGCTCAGGAAAGGCATACAGCAGTCAAAGGCACGCTCCCAGCTGCATCCCAGCATGACCCCACCTTATCATATCACCAGTGTGACTGTTCTGAAACCCCATAGGTCCAGAATCTGTGCCTCAGTTTCTCCTGAAAGTAATGTAGGCACAAATAATTCATTATATCACCTCTTGAGCTTGACATACTTTCAAAAATACTCATAAAACAAACAAATGCCCCCCTTGTCATAGCAATTACCCTACTGTTAACCCAAAGCGAAACTTCTAAAATCTGTGGTCCTGGGTATTTTGGCCTAGTTCTAGAAGTACTGTGATCGCTACTGATACCAGCCACATCCCTTACTTCAAAGTCATGCACAAACCATACATGATGGGTAGAAAACACCCATAGATGAAGGTCTCTACTAAGGAAACCACCAAACTATTCCTTCAGTGAGCTGCAATGGGCCTGCCTCACACAGTGTAACTGTAGACAGACAGAAAGGTCTCTCCAGACCTGCTGAAAACACAGTACAGAGATTAAGCAGCTGCCTACCCTGCTGCCTTTTTTTGCTCTCCTGCCTTCTCTTCTTTCTTATACAATGAACACTGCGAAACAAAAAGTGCAGCCAAAGCAAACATCAAGAGTTTGATGTTGGAGAGGTGAAAGTGAAGCTCCCAAATTCACAAGAAAACACCTACCAGATTTTCAAGAGCACTGTTGGGATGATGAGTTTTGCCTCAGCCTATAACGAAGGAACAACCACCACCATCAGAGGGACAAGCCCCGTCTTGAGATGAGCAACCTGGTCCCCATCACTGGGTCTATGCTGCGTCACTTCCTCAGATCAGCAGTGGAGAGCAAGCACCCGCCCCATGAGCATCTGATGGCTCTTACTAGAGAATACATATGAGCCCCAAATTACTGACTCAAAAGATGGAAGTCAGTGAAAACAGTTAATGCAAGCCTCTGTGATGTAAATTGCCTTTATCGCATTGGGGGAATACATTAGTCATATTATGCTGGGGATACTGTGTCAGGTTGTGTTCAGCCTCAGAGCTCTGAGCCCTCATCAAAATATGCTATTTGGAAAAGCCAATTTCAAACCATTTCCTAAAGAACAAATTCTTATTTGTGCATATTTGCCCAGACTTAAAATGAATTCCCAAGTCTTTGCAGACTTCACACAATTCATCAATTTCTCATGATCAGTCTGGGGAGGTGCAGAGGAGGGTCATGGTACTTTCATGTTTTCTCATTAAAAAACACCCATTGGTACATTAATAAGACAAGAGCATCTCAGCAGGACATGTAGCTATGTGACATTTCAAGCCTTTTGAAGAAAATGCACAGAAAGGAAATGAACCCCAGCAGCTACAGCCAGCAAGACAACAAGTAAATGAGCTTTTCGTGTGGAGAACAAAGAGAGAGGGTGCTAGGAATGGATGAAGTGAAGATATGACAGAAGAGGGGAGATCATTCTGCCTGAGAGCCTCATTAGTATCAACAGACTGAAAAGAAATGGAAAGAATGAAAGACTTCAGAGGTCAAGCTGTCCTGATGTGTCCATCTCACTTAAACTAGGATAAAAGACACTAAAAAACACTGTTTCATTCTTTTCTGCATATCACACCCACTACTGACCCCCACTCTGAAAGGGCTAAACAAACTGTTTACATTTATTGAGTGTACGTATTACACTCTGTTTATTTTTAAAGTTTTAGTTTCAGAGTAGCCCTGCAGGGTAGGACAAAGATGGAGTAAACCCTGTCTCATGGTAGGACTCTAAAAACCAGTATTCCTTGAATTTGCTACATATCTCATTTTTTTTGGAGACATGCCTCTCTATTTGAGCCTAACTATCTATATGTGATTTTCCTTCCCTTCTTTCAAGCAAGTTTTGTCTGAAACCACACAAACCACACTTAGTGTGTACCTGGGCAAATTCATTCCCCATCATGCTGAACCTCCTTCACATTTATTCAAAGGGTATCTTCCTCTAGCAAAAGGAAAGCAGAAGCTTTTTATGTATTCACTTCAATAGTTTTCACTTATTCCCATGAGCTTGGCAGCCATCCTTCCAAGTAGCCTCCATGCTTTGTTAACATATTGAGTTTATTAATCTCATTTAACAGTTTATTGAGCTGTCCTTCTATCCCTTCTCTTTGACCAAGACATTCAACTTTTACAGTCAAAGGTAGAGAAACATCTTAATGTCTTATATTTTCCATCATGTGCCCCCAGGGCTTTTAGATATATTTGCATATTTTTGGCATGTAAGTTTTTGGGGGAGTGCCCATAAAACACATCATATTCTTGTGGTTGTTTGTTTTTTTTTTAACATTGGGTCCTTTCTATGTAGGAATAAAATACTTTCACAGAACACCACATAGCATAACCCAAGCTTCCAATTTATTATACTGTTTGGAAAATTTCCACTCAACAAACCTGTTTTAGCTGCCTTAGAAATGCTAAAATACAACAGTACAACATACATTTCCAAAACATTTTCAGCCTGATCTAAAAACATCCACATTTAGTTTCTAACAAGGCACAAGGTATTTTACTTGCATGACTTGGTCAAATTGCCTTCAGATTTTTTAAAAAGTTAAAAAATGCTTCAATTAATGTTAAAAAGGCTTCAGTACTATAATCTTACAAAACATATCTCAATAAACAAATTTCCATATATGTGGATACATTTTTTTCAAACAAAGGAAACCAGAAACTGAAATTTCTGGAACTTACCATAAAACCAAAACAAACAAAAACAAACAAACAAAAACCAAACAAACAAGCAAACCCACCTCCACTGCATTGTAAAAGGTAAAAATACAGAAATTTTCATTTAAAAGATCTGTTTTTCACCTCAAAGAAAATTCCTATATAGTTTTGGGACTTGTGACCTTTTAGGGTTGTTTGATTTTCATAAAAATCAAGCATTTTCATGAGGAAAATAAACAGTTCCCTGACCAGTTCTTTGAAGAACCTTGGATTATCTGTCCATATTTGTCACATAACAAGAAAATGATAAGGATATCCTACAGGTCTCTTCTTACATACTGACTGTAATATTAGCAGGCAGATGCAAATAATTGATTTATGAGCAGATATTTATTGTCTTTTCAAAGTGATTAGGAATGTATGTGTATAGTAATGAAACTTATTAGCCCTAAGGAACCTTTCGGCACACCCAGCCCAAAGCAGAGCACTCACGTCCAGAAAACCCAAAGACAACTAACAGAGAAAAAGGACATGAATGGAGGGCATTCAGAAACAGTATTCCTATATCAAAGTTAAGTTGGAAGAAAATAAATACTGGCTTTTATTTTGGTATGACATTCAGAAACAAACGGGATTTTTAACACAAAGTACTTCAAGTTGACCCATTGGTATTAAACTGCAAATAAATTTTCAGTAAGAACTCCCACAAATCCAGTATTATATTTCCAACAGTGCTGACAGTTATCAGAGCAGCAGCTTATAGTACATTGTGTTGGCACAAAAGAGCTACAGCTAATAAAGGAAACATATTTCCAGAAAACTATAACCTGCAAAAAGTATTGTTTAGATCACATCTAAGCTTGTTTTCCTTAGATGCACAATCAGAAAATACTATTTCCTGTGCCAATTCCTAGAGAAGAAGTATTCACACTTTTCTTCCTCAGTTATGTTAATCAGGTAATAAATATGTTAATAATAATGTTCTTTTTACAAACTTCTGATTTGCTGCATTGTGACCAGAGACTCTCTATAGATACAAAACATGCTATTGCTTTTGATGAGTAATCAGACTAAAAAGTCCACTGAATTATTTTCTTTCCATTAAAAAATAAGTGACTTCTGGGGTAGTTTAAAGAAGGTGAAAGTCCACTTCTACTCTACAGATACAATATGAGGAACCTCCACACCTCTGCTTAAGGGCAATAAGTGCTTCTACTCCTATGCAGAGAGACTAAATGAAGAAATTGCCTATTAGGGTGCCAGTCTGTGGAGGAACTTCTGGTAGATCTGACATTTAAACTAACACTTCCAAATAGTTTCCCATCTAGAACTGAATGGCACTATTTGGATAATAAATTGGAATCCAAACCACACCTATTGTCCTACCAGTAGCCTGAATTTATTATAATAAACTCCTTCAGATACTGAAAGCAGACATCACTTCCTAACAGAAGCCGCTCTAAATACACGTTATTTAAATACCTGTGAATTATCCTTGTAGCTAATTGAAATGGCTGCAGAAAAAGTCCAGAGAAGGGACAAAATGAAGCTGGTTATAAAACAAGGAAGACAAACAATGCACAACACCACACAGCATGCTCTAAAGAGTAGTACTTCTGGGAGGAGCTCTATCATGAACCTAGAAGCTGAAATAGGAATATGGTGCTGTCCCAGAGAGATAACACATCAAACAGCAAGAAGAAAAACATGGCACCAAATTACACTGGTCTCAACTGCTGTGTACTGAGAGTACTGCCTCCCTCTAAACCACACTCTTCTGAAGAAATGTTTTATGACTATTTCCCTATTTTTGCTTTTTATTCTTTAACTGTTGACATATAGGAAGTTTGAACTATCCATTGCCAGTTTCAAAAGCCATCTAGTTTACATTTAAGTCAGGCTTTCTATGTGTATCGTATGTAACTCCTCTACATATCTTGTGAAAACCAAATTCACAAATATAGATGCTGACAAATAAAACACACCACTGGATAAGTGAAGAAGAACACCACGAGTGTGGCATTATACTGTTTTTTTCCTAAGTGTACTCTTGCTGTCTAAAATTGCACAAGTCTGTCCCACAGTTTTTTTTCTTATGGAGACACTAATAAGGGGTCTCTCTCCCTCCTCCTTGGCTTCTTCCTGAAGCTTGTAGGATTACTACACCTCTGAGATCAATGCTCTCCTGCCAATCTGCCTGAACATATTGGTCCGTCTCAAAAGTTGTCCATGGAGCAAGTAAACATGATCCCAAAAACCTGCTTGACTTATGAAAAATGCTGTAAGAAGACAAGACAGCTGTGTAGAGGTAGAAGATACTCTTGCACCTCTTCACAGTGCACTGAGAGAGATGTAAAAAATCCAGTGCTAGAAACACTTTCAAAATCCAGTCTGAGAAAACAGCATGACACAGCACTTGTGTTCCCACATAAAGAACCCCTGTAGATTTTTCTACAGCCACACCCTCCGTGGGATTTGTGGTTGTGTTTTGTGGTTGCTGTGAGATAGAAAGGAGTTAGAACTGGCAAACCATGTCACAGAGTCAAGAAATAAAACACTCACATTCACCCCCACCCTAAACCAAACAGACTTTTACAGCAGGGTTGAATTGTTATTTCTCAGTTAGGGGCAGGACTTGCAATTTGTATAATTTGTCTGACTTTTTCCTTGCTATTGACAGGCACTCATCTTTGCTTTTACTTAAACAGTATCTTCCCTGCATGAAGAGGCAGGAAATAGTTCTTAACAATCTACATCAAAAGCTTACTAATGCAATAAAAAAATGAACCCCAAATGGTTGGTATTAAATGAATTCTCAGATGGTCTCTAAAGCACAATACAGTAGATCAGTATGTACTGTGGGACAGTGTGACAGAGACCCCACAACTATGGAAAACTCAGAAAGTATTGTTGGAAGGACTTTTTGTCTACAGTGCCAGAAAAACAAGATAAAAATCCACTTCCTTCATGGACCTAAGACAGTGAGAACAAGTTAATGTAAAGCCTCTGTACCAGAATAGGGAAGATAAGTGTTTGTTGTTGTTGTTTGTTTGTTTGTTTTTGGTTTTTTTTTTTTTTTTTTTTTTTTTTTTTTTTTTTTTTTTTTTTTTTTTTTTTTTTTTTGGGTTGTTGTTGTTGTTGTTGGGTTTTGTTTGTTTGTTTGTTTGTTGTTTTGGGGTTTTTTTGAGGGGGTGGGTGTGAGTGTGTTTGGTTTGTTTGTTCGTTTGTTTCACATCCTCACTCAACAAGAAAAAGCATGGAATATTTTAACTAGATTTATAGGCCTCTGTGGATAACACATACTGGTTTGAGGACAGTCAGTCTCTATTAATGGGAATGAACTCACAGCCAAGCGGAGTTGGCTGTGTGTAGTGCTCTGTGGTGTTGGCCTTTGAGAAACACTGATGAAAGGCTGGGAACAAACCATTTAACTATGAATGCTGAAAAGAACAAGGGAGGGGGAGTTCTGAAGAGCTAATGTTTTGGTTTAGGATCCCTGACAGGTCATAAGCAATACTGTTGCTTTAACTTGCGGCTTCTGTAACAAAATCAGACCTCTCAAGGTAGTCAGGCCACATGAGCCAAGGGCAGAGATGGTGAAGAGAGAGCAGAGCCCTCACATGCTCTGTATCCACATGCAATGCAAGTAAGGTCAGCACTTAAAGATACCTTCCTGCAACTTGGAGCCTTGCTGCAATACAAAGACTGTGCTGTTTCTCCCTTCTGGAACTATAACTTGCACATGGATAAACCTAGAGCAGATAATAGCAAGTCAGGTCATTTATAGCTTTGGCATCTCTATGCAATTGGAGAGATGCATTCCTTGAGAACTGCTCAGTTCTCAGACAGGCTCAGTCCAGGATTGCACAGTGGAGAGAGAAGAGCAGGTCTATCAAGCAAGGGAGACATCATCCTTCAACTGCAGCTAGAACCACTCAAGTAACTTAGAAACTACGACACATGTCACATCCATGAAGCTGAATGGATGATTTCCTTATCTCCTGCATCACAGAATATTCTGAGTTGCAAGGGACCCACAAGGAACATCAAGACCAGCTCTTAAGTGAATGGCCCATAGGAGGCTTGAACCTGCAACCCTGGCATTGTTAGCACTGTGTTCTAATCAACAGAGCTGATCTCAGTCTTGAAACAGGACTAAGACATGAACTGAAACACCAACACTGAACAGGACTGTATTAAAAAGAAGACCATGAGTCTCTTTGAGACTCTTTCTCTGAATCCACTGATTCAAAATGTTCAAAGGGAAAAAGTGACTTCTTTTACTGCACCACTCTTTTGTGTGATTCTGGGCAGCCTAGGGAAGCTACTCACACTGCTTTGAGAATTAATACATTTTCCCTTACTGGGGACATTACCAGAAACAATTTCCTCCAAACCAAACTGACTGAAAAAACACTGGTTTTACAACCCAAACAAACAAAACCTTGCTGTGATGAGCCACCAGCAAGTTAGTCCAGAAACCACAATATTAAAAGATTTATGCTACAACAGTGACTCATAAAAGTAGGAGAGATTACTCTGACAGGGAGTAAAGTGTTTAGCTAAAATTACAGATAATAAAATTATTCCCTTCAGAGGTATTTTTTCTATGAGATGGAACAGATGCAACTAAAGCTGCTACAATAATGGATGATTTGGTATCTTTAGATGACTGTTTCAGCCAGGCCAGGTTCAAGCTGCTTCTGGGACCTACTAGAAATTTTTCTGTGCCCAGTGAATTGATGGGAGGTTTTTTTGTGGATGGCATCTCTTCAGCACAGCAGGCAGAAATGAAGCAGAGTACAAGTCAAAACAAGGCAGTGGGGAGGGAAGGGAGAGGGGAGAAGAAAGGAGAAGTGGGGGAAAAAAGCAGTAGCCCCTATGAGACACATTCCATCTTGCAAAATTGAGCAGGATTTTTATTTTCCTGGAGCTACTTCTTGCATTGTTGACAGCACAGTATCACAGAATATTCTGAGTTAGAGGGGACCCACAAGAATCATCAAGTACAATTACTGGTCCTGCACAGGACAACCCCTAGAGTGACACTATGTGACTAAGAGTATTGTCCAAACTCTTCTTGAACTTTGTCAGGCTTGGTGCTGTAACCACTCCCTTGGGAAGCCTGTTCCAGGACCCAACCATCCTCTCGGTAAAGAAGCTTTTTCTAATATCCAACACAGCTTCAGGCCATTCCCTCAGGTCCTGTCACTGATCACCACAGAGATCAGTGCTAGTCCCTCCTCTTCCCCTCACAAGGAAGTTGTGGACTGCAATGGAGTCTCCCCTCAGTCTCCTCCAGGCTGAACAGACCAAGTGACCTCAGCTGCTCCTCATATCATATCCTTTGACATCAAAGCCCTTCACCATCTTTGCTGCCCTCCTTTGGACACTCTCTAACAGTTTAATGTCTTTCTTATGTTGTTTTGTCCAAAACTGCCCCCGGCACTTGAGGTGAGGCTACCCCAGTGCAGAGCAGAGCAGGACAATCCCCTCTCTTGCCTGGCTGGCGATGCTGTGCCTGGTGCCCCCCAGGACAGGGTTGGCCCTCCTGGCTGCCAGGGCACTGCTGACTCAGGTTCAACTTGCCATCGACCAGGACCAGCATGGCCCTGCCTCACAGAGTCTCATTCCCCAGTCTGTCCATACATCCAGGGTTGCCCCATCCCAGGTGCAGAATCCAGTGCTTTCCCTGGTTGAACTTCATATGGTTGGTGATTGCCCAGCCCTCTAATTTGTCCAGATCTCTCTGCAGGGCCTCCCTGCCCTTGAGGGAGTCAACAGAAGCTCCTCCCAGCTTTGTCTCATTTGCAAACTTGCTCGGTGTCCCTTCCAGTCCTGCATCCAAGTCATTTATGAAGATGTTGAAGAGCACAGGGCTGAGGATGGAGCCCTGGGGAACCCCACTAGTGACAGGTCCCCAGTCTGACGTCACCCCATTCACTATAACCCTGTGCCTGACCCTTTGGACCAGCTGTTCACCTATCTCATGATGTGCTTATCCAGCTGTGTGCTCAACATTTAGTCCAGAAGGATCCTGTAAGAGACAGTATCAAAATCTTTACTGAAAACAAAAAAAATTACACCTATTGGCTTCTCCTGATCAGTTAGGTTGGTTAGCCTGTCATAAAAGGAAATCAGGTTTGATAAGCAGGACTTCCCTCTCATGAAGCCATGCACCCTTCAAGACAGGTTGCTCTTATCAGATACAAGCCAATCTGTGGGAAGAACACCACAGAATATATTGTCCCCTCACACCTCACACAATCCCATGGTGGTCACAAAGTTATCAGAGAGCAGAATGTGTCCCACAGACATCCATCTCTTTGGGGAGGAAAGGGGTTACTTCCCCTTACTACTGCAAGTTACATTACTCAAGCAACACCAGCACTTGCTTCAGTTTGTTATAAGCCAGCTTTGAAAATAATATAATTTTACACTGAACAGAAATGGCTTGAAAACTACAGCTACAGAAGATTTGAAGAATGAGAAGAATCATTACAACCTCTGAGTAGTACAGAAATTCTGAACAATTTTTCCTAAATTAGCAGCATCAAATTCTTTCACAGCTGTACACACAATTTAAGAGGTTTGGATTTGATCAGCAATCTGTTACCTTACAAGCAGCATGGCAATATTCAGTGGAATTTGCAGGATTCTCCACAAGGGCTAAGAAACAGTCCAGGGAATCACTCTCATGTGGCCAAGTGTTGCTGAAAAACAGTAGCAAGAACCTGGTGATCTGCCACGTCTCACAGGAGATCCAGAGAGGACATGGGTGATCAGGATGAGTAGAGACCATTCTAAAAAAAGTAATGCTGCCTTGAGAGATGAACCGCAATGAGGGAGAGTGTTTCTATTCCTTCCAACAAAGTGGAAGTATTCCAGGGATCTGCAGTTTTACAGGTGTTTAAACTTTCAGTAAAATTGAACCTTGGAATTTTCTGTTGACTAGAAATGTACACCAACTACAAGTAAGTTTAAAACAGAAAACACTAATCTATCCAGAGAAGACACTCTCACACAACAATTCCCAAGTCACTTTAATAAGCTGCAGTCAAAACTAATTGTATGGAGAAGTGCACAATCAGATTTAAGGTCTTGGAACTGATGGAAAATCCATCATGACTGCTACGACCCAGGAACTAATTACCATCCCATTAGAAAATCTGGCACTCTATTTCTAATATGAATTGGTCCAATTCCCCTATTACAGCTCATTAAAACTGCCATACTACAAATCTTCCTGTGTGTATTAAGATTGATATGTCACCTCAAGTCACCTCCATGGGTAAATTTGAGAGCTTACCTTTTATTATGGGAGACTTAATGAGTTTTGCACACCACTTTTCTCTTGTCTCCTCCTTTCTAAGTGTATTGACACCAGCACAGGATAAGGAACCATTAACAGGCTGTATAATGGCAGAATGTGGTTTTCTATCCTTGCTCTGGATTCCTTCTGCTACAGTGTCTACAAGGACTGTGATAGCTACTCAGCCTCAGCATAAAACTAGGAGTATATGTTCAACCAACTACTCCTCAACCCCCCTTCCCTGCTATTTCTGAAGCTTCCTTTCTCAAGATGCAGCCCCCACTATGTAAGTGGGATCAATATCTTTGTGCCTCTGAAACACACAGGCTTTCATTTTTATGTGCAGATGTATCTAGTTTATAATGCAGTACCTTCTTTATTTTATCCCACCAATTTTATAATCTCTAAACTTCCATGCAATGTCTTAAAGTTTCTTCATGCTACAGATGGAAACTAATTCTGTAGATGACATAATTACTTAATCTTCCTCAATCTCAAAAAACTGCAAGCAAGACTGGTACATTTTCTGTACAAAACATGGCCAGCAGCATGAAGGAAACCAGTGTTGCTACTAACGGACGTGCCACAGTTCCACCAAGATATCAAACACAGACAAAAGGCTATTCCTCCATTCAGTCCTCATAGCTCATTTCAATTTATTTTGTTTTAAAGAAACAACTTGAGCCTCACAGTTCTTCCTTTGACTGAGGACACTGCCAAGAGTGATATTTGGTGACTACTACATGTAATAAGCATACAAGATTTATAGCTAATTTTAATTATAAAGAGCTTAATTTTGGAGCTATGTATGCTCTGGTGTTTACTAGACCATAGGATATCTAGTAAAGAGGTAAGAGGAGAAAAATTACTATCACCTTTATTATGAAATATGCCCTAAACCAGCTTTTTTTATAAATACAGACTTTCCAAAATCACATGAGCTTTTAAAAAAAGAGGAATGTTACTATTTCTGGTGTGCTTTTGTTGTGGTTGGGTTTTGCTTCTTTAACACCATTTAGCAATCCTTTTGACAGGAAGTTCCTCAGAAAAGTCAGAATTGGTCTTCTACCACATCTGTATTTCTGTGATAGGAAAATACAAACAAATGTATAGAATTTATTGTCTGCTCTGCCACTGTTTTAAGTGTATCTTGCCACCAGTTCTCTCTCTCAAGTTATGTCCCACAACACATGAAGAAGACTGGAGGAGTAAAATGAAAGAGACTGATTACCCTGAACAAAAAGTTTCAGTGATTTGCATTCCCTTCACTTTGTATGTTTCCAGCAGATTATTTCCCTAAAGTCTGCTTTTCTCCGAATAATTATTTTCCTTTATATGCCTCTTAAGTGATTCTTCTCCAGAATCAAGGACAACACTCTCTTTTCTAGACAGTTCTAGACATTTTGTTAGCAACTCAGTCAGCCTGTTATCAGGATCCTCCAAAACTGGACCAATACTGTAGTTCTTGGTGGCTCACTGCTTCCCAGCTTTCCTGGGCACTCCAGTATATGTTCATGTTCAACACACTCCTACACTGGCACAGCTTCAATGCAGAGCAAGAGGCAGCACAACAGCTGAGATGATCCCTACTGTATAACCCTAAGTGCCCAATGTGTCAGACTGGCAGTGGCAAGGAGAGACAGAATCCTGGAGGTCCTCTGTCTGCCTAAATCTGCCCCTCCATCTCAGAGGACAAAATATACAGAAGAGAGATTCTTACAAATCTACATGAATAAGAGGGAGGGAATAGAAGATGATTTTCTGCCATGCTGTCAGAGCACAAAGAGCAAAATTTTCTGCTCAGTTTCTCTCCAGAGGCCACATTCTGTCTCTCAGTTTTGGCTTTAGTGATACTGTAAAATGCACAGTCTACTACCCAGCATAAAAGAAGGAAGCAATTTTAAAACTGATTCTGTGTGAAGAGAAGAACAAAGAGAAACCAAAGAAACCAACTTTTCACACACCATAATTATTCCAGAATTCCACATACATCCAGTGCACCATAAGCTGTAATTGTGGGAAAAATTATATAATTCATGATTTTTTTTAATTTCTAAGCACAGGAAATTGTCTCTACTTGTACCCTGTCCTCTCCTTGCCTTGCTTCTACTCTTGGCTGGGAGATGGAGTGGGAGAAGCAATTGAACATAAGAAGCATCAAAGGAATAAGAAGTCAGAGTTCAGTGGTTTCTACAAGATAATCGGTGCCTCACACTTGCTAGAAACTAAGATGAGAGGATTAAAAAACACCCAAAATCCATAGTTTTGAAGTAGTAAGTAGTTCAGAAAAAGTTGCTTTGTGGAGACAGAAAATCATTTCGAAAAATTTGTTCCCATGGGTTTTATTGCAAATTTTTGGGTTCAGTATCTTACTGAGAAACCTTTATGATAAGCAAGTCAACACCTACAAGAAACAGGAAGATATACCTAAAACTTCAGGTACAAAATTAAAGATTGCACTTTTCAATAAGAATAATACATCAATCCAGCAAGTTTTAACAGTGCAAGTGGTGAAAGAGTGCTTACATTAAGTGGCACTGTGCTTGTGCACACCTCATAACCTCTGTAACTGTTTAAGTATGTGCAATACTTAGGGATTATTCTGGTAAAACAGCAAAACCCTCGGTAACACCTACAGACTCCTTTTTAATTCCTCTTGATGTCCACAAAAGTAGATTGAATAATGAGCAGTGTTCACCACTCTGTGGTCTCTGCTGGATTCTGTCCAATTTATATGTCATTGTGAATTACTGACACACTGTAGCAGTAATTTTCTGTGTATGATAAAGAAAAAACATAACAATGTAATTTGTTGACTCATTCTCAAAAATCGATTAATCTTCTTAAATGCTATTTTCTTTGGAGAAAAAGTAACAAGGAAAAAGAATAACGTCATGATGGAGTTATTCAAGTATTTGTGTCACCATTATGGAAAAAAGTGGTCAAAATATATTGTCTAATGCTCATATCCACATGGAAGTGCACTTAGAGCTATGAAACTTGACAGACTAAAGACACTGTTACAAGGTTAGAAAATTCTATACATTCAAGGAAATAATTTATATTCTGTACTGGTGGCTCCATCCTGACCTCCAAACGTCTGAATCTGTACACTGAATGTCTCAGCTGAAAAAATAAGACTCTTCATTAGAAAATGAACTTTCCTAATACTGACCTGGATAACCAAGAAAGTTTTAAAATAACTTGTTATCCCAGGAAAAAGAAGGAACTGACTATAATGTGACTTTGCTGAGGAGAGGCAAGTGGAAGAGTGGCCTGTGGATGTTGTGTGCAGTTTATTCATTGTTTTGAGTGTCGGTGTTTACATTTTTAATATTGAGAAGTGGGGTAGATCTAAGAAGATCCAACATCTACATGCTGAGAACTGCTAAGAGTATGACATATGGAGTGGAGAGGACTGAAGTTATTTCCATTTTATTTCACTTGATTGTGTGATATGGCTGTCTGTATTCTTTCCCTTAAATGTTCCTTTTCCACTCCAAGGAAAACCCTTGAGCATTTGGAACTATAATACTCCTATGCAGATAATTATAGTCAGCATATTCAGAAAGTCTTCTCCTACTGACAAGATAATCCTCATCAAATCAAACTGTTTTTATGGATTCCATGAGCCAAATAGGATGTCACACTCAAGTCAGACTTCTTAAGGGGAACACGAATCTTTCAATCTACCAACACTTTCATCATGCCTTACCATAGAAAAGCAACTTGAGCCACACACTGCAAACAAGAGTTAAATTAATTTGGGGATATACTTAGACTGATAAAGAATATTTTTTAAACTGTAAACAGACATCTGTTTTGATACTGACAACCATTCATTAGCCTTGGTGTTTGCCAGCATAGTGCAGCAGATGTTATTTTCTTGTTGTATATTTTCATATGTGGTCATTGTTTAAACTACATTCTAACAAGGACTCAGAATTAAATGGAACTAGTTAAATTAAAAATGGAATGTTATTCTCCAATGTGAATTAATTACAATGACACATTGAAGTGAGAAGAAATAATTCATGTTCTGCAAATAGCTGCAAAACGGCCACAATATTAACATTTGGCTGATCTTTATGCACACGTGGAAATAAGAATATGCTGAAAATGCTTGTTATTGTGTCTCTGAGCATCTCCTATAACATAGATGTGTGTATAAATAATGTATATTTGATAGAAGCACACATATCTGTGCACATATAAACACAGGCAATAGGTTAAATTTTGAATTTTTGTCCAAGCCATATTTAGTGGGAAAGAACAAAATAATTCAAATAAAGAGGAAATCTTTGGCTTTTCTCTGCCTCTCTAAGCTGACATGCAGTCCAGATTCAGACAGGTTCCAATTTCTGTTCTGATACAGCAAATGGTGAGATGTAATTAAGAAATTTATCCTCATGTTATTTCATGTTAATAGTGCACAATGGTAAACCTATGTAACATCTCTCTGGATTTGACTGGTTCATCTGATAACAATCTGAAATGTTCAATGCTTGTCTGGACTGAATTTTAAATCCCTGAAGGTTCATCTATCACCAGCTTATAGACTGCAGGAACAAGAACACTATTTACTTCATATTTTGTTTTTCTCATCTTTCTTTTTCTCCCCCCGAATTTGCTACTTGTGAAAGTTCCAAAATTACTGTAACTGGAGACTAGACAGGATAAAAATATGTTCTCTTTATCACCAGAAAAACTGCCTTACCTTGTCCTCTCAACACAACTTCAGTCTGAAACTTAAAACCAGCTGCCACATTCTGACTACAAACATGTCTTTCATCATTGTGTATTTAATAGAAACTTTATGGCCCAGTTTCAAACTCCCTATTTAGCGTTCAAGGAACACAAAATACAAAAAGAATTCTACAGCAAAGGACAAGACAAAGCTTGTAGGTCAATGTAACTTACTTTATAAGACCAAGGGGTACAGCTTATGAAAAACTTGAATGAGCTTCTGGACATGCAATCCCTTCTTGGGGTATGAAATATGTAATAGAAGCAGCCTATTTAAGAACAACATAACAACAAGGAAACCTGAGAACTGTGACAATTACAACAAATCATCATAAGACCATTGAAGACACTAAATTGTGCTATTTGAGGCTACACAAGATAATGCTAGCAGCCAAGTTAATCATGACATCTCTTTCCTAAGAGACCACAGAGACACTGCTATTAGCCCTACAGTAAAAAAGCACATGACTAAAAGCTAGTTCGTGTCCCAGGCTGTGCAACTATGCTATTCTGTTACTATCCATGAAACTGTAGTATCAACTTCCAACCTGTTCCACCAGAGCAGGCTCACCCCAATGACATTAATATGAGTAAACCACATCTAGAACTTCAAAGGAAAGCACTGTAAAATACAAAGGATTGTATAATGAATAGCATGTGAAACAAAAGCATAAAGAACATATAGGCCCCAAATATCCACAATTATCTGACCATCAGGTTTTGTCTTCAGCCAGAGTCCTGAACAAAACCTTAGAAGAAAACAGTGGAAGCAGAAATCATGGATGACATAATAGGAATGGACCTAAACACCAGTTCATTTACTGAGGTTAGTGGATCTTGCTGAAACTACAAGATCTGAGTCAGTACAGGTGAGAAGGGAAGAGAGCACATTTGTCTAAAGAGCTCCTTCCCTTACAAGACCAGAAACCCTGTCAGCCTAATTGGAGGACACAGGGGCTCAGACTTGCAAGCTCAGGGGCAGCAGCAAGTCTGCTGTCTCACACTGATGGGCTGTAACTGCAAGCACCCAGAGTTTCCAGCCCTTGAGGCAGGAAGCTTGAGTGTAAGGTAAAGCCCATCTTTTGTTTGGATTCCAGCTGCCAGGAAGGAATGACTTTACAGCAGCATTAATTATGAGGCAGGAAGGAACAACAACAAAATCCCCGAGAATAAAAATGGTTAAAAATGCAGAAGGCAATAGGAGTAAAGAAACAAGTTAGTAGACAGACAACATGCAGGATATATATGTATGTGTGTGTCAGTGCCTGGGCACTACTAGCACTTCCCATAAGACTTAGCTATTTGCCAGAACTTTATTTACTATTGATCATGATAATTTGAGACATCAGTGAGTGTTCTCAGAGAACATGTAGTATTACTGCTCACTACGCACGATGCCTAAATGTCATTCCAAGCCTTGATGATGACTTAAGATGCAAATTTCTTTAAATAGTGATCTATTCCTTGTATGCTGCTTTGATTGATATAGGTATTATAACAGCTAATAGTACCTACTGTAAAAGGTGCTGGGACCAGTTTGTGCTGAAGAATGGTTAGTTGTGGGAGCCAGGATTCTCAGTTTATTCACTTTAAATAAAACTCCAAAACATTAGGATTAAAGATCAGGAAAAGCGCTGAAGAACTAGCACTACCAGCAAGGAAAGAGTGTCAGAAGTGTATTTAAGACTCTCCAAGCAGCATTCAGGTTTTTATAGCAGTCATGATAATGATCTTACACTTACGGAGAATCTTTCATCCAGAAGGACTCATTAATGGGCTTTGTGCATACCATGGGAATAAGTGTCCTCTCTTCTGCCAACTTACACTGGGAAAAGCTGTTTACACTTCTCGAGGAAAATGTTGTGCTATGAGAATTGCTACATCCCAATCAAAATGGATTAGGACAGGCAATGCCAAGTGCTACAATGGTTAAGTACAAAATATAGTGGGGAATTTTAAGAAACAGAACATCAATAATCAAAATCATGTTCTAGTCTAGGATGCTAAGACTAAGAGAGTAACTTCCAAAATGTATCAGTCATCAAACTTGCTTTTAAATCTCCACTGTACCTTTTGGCTACCCCTTAGTTTCTCTCAATGTATATTCATACAGGCTGCTCTCTAAAACATTAGCAACCATTAAGCTGAACTTGACAGGGCTGTTTCCAGGTATGTTACATAAAAAAGTTGGTAATTGGTAGCTTTTTAATGCTCCCCAATGTAAAGCAAGAAGGATTTTAAATGAAATAATATGAACAAAAACCATTTCTAGAATAACATTTATATTTTAAATTGGATAATTCTCACTAGGTTCAACTACTGTCTTTAACTCAATTTGTTTCTGACTTAATCCCATCATCTTCGCTTACATTAGCTGTTTTTTCCCATAAAGCTGGAAAAGAAGAAGGACTGTCCATAGAGATAATAGTAGCAAACTCAGGACTTCCACAACAAAAGAAAGGTAATATGAAAATTATGCACCACCACACCAACCAACCAACCTACCTATAAAGGCCCTTCAGTTCAGGTTAGGAACTCAGGAAAAGAGCACAGAAAGAATAGTTCTTGCTATTCATTCAGCACAACACTAGTCTGATGTTTTCATTTGTTGGTAAAGAGACTTATGATTGAGGGAAGAAAGAGTATCTTAATGAACTTTAACTGTTTCTCTCCCATCCATGTTTTCTTCCTCTCATGGTCTCCCTAATTAAGAAAGGTACTTTTGGCACATAATCTCCCCTTAACTCAACAAGTCAGAGGAGTCAGCTCTCCTTTTGACACCAGATTGCTCAGGTGATCTTTAGATGTTACTTTCCAAAATTTAATTTCCAACAATTAGACTTAATTCAAGGTGAACACTTTATTTCCCCTCCTAAGGAATAAGAAAAATAATAAATGGGGAGAAGTTTCCTAGCACAAAAGTAGGTATTTTCAATTTAAATTAAAAGGAAGGAGCCTTCCACCGCTTCTAGGAACACGCCATGACAATGTCAGTCCACGAACTTCTAACAGTGGCAAGGCTGAATACAAACCTAAGTACTTGCAGAATGATGGCCAACCTCTGATAAAAGGTCATGAGAGAGAGATTCACCCTTTATTACATTTTAAATATTAAATGCATTTCCTTGCCAAATCTACCCACTTGGTGTTGATGAGTTGCTTAACTCATGAATAATTTTTACTTGAAAGACACCTAAGCTACAAATGGACTCCAAATATCAGTCAGGCAGACAAAGCACATATTATGAACAAGTAAATAACAAGCTTTTCTTCTGGGAAGAAAACAAATCATCAGTTCCTGGCAAGGAGGAAAATAACTGTTTCCAGCAACCAAGACTTCAGAACAACAATCTAAACTGATGAATCAGAATTTGTAATGACACAAACAGAATTATACACAGCCCTCTACAAGGGTTTATAGGAGAAATTAAACTTAACTACATTACCAGTAACATGACAAATGCAGCTACACTAAAAAACACATGATAAAAAAATGGTAACTAAAGAAAATGGTAACCGTGAAGATGGTTTTATCATTTAAAGAATGAATTTTATCCATCTGATTGCTCAAATTACATTTTTCCCAGTGATATTGAGCTGAACTGGCTATTCAGCAATGTCAATACCATTAACTGCTAATGCTGAAATAGGGTTTTGTTTTTCACATCAAGAAATAACTGATTGACAGCCATGCCAGAGATTGTATAGATTTTAACACAGGAGAGACTGTTTGTTTACTCTCTGTGACTTTCCTCTTTGTGGCAGGGCAAAAACACAGGTGGCACTTGGAGGAATTTATTCAGCAGGCAAATTTCTTTCCTTTGTTCTTTTCTTGGTAGAAAGAGAAAGAATAGAAAAGTAACAACCAGAGACTTAATTTTCTTGGGGAAATGTTATAATAAGAGCAGGGGTACATGATGTCCCTTTTAACACCAAGGGTGAGGAAGAAGATGTAAAAAAATAAATGTAAAGGCATTTCTTTGATATTGACACAAATGTAAGTACACATAGTATCAGACTACTAGAAGAGTGTCCAGTTTCTAAAATAGACAAAGACATAACAAGATTCACTGGTTGAAATCCAAAGCTAGAAAAATCTCACCAGAAAGAGAAATGCAAATTTTTAATGAAGGTAATAAACTACTGGGCTATTTTACTGAAATGTCTTGGTAGATTCCTCAGCATCCCACTTGGACAGCTTTCTATAAGAGAAACCCTCAAATGATCACAATGCATTAGACTTCACACAGAATAAATGGGTACTATTTCCAGGCATCTGATATAACACAGATATGAGTATATGTCCCTAATGGGCTCTGCTGACCCTGAATGATCAACTGTTTTAATTCAAACGGAACATACAAAAGAACAAGAGAACTACTTATGAAAGCTTTTTATGTAGCTTTCTGACACCTTCATTTATGCTGATTAGTATTTTACTGGATAATAAAATCTAACTGAAGTAATTTCAAGGTATCACTAGAGTGAAAAAGGCTGGGAAAATTGGAAACTTCCTGTTTTAGGGAAATTAGATTTTGTAGTTATGCTGTCTCTCCATTTCTTCAGAGTTAACAACTTCTGAAAGTAATAACTAATTTAGAAAACAAATGGGATACTAAGTGTCTGAGAAATTAAATTCTTGAAGCTGATGGACCAGGCATATAATTTACTTTTCTTCATTGTCTGCAAGTGTTAATCTATTGACATAACCATGTCTGAAGACTTATCTATAAGAATGTGGTGTCTGGCCTTGGCAAGAAAGCAGTCATGTTTCACAGATCTCCTAGATTTCATTAGAGCATATGGTAATAGATAATCCAAATGACAAAGTTCATTTGGATTTCCACCAAGCCTTTGAGAGGCCACTCACCAAAGGTCTTTGAAGAGCCAAACTGCCATGGAATAATCATACTATGGATAAATAATTGCATAAAATACAAGAAAGAAAATGTAGGGGCAGGCAAATGGACATTTTTCATAATCATGAAGTTCATCACCAGATGTCCATCTGCATCCCCACTAAGGGCTATTTTATTCAACTTCATGACAAATTATACAGAGAAGAGTAGATAGTAAAGTGACAAAGATTGCAGCTGATGCTAAATTATTCAGAATAGAAGAAAAGCTGAATAGCAAATTGCAAATCCATAGAATTGTTAAGGTTGGAATAGACCTTTAAGATCAAGTCCAATCACCAACCTGGCACCTCTACCACGTTCACCATTAAAACATGTCCTCAAATGCCATAATCTTGTTTGAATGTGATGACTCCACCACTTCCCTGGGTAGTCTGTTCCACTGCTTGACAACTCTATCTGTGAAGAAAGGTTTCCTAATATCCAACCTAAACTTCCCCTAGTGCAACTTGAGGCCATTTCCTCCTGTTCTATCACTTGTTGCCTGGGAGAAGTGGCTGGATGGCCAGGTGGGGGTCAGCCTATCTTCTATTCATCAAAGAGTACACCCATCCGCACACACCATGGGAACCAACTTGTTCCAGGAGAATGCCGTGGAAGACAGTATCAAAGGCTTTACTAAAGTCTAGGTGAAAAACATCCACAGCCTCTCTCTCATCCAGTGAGCGGGTGACCTGGTCACAGGAGTAGATCACACTAGTCAAGTGGGACCTGCCTTTCATAAACCCATGCTGGAAGGGCCTGATCCCCTGGCTGTCCTGTTCAAATTGCATGAAATGAATCTGGCTGAGTCCATATTGTGTGTATAGATGTGTGCAGGGGTGGGGGTATGTGTGTGTGTGTGTGTGTGTGTGTGTATATAGTACATGTAGGTGCCAAAGACGTGAAGGCCTTCCTGGAACATCCTTACACTTGTCCATCGGTGTACTGCAGGGCTCACCACTATATCCTTTATGTATAAAAGCTGTTACCCCAAAAAAAAGCATCTCTGAGGAGTAGAAATCTGAAAATTATATTCTTCTAAATAGATACGTATTTACAGCTTGTCAAACTGGCTTAGCTTTTCCATGTATTCAGCCCCAGTGGGAGATAATTTGCTTCACTTTCTTGTGTTTTTTAAATTCACTTCATCCTATGGTTTCTCTGAACTGTCTTGTAGGAACTACTGCCTAATGCACTTTTTAGTAAAGCAGTTTGTACTCTGCCAACTCTCACTCAAATTAGTATAGAAATTCACTTATGTTTCTGCCTATTTAAATCAACAGCCACAAGAACGACATTTGCTTGATAAAATTGTTAAGAAACAGCATTGAAAAATTTAGCAATACAATTAGATTTATTCTCTTTTTCAATGTTCTTCCTCAATTACAGAGTATTTCATTGACATCTGGCAGAATTCAGTTGAAATTTGAAATTTTCAGGTCAGTATCCCTGTCAAAATAACAGATTATCACAGTAAATTTGGATTTATAATTCTATAACAAACTACACTGCATTTTTTTTTTCAAAGTGAAATGCATCTTGCTATTTCTAGTAAAATGGAAGAATACCATACAAAATGTCATGCAATTTCAGGGAAACTATGTTTTTCAAGAAGTAGAAGGTGGGAAACTAGGAGAGCAAACAAGCAAGATATTTCATTGAGAATGGAAACAATGAGATCTGGTTTCCTATGGATTTGTGCTATGGATTGAGCTCTATGTGACTTCTCTCCTTCCTAGTAAGGATTGTGTTTATGCTGCATAATTCCCCTCAGATCATTAAAAGGATCTTCCTCTTATATCCAGACAAGTGCACTTTTAAAAACGTACAGCAACTTTTTGGATTTTTTACTTTTCCCCCCTCTGTCTGCAATTGCCCAGAAGGTTCAACATGCTGCAGTGAGAGAGAGAGGAGACTACATTCTTTGAATGTTGGTTGCTCTCTGTTTACAATAGTGAATTCAATTTCACAAATACTCCCCAACTACCATATATTTATTTATAACATTTGATATATTTATTTCTCATACCTGTTTTCAGGAAATACTTTCAGGAATTTCATCTGTTTTGGGAGACACTACCATTACAAACTACATACAAACATAAGGATTTCTACTGCATGACCCACACAAAAAGAGTTCTATGGGTAAATCTCTGATAGATGGAGGACCACAGTTTTCATCTAAAGGAAGCTCTGCATGTAGCTAATGGCTTAGCTCTCTGGGGAGTTTCAGTTTAAAGACTTTCAGGCTGTAGACGCTCAATGCTTTCTCTCAGACACCTGCTGATGCCACGATTACTCCACAGGCAAAACTAAAGTGAACTCTGAAATACCATCACTAATAAGATTAGATGGCTAGTGGTATACAGCCAGACCCACTATCTGCAAGCAGGAGAATTCTCTGCAGGGGAGAACAAGGACAAAATAAGCAACTCTGTAATACAAAGTGTTATTTTTTTTCAAAATGTACTTTCCTATCCTGATGCAAGCAAAATGCTGTACCAACTTGAGGTACAGTAAATCAAGAAGACAAGTTCTATTGGAGAGAAAGAAAAGGGTTTCAGCTTAACCACTGTCTCTTCCATGAGGTGAAAACCTCCAAGACTTAACACCAGATAAACCAAGGGCTGAAACTGTAACGAGGTACTGTGCCTACCTCGAGGCAGTGCTGAAATGTAAACTCCTGCCTACTGAGGCAGGTCAGAGATGGTAGATTACACTCTCATTCCTTCCAGCCTCTACTCTAGGGAATACTATAAATATCATAAATGGCCTCTTTTCTTAGTCACTGGTCTGGAAACTTGCAGTTAATTAATTTTACCACGTTCAACATAAAGGCCTAGGACTCTATCCAATTTTTTTTTCAGTCAACATCCAGCAATAAATGCAAGCTTCCCCAGGCTTAACTAACAGTTCATAACAATGATTGGCAGCTCCTTCCAAGGTCTCCACAGATCACCCAGAATCACAGCCTGCCTCTGGAACTGCACAGGGGGTCTTTTTGCAAATACTTCTTTCATGGCCTTGCCCAATCATACAATTCAATTAAGCATGGATTGAATTTTACTCACCCTGACCTAGCAAAAAAAAAAGTATAGGTACTTGGTCAGGAAAATATTTTGAGCTGGGAACGTTTTAGGAATAAATGACTACTAATTAAGTACTGGATGAGAAAAAGGTGGGTTCTTCTCTCCTCATCCTGGAAGGAATAAAACCCACTTACCTATTTTCTTTTAGAGTTATCTGCACTGCTAGGGCATGCACTGTTTCTACTTGTTTCAGCTAACCATCTCCAGCCAAGAATGCAAAAATCCCAGGATCAGGAAAGCACACAGGCTGACTCCAAACACTACTGATTCCAGCATACAGCTACAGAGCAGACAACATGTTGGCTGCAACTTGTGCTTCTTGAACAACCTGCATCTTCTATGCAGTCACTGATTATAGAATAAATATATCAAAGGGAACAAAAATAGTAAATCTTTGACAAAACATACATAAAAATTCCAATTAATTTAGTAAACATAAGGTCCTCTTAACAGCAAAACTCTACAAAAGCAGAACTGGCATAACTACTTCATCACTTTCATGCTTTTAAATCATTTCAACCTAGACAGAGCAATCAGAAAGAGAAAATACAGAAATTACAATGGAAATCAAACTGAAATGTTACATAATTTAAGCCCTGTAAGCAACTACTTTGCTTACACATCTGTTTGCAAGAGAAAGGTCTTAACTGCACAGTGAAATAACTCAGAGTCTTGTATCTGAACACGGGATGAAACAGTTCTTAGAATACCAGAAAACAAGGGTTATGTCAAACAGTATTGATAGGCTTAAAATTCTCCACAAGCACTTCTGAAAAAGAAAAGGTTGATTTGTAAAACCTAGGAAAACTCAGCATTGAACAAAACAACATTGTCTGGGTCTCTTTATGTGGCCTGCTTCGGAGACCAGCCAATAGACTGATTTAGTTTAATACTATACTGAAAACGTACCTGTAAAATCAATCATGGTAATCTCTGCACAGGAAGTTCAGGGCAAGGGTGTAGTAGCCAGTTGTAAAGTGTTGTTCTTGTGTTAATAGTCCATTCAAACATCCCATTCTTCTCTGCAGTTCTCTCTTGAGATTAAAGATGCCTGACAGTCACCTTCAAGAAACTGTAAGTCAACATCACAATATCACTGATCCAGAAAAGTCACCAAAACAAAGTACAGGAATGTAAACTATGAAAATACAGTTTTCATTTTAGATGACAAGGGAAGCTGTCTTCATTACGTCTTGACCCTCCGACCTCCTGAGAGGAATGCCAGAGTTGTCATATTTTTTTAATTAAGTATTTAAGCATGAAACATGTTCCACATGTAGTCATTGCTTCTAAGAACATAAAACAATACAAGGAAGATGGCCATATGTGATGTACACATCAAAAATATTTTGTTAAATTTATACAAATACCCATCTACTGTGAGCTGCACTCTATCTGCTGATATACACATTTCATTTGGCTGACAAGGATACTCATTATCTTTGGGAAAATGACAAATAACCTTTAACTCCTTGAGAAATTACTGAAAATGAAAGCCTGACAAAGATGGGCTGAACCTGAAGTGATCAATTCTAGTGAGTCTAGCAGAAACTGGGATGTATCCCTTTCATAGTCCAGTGGGTAACCATTTTGGTGCTTATGGCCAGGCAGGAATCGCTATTGCTTGGTGTCCGGGCATCACTTCATCCAGCCAGAAGCCTGTGCACCATAGTCCTCCACATAAAAATCCTTTTCCCTGCTCCCTTACTGCTCCCCATCACACAAGTCTAAACAAATAAGGAGGCCACATGCATATGGCATTTTGGGATGCAGATGTCTATCAGCATCTTTGTTAAACCTGCCAGACCTCCTCAATTTGCTTAGCTTTGTAACAATCCCCTGGTTGCATATCAACCCCCACCTGGTTACATTTGCTGTTCACATTGAGATTTAAGACAAACTGTTCTTTTTTTTTTTTTTTAATTTCCTGGTTTGCTACACCTTGGACACATTGCTTCCTTGAAACAGGTGAAAAGCTCTAGGGAGAGTTTATTATTTTATCTATGCACTTGTGAGACCCCCATCTGGAGAACTGTGTACAGTTCTGGTGTCCCCAACATAAGAAGAACATGGAACTGTTGGAGCAAGTCCAGAAGAGGCCACGAAGTTGGTAAGATGACTGGAGCACCTTCCCTACCAAGGCACACTGATAAAGTTGTGTCTGTTCAGCTTGGAGAAGGTTGTGTGCAGACCTCACAGCAACCTTCTAGTATCTTAAGGGGGATACAGGAATGCCAGAGAGGGACTCTTAGTCAGGAACACAGTGATGGGACAAGGAGCAATGGGTACAGACTAAAAGAGGGAAAATTTAGGTTAGATATTAGAAAGAATTTTTTCACTGAGCAGATGGTGAGGCAGAGGAATAAGTTGCCCAGTGTGGGTGTGGATGCCCCAACCCTGGCAGTGTTCAAGGCCAGGCTAGATGAAGCTTTGAGCAACCTGGTCTAGTGGGAGGTGTCCCTGCCCATGGCAGGGAGGCTTGGGGTTGATCTTTAAAGTCTATTCCCACACCTTAACATTCCATTATTGTATTAACACACTCAGACATGTAACAGATTAAGCTAACTGGATAAAGAAAACGCTGGCCCTCAACTAGGAAACTGATTGCTTTTTCCCCCCCTTCCCTAACCTTAAGTTGCTTCCATCTTCTGGTAATCACCACATCCACAGCCTATGCCTGGCCCCGCCTCTGAGGCGGCCTCAGGCCGGGCAGGGCCCGTCGCGCCCGGGTGGCACCACCCGCCCGGGGTTTGGGGATCTCCCGCCCGAGGCGGGGCGGGGCGGAGCGGGAGCCGGGGCTGGAGCCGGGGCGGAGCGCCGGGCGGGGGCCAGGGCGGAGCGCGGCCCCGTCATGTCCAAGCACGTGTTTCTCACGGGACCCCCAGGTAATGGGGGCGGGAGGAGCCCGGGGAGCTGGGCAGGGGCGTTGGCGCGCCCGAGAGGATGCTCTGGGACACGGCCTGGCCTGGCCTGGCTTCCTTTCGCTTTGCTTCGCTTCGCTAGGCCTGGCCTGGCCTGGCCTGGCCCGGCCTGGCCCTCCGTCCTGCGCGGTGCAGGCGGGGCTGTGAGGCACTCAGAGCCGGGGGAAGGCAGCTGCTTGGGAAGGCAGCTGCCCCGGGAAACGCTCCAGCTGCAGCTGGGCCCGGCAATGCCCGAGGTTCCGCCGCTGCGAGCTCGGAGCTCCTCCCCTCCGCCGTGTCCATGTCAGAGCTGTTGCGCTAATTAGTTTGTTCCTAATGAAACGCCACTTTACCTCTCCATCCAGCCCTCCAAGGCATGTACTTTTCCAGGCGCTGCTGCTTTGTCCCTGGCTTCTGCCCTGGAGTTCAGTGTTGGGGAAAAAAAACACCTCCTGGACATCTAATTCTGTTGCAATATAAACTGCAGCGATTTCTGAGAGCTCATCTTTCCTGTAACTTAGTTGTAGTGATTTAGCACTTCCAGCCTCAGTGAAGTGCAGGTGTCCCGGATGGGCAAGCCTTGATTGAAGTAGTGGAGTAATTTGTCATGGTAAGGGAGTCTGATTATTGTGGAGGCTGAGTGGGACATAGTATGAGGGTCAAACTCTATGGTTCATAAAGAAATTAACCAGTTATTACGATTGCAGAGCTTTCCTTTGTGGCGTGGGAGTAAAGCCGTGGGCCTAACTCTCCTGTTTATGAACCTCTTGCAGATGCCTGTCTTGGCTGGAATTAATTTAAAATGCTGCTGCTAGGCTGGGACAGGAATATGTTCCACCAACTTTACACTGGCTTTCCATCCGCTTGAATAAAGGCAGCCTTTCAGGAGATGCAGAGGTTAGGGCTGCTTAGGTCTTGTCTCTCTTCATTTATCTGAAATGGGATGTACTGTTTTGATTGGCTAAATGTCTAACTTCAGGCTTTCTTAAACTTAGTTTGAATCACTAGTTTGTTTGGGAATTTACTGAATGAATGTAAACAAATAAGGGACAACAAATCCACTTAGCAAAGTTAGTTTAAATTCACTTACAAGAGACAAGGCCTTGAAAAAATGTTGGATACTGATACACAGTTGTAATTTTTTTGTTGTACAACTGCCAGGAAGCCCTCTTCTTCAAATTTCAAAAGTTTGCTGAAGCATTTGACTAGATGCCTTTGAAGCCACAGAATATTTTGTCATTGGTATTGACTGTTAGAAAAACAGTTTCTAAATCTGCTTAAAGTCTAAAGGAGAAATTTGGTGTGTGCATGTTGAAATGATTTCTGTTGGCATCTTTAGGCATCTCACGTTTGGTCTATGTTCCTCATCTCTGGGAATTTGAAAGTTTATTCTTCAGGATTATTTTCTATCTGAATTTTTTAAAGCAATGATTAAAAATGAAGCGATAGCACTAAATTTTGTGAGAGGCAATAAAGGTGAGTTTAAAAGGAGATTGTCGAGGGATGTACTTCTACAATGGCAAAGGAGAAAAACTGAAAGGATATCTGGAACATGACCAATATTCCCATTGTAAAGGGTGCATCAAAGTGTGCAAGAAGATAGGAGGTGGCGAGAGTTTTAAGGATCTGTCTCTGGGTAAGAAAATGCATTATAGGGTCAGAAGATAATTCATGTAAAAAGGCACTTGAGGAGGTTTAAAGGAGTATCAGCTATCAGGCCAGACCAGATTGCTTAAGGCTTTATCCAGTCATGTCTTGAAAACCTGTGTGAAGGTTTGTGAAGACTGCACAGCCTCTCTAAGCAACCTGATTCATGGCTTCATTGGCCTCACAATAAACAAGCTTTTCTCTGTATCTAGTAAAAAAAGTCTCTTGATTCTGTTACCAGAAAGAATATCTTTCTGTTGTTGGGACCACTTTTTACCACGTGTGACCTGATATCTCAGGGGTATTGAGTGCTTCTGATTTCTAGGATATCAGTGGAAGTAGTGTGTCCTTTGTGCCAGTTAGGTGTCTGGTATTAGCAGTCTGCTTTGTCCTTTTGATCTAAAAAGGGGGTGAACTTAGCTCTGTTCTTAAAAGTAGTGGATATCAGTGTTAGAAAGGGAGATTCATCAGTCGGTCTTCCAGCAAGCTTGGATATCAGTTTTATATCACGTTTTTACCTACCTTGTGGTAAGTTTTGTGGCCTGCTCATGCATCGTCTAAGCTAACGAATTCATTGGTATCCCGGGATATTTGTACCATTCTGTTGTGAAACTTTACCGTGTCAGTACTGGATGAACTTTAAAAGATGCTTCTGTTCTTTCCTGCCATTTAGAAGAAGTAATTTGCAAACTTCAAAAGTAATCAGTGTTCCCGCTGAACTGAATCATTACTGTGGCGTTTAAAAAATGGGCTTTTAGTGCAGAAGAAGATTAATGCTGTGTGCTTTTTGCCTTCTTTATTTTTAGGGGTTGGAAAGACTACTTTGATCCAGAAAGCCACTCAAGCTCTAAAATCCTCAGGTGTTCCCATTGATGGATTTTACACACAGGAAGTTAGAGAAGGTGGCAGGAGAACAGGATTTGATGTTGTCACTCTGTCTGGAAACCGAGGACCTTTATCTAGAGTCAGGTACTGAAGTTTTAATAACTGTAAGCAGCTTATTATTTTATGTGTCTGCTCCAGTCCCTTGGCATGTTAAATGCTCCTCCAGAAGGTGATTTCCAGTACATATGGCTTTCATGGCCAAGTTCTTTGCTTGGTTTTTATGTCCTGGCTGATACCTATATTGTATATGTAGGCAGTGGCTCTGTTGCACAGTGAAATACTGAAAATATGCTAGTCAGGGGTGTTCTCCCTTACTGGCTATTATTTTACATCAGATAAAGATGAAGCACTGCTGAGCCTTTTACTGTGGGGCTAAGTCCCTTTGGGATACTTTTAAGTAGCTTACTGTGGGCAGGGAGGAAGATTTTTGTGTTTCCAGTAGCTGATTTATGGAGACAGAGGCAGAAAATGAAAAGGGAAATTGCATATAGCAGTGTTTTAGAGAATATTTGGTCCACAAAACTTGCCTGTTGATTTTAAGGAAAAAAAAGGGGTTTCAGAGCTCCAGAGGGGAGGCCTCTGAAGTGCAGAGTGCCTCAGTCTCTCCTGATTCAGTAGATTTAGATTTTTCACACTTAATGCAAAACTGTCTATGTCCAGTGTGACCTTAGCACCTCGTTCACACAGAACTGATGTGACAAAATAATTTGCATTCTGCTAATAACGGAGGTTCACCTAGCACAGTGGTACGACACATACAAACTGAGTATTTCTCCAAGATTGTTTAAGGGTTTTGCAGCCCATACTGAGATGATACTGTGATGATGCTGTCTGTAGTGTCACATTACAAAATTCAAAGGTCTGAACTGCAGACATGAGTTTTGATTTCAGTGTAAGTATACCTGCTTATTTTTAAATGCCATTGTCCTTCCATACACTGTTTAAATTTGAGCTTAGTTGTGAAGGATGCATATGCTCTATTTATTATCTGACAGCAAGCTATCTGCAGAATGACTTACTGTATGGTTTAGAATTTTGTTCCTTTTTAAGAAGAATTATAAGGGGATTTGATTTAATTGGATAACTTCTTATAAATTCACCTGAAATGACTGCAGTGAATTCTCATTAAACTCAGTACTTAGAAGGAATTGTGCATCTCTTTGTCAGCCCCAGTTCTGATTCTTCTGCTTCAAGACGTGAATACCGGGTTGGACAATATGTTGTAGACCTTGTTTCATTTGAGCAGTTGGTTCTACCTATGCTGAGAAATGTGAGTATTCTATGAAATATGAAAGCTGCTGATAAATGTATGCCTTATGACAGTGTTACTGGAAAGCCCTTCTACAGAGCTAGTTTTTGATACTAATGAATGGCCTATTTCTTGGGTGTTGCTGGCTCTGATTAACTTCAGGGTCAGGAAGCTGGAGGGGCAAATCTGGCTTGTTCTCTTGTCATTATGGGGATGATGGAGAGGTTACAGTCCTGTGAGCAGGACTCCTTGACCTGAAGAGGCAGCAGGTAGGAAATTTCTTCCTATGTCACTGTCTCATACTGGAAAGCAAACAAAGTGCACGAGTGGCTTACCACAGAGAACTGGTTGGAATCAGTGAGTCTAAGAAAAAGGCTTTTGCTGCTGCTCTTCTTTGCAGACTTTTTTTCCCCCTCTTCCTCTGATTCCCATCTTCTTACAGTAGAAGCATTTGTTTATTGAATCCAGTGATGAGTATCTTTGATTACCATTGTATAAATACCTGCAGACTGATAATACCAGCCTGATTATTTGGGATTTATACTGCTGCACAAGGCGTGCTCTGGCTGTGACAAGACTTTCCACACAATCTTCCTATCCTTTTGCTAATGTTCTGTCACTACCTGTTTCCTTCTCCTTCCTCTCTCTCACTCCAACCTTTCCCCTCTCCAAAATTAAACAAGAACAGATTTGGTTTTGGCAATAACGTACCACAAACAGTGTGCAGCAGCTGCCGAACTGTAGTACTAAAAAAATCCTGTTATGATTTTTCTACACTGCCAAAGCGCAGGGGACAAGGAAGAAGGGCTTTTTTTTCGGTGAACTTAGAACAGAAAAACCCAAAGGGGTTCAGGGAGTAAAAATGAGATTGAGGATCTGATTCTTGTTTTTGTCAAAGAACATTGAAGTCTGAGAGTAGGAAAGCAAGGATGTTGGGGCAAGGGAGCAAGCAAATAATAATAAAATGTGACAACTTCTGTAGGTTAAGTTTCACTGTAACTATATTTATGATGTTAGTAAATAGAAAGATAATTTAACAAAAAATACTTCCTTAAGCCAGTGCTGTACCTGGAATCCTTTTAGCACTGAATTAAGACAAAATCCAGGAGAGATCTTCCTAAAAAAGTGTTGAATTTTTTCCATTACTTATATAGTTTTTCTGCAAGTACAGGAAGGTGAAGAGAGCTGGGACCAGCAGAGTTACACAGTGCACGTGCCTGTGCTCATAGAAAGTGCTGTTTATCAGTTTTGTGGGAATGTCACACATGAAGATTGCCCAAAATGGAAGAGGAGAGTGAGGAAGATGAGAGAACTGAAACAAGGAGAGACAAATGAAGAATGAGGGCAGGAGAGTCATAGGTATGTTCTGATTTGATTACAAAGCAGCACAGAATGGGCATGTGCCCATTTAGACTTGAGGACAGATTCAACTTATTAGGATTTGTTCACTCCAGTGAGAGAGGGATAGATCCTGCAGTGAAGATCTCTCTGGTTCTGCAGACTTTATCAGGACTGATAGTTTTTTCAGGTTTTTTTCAAAGCAAAATACTCTCTTCCTCAATATTTGACCTAGTGACTAGTATTGGCTTTTTGGCTCAGTGATCTATGAAAGGATTTTAGATAAAACAGCTACTCAGTAGGGACTTGGCTTGAAAGGATTTTAGGATGCATGTTATATAGTTCTTTCACTTTCCCAGAAGCAAATCGTTTGCCTTCAGAAGGGGAGATGTTTCGATTTTTTTTGCTTTTTTTTTTTTTTTTTTTTTTTTTTTTTTAGTTTCTGTATAATGTGGCTTGTATTGGTACATATTTATGGATCTGTAATGTTTTTGAATTGAGTTGATTTTCTCCTTGCTTCCATAAATAATGGAGTACAGTTCTCAGTCACCTTTACCAAAATAGGGTGGACAGTGCAGGTGAAGAATTCCTCTGCTTTGCAAGCTGTCTTTTTCTCAGTAGCTATCACCCCTGTTTTCTCCTGGACTTCCCTGCTGCTCCAGCAGCCTCCAGCACAGCACTGTTTGGCACAGTATTCACTTCATGAAAAAAGCAAACAAGGTACAAATGTGATTGTCTCTCCTACTATCCAGTGGCTAGGACTATACAATAAGGTACATCTCAACATCTGTCAGTTCTAATGTGAGAGAGGCTTGCAAATTGCTCGGTTGTTATCCAGACAGCTTTGAAGAAAGCCAGTAGCTCTGAGTGACATGCTGCATCATCCCAACTACAACAGGAGAAACTTCTAAATCTACATTTAATAAAGTAGTCTTTTTTTAGATACCTGTTTTATGTGACTGCTGATCACATAATTAAATGTAATCACTAAAGGCATAATTTAGTGGGAAGAGCAAAGGTTTTAAAAATTGCTGACCCTCAGAATGAGAGCTGCTCATAGGTAAAGTGCAGTGCTTAATTGTTAAGTAGCTCATGTGGGACCATTGTGAGAATTCTGCTTTAAAGGAAATCTGCTATCATGGATATTTCCTGTTGTAGTTGGTATTTATACTGTATGATTGCTTCCATCCTTCCAAAAATCTGTCCTAAAAAAGAAACTATATATTTATAAGTCTATAATTTACCAGCAGTAGCTTTGACTTCCCACTTTCCCCAGTATTACAGTTGAATTTATTTCTTTTGGAGGTATTTCTTTTGTCAGCATAGAAATTACTTCTGTTGCTTGTTCTAAGTTTTGCTGTTTACAGTCTCTTGATGCACTTTTCCACAGGTAAACCATGGTGGTGACACAGAGAAAAGAATTTGTGTCATAGATGAGATTGGTAAAATGGAACTCTTCAGCCAGGCTTTTATTCAAGCTGTTCGTCAAACGCTGGCTGGCTCAGGGACTGTGGTGCTTGGAACTATTCCAATACCTAAGGGAAAGCCACTGGATCTTGTTGAAGAAATAAGAAGTAGGAAAGATGTTAAAGTGTTCAATGTGAGTAATATTTAATATCCTTAAAGAGACTTCTGTTCTAGGTTACTGGTTTATACTTGGCTCTGTTTAAAAACTGTTACTGCCAGTTGATAGCTGTGGGTAGCTTACATGAAATAAGTTTTTTAGTTTCCATTTTATTCTTAATGGGCAGGTGTTCACTTTATTAAAAAAATCCCATTTGGCACTTACTGTAGCAATCTCACACAGCTGGGTTTGCTTGTGAGGGGCTGCAGAAGTAATACTATAGTTGTTTTAAAAGGTTTTTCTTCTGTAGTATTATTGCTGTATAGGTATTCATTATTCCTAAGAGTTATATCTTTTAAAAATACAGTCAGATTTTTAAACTTTTTTTTGTTTTTTTTCCAAACTGGTTTGCAGACATATTACCAGTAGTCGTATTCAAGGAAAAAATAAAAAAAGGAAAAATGGCAGTAGTGGATTTTGCAGGAATGATTTATTGAAGAAAGACAATTCTGCAATTAATTATGTTACTTTTACAGACATAATTTTCAGGATATTAAGGCCTCAAAGTACACTTCTGATCAGTTACAGGGCAGTTCTCAAGAAGTTACCACAGCAAAACATAGCCTGTTCCTAGGAGTGCATGTGTGAGGGTTCCTTAACATCAGTTAGTGCCCTCGATGCTTCACAAAACCAAGCTAAAGGCACCTCTCATTCCTTTTATTTATATCATTTCCTATTCAGAGCTGACTTAAAAAACTGCAGTGCTCAAAGTTCCACAGCTTTCCTTTAATGGAGGATCCCATCATCATCCTCAGTTTCCATTTTATATTAAATGTTGATTTAAATAAATGCTAAAGTGACTGTAGGAGCAAAGATGAGGGATTATTCCTTTCCTTACATAAGCATTCAACTCCCTCCATTCCTTCAGAGATTAACCCCCAGGTTTTTGCAGTACCAAGCTGATGTGTGTTTGTAGTCAGCCTGTTGAACAGAGATGCACGAAAATGTGAATTTTGTATGAGTTGCTTTACAGTGCTACCACTGTACTGACTGGGGAAGAGGGGATGGAGAAGCCTGGCTAAAAGTACCAGTCATTCAGTGCTTTGGCTGCAGTCATGGCAGGAGAGTGGTGTGTGTGTTTGGTCCTCTCAGGAGAGGAGACGGGGCTAGAAAACAGCATTTGGCTTTTTAAGGAAGCTTTTGAGGCTTCTTCTGTCTGTTTTTATCAGGTGATATTCAGAGGACATGGGCTACTCAGCCCTGGATATTGAGCTGTATCAGTCTGCTGATATATCTTTCCCTCAAGTACTGACTGCAGCCAGCAGAAGCGTTTCTGTAAATTTCAATGGAGTGGTGTTTTGTCTAGCTAAAAGATCTTTACTAAAACAATGACCCATTCGGTTCACACTGCTGAGATTAGGACATGCGGGTTTCTTTAATTTAATTGAGATCTCTGGTGAATCCATAAACCAAAAGCATGGATGTGAAATGCGTGACAGACTGCAGTCATTCCCAGGTGTCACAGACCTGCTAAGCTGAAGTCTTGTGCAGGAGAGCATCTGTCTCTCTTGCTCCAGTGACACACCACATGCTCTTTCCCAACAGAGTAAAATGTGTGCAGGAGCAGAACCTGCCCATGGGGAGTCAGAGGTGTTAGTAGCTGAAGTGGATACTGGGTCACCAGCTGTGCTCTTCAAGGGCTGTGGCATGGGGAAACCTGGAGTGTCCAAACAGCTCACAGTCAGTAATTTTTTACGAAGTTGTATGGTGCCTGGAAGTGTACAGAAGTAGGTGGCTACCTCCAAAAGCATTCTGCCTGCTTTGTTATTTCATATGGAGTTAGGCTGCATTCAAATAGCTCATCTCAGCTTTTTCATCCAGCTCCTAGTGTCACAAGGACAGTTCTGGTGAGAGAACAGCTGTTTGGGGTTTTACAGTCCCTTCTGTCTTGAAAGCATATTTTGTTGGTGTAAATGGGTCCAGATGCCCTAAAAGCAGTTCCGCATTTGGTCCCAAATGTTTAATTTACTATGCTTAGTGCACTTAATGATAGGAGCTCTAATATTCAACACGTTTGTTTCTACTGTTGCCCAGTTCCATTTTGCTGAGAACTAAACTTTTCAATGAAACTACAGAGGCTTTTTTTGCACTGCCTGTGGTCTGTGTAGTTTTGCAGACATGGTGGCATGAATAGGATCAGGTTATCCTTAGCATCTGGCAGATACTGATTTTCTTCCATTTTCCCATCTATTAATTTTGCTTGCATGAAACCCATTAGTGGAGTGTTGTTGCATATGCCTATTAAGAAAGAAAATAGTTAAATGGATAGGAAGAAGAAAAGGTTCCATTTGAACAGATTGTACACGAGTGGTTTCCTTGACAGTATTTTTAACAGTTAGGGAAGAAAGCTTTTGTCCTCTATAGTTGCCTGCTTGGAGTCTAGGTGGTAATTTCCTCCAAATTACATAAAAGCTTAATATAAGCAGCATCTACAGTTATTTTCAACTCCTTTCTAAAAACATGCCCATCTGTTTGTACATTCAGTACAGATACTGGGAGATTTGTTCTCTCTGGGAAAGCTGCCTGCACAGACTGTCCCCACATCTTAAGAGGAGACTTATATCTATCAAGCAGCCTTTGTAAAACAGTTGTAAAAATTTCCTAGCACTTGGCACTTTCTCTCTGCTGCTCTCACTGGACTTCTGGCATGTAGGTATGGAAAAAGGATAGATAAAATGTAGTATTGTTTTTGTTGGCTGTGAGAGAGTGGGAAGAGCTATTAAATGTGCAGAAGGTCCTTTGAAAGTCAGAATATCAGTACACTTGCTGTGAGATTTAGAGTTTGGCTTATGTATGCTGTGTATTGTTTACCTTAGCGTCCCAATAGCCTTACTGAAGAGCATTCTTTGTTGTCTTGCTCTCTTTGTTTTTGTGGGATTTTCTGTTTATCTTAAAAAGCTTGGACTGATTCTCAATAAAAACAGTGACATTTTCAGGCAGATCTTCCTTTTCATAACTTCCCCGCCCCCCCCCCTTTTTTTTTTTTCAATGTCACTTTTTCATTAGTTCCATGTTGACCTGCTGTCTTGAATTCAGTGGTAGGTGAGACCACTGTAGGTTTTAGTGTTGGTTTACAGCACTTGGATAGGATGTGTGTGACTGTAAATAGTGGTGGGCTCCTAGGGCCAAATTCCTCAGGTAGAACTGTCACCTGTTTAAAAACAACATAAATAATAGTAATACTTTCCTGTTCATTATTGATTGTGCTCACATCTTAAGTGCAGATATAGGGAGTGCAGTAGAACCTTGCTGGTAGAGACTTTTATGCTGTTCATGGTATTGTGTCTCTTTCCTTGTCAAACTGCTTTTCTACAACTTTATATGACTGCCCTAACTTACTTTTTTCTGCTCATGTGTCTTTGTCTGATTTCTTCCTGCCTTTTTTGCAGGGATCTGAACAGTAGGGAAAATTTCTTAGACTTTTCTAAATGAAGGTTTTGCTGATGCTTCACAGTTGCTTTTTCCCGCTTTACAACCCCAGTCATCTCCCAGGTTTTGTTTGAGTGAGTAATGCATGGCACTGTGGGTCACAGGGCTCTGGATCAGGACCCAGTCTGTCAGGAAGGGATAATTTACACACACACAGCCCCTCCAACTCTGTGCCCCTGCGAGCTGAGCTGACTAGCAACCACCAGCACTTGCTTGGCAGTTTACAGTCATCTGTATGTACTGGAATGCAGATGGGCCCAGCATAAGACGGGACACTGGGCTACGTGGATTTTCACATATTCTGGACTTAAAGCCCAGCATTCCCATGGACTGGTCAGCCAAAGGCATACCTCAGTGTGTCAGAGAACACCCCAGCTTTCTCAAGTAGTCTTATTTATTTTCCAAAATGTTTCCCTCCTGTAGCAATAAGGTTTCTCAGAGTACAGAGTTATGCTGCTAAGCCTGTTTTTATTTTTTTTCTTTGCAGATATTTCTGGCTAGGTCTGTCATCTTAATAAATACTGCCCTTTCAAGTAATGAAGGCATAAGAACTCTACTTTATAGTAGGAAAGTTAAATTTGGTCGTTTAAAAAGATCTCTAGTAATGACAAAAGTACATGCTGGTTCTTGGAGTGATTCTTTTTAGTTACTCAAACCCTGAATAATAGTGCAAAATACCATGGGTAATTAAATCAAAAAGATCACTAAATATTCAGTTGCAGCTTTTGTGGGTTTAGCACACTGTTCTCAGTTGCTGAAGGCGGCAAGTGTTTGACACTCAACATTCCTGCACTGAAAAAGAAATGCATTGGAATTTCTGCTTTGATTGTTTTTGAAGTAAACACTGGTATAGAAGCTATTAGTGAAATTACATCAGTTTTAATTTCTCTTTCTCTAGGTTAGTAAGGAAAACAGAAACAGCATTTTGCAAGACATCTTGGCAGCTGTGGAATCCTGCAGAAAATGAAGACCTTTTCTATCCCGTAAACGCTAACGCTTTTATTTCAACAAGACATTACAACATTTTGTGTATGGTTTAGAGTCTGTCCTTCCTGCTTTAGCCCCCTGGAAGCTTTACTGGAGCCTTCAGGAAAAGCAGGGTAAAGCTGGTAATACTCCAAAATGGGAAAATTGGGATAGCAGGATTGTAATTTATTCAGTTCACTGAATTAAAAAAATTGAAAAGATGTGTAGCTAACATTCAGTTTTAAGCTGGGTGTTTAGAAGTTAGGTGGTCAACTGCGATCTGAGTTATCTCACATGAAAACAATTAACTGTAAAATCTGTTTGAGGTCTTAGTCCTTCTGAGTGTGTTTGGACTGTTCTGCCTAGAGATCAATTCAATATCTGGAACATAGCCTTGGTGCAACAGAACAGAACCCTGTCCAAAGTGTATATGAATCCTACCTGGTTTATGTAGGAATATTTTGTTGGTGACCCAGCTTAGGTGTGTCCAAGTGTGTTTTAGCATGTATGTTGACAAATTAGCAGGTAGAGAGAACAAGAAGATGTGCTCTCTCCTCCTACTCCCAAGCACCCCTGTCTGCAGTTGCAGTATAAGAAGAGTTATCCAGAGTTTCAAGGAACCTTCCTATAGTCATGAGTGACATTTACAGAATTCCATTTCGGGAGGAAAAATAGCCAAGTCTGCCCTCTCTTAAATGGCCCAGAAACTATTGGATAAGAGGGCAGCATTTTGAATTATTTTTCAATTTTCTGATGGAAGTCCTGTCCCATACTCCCTTACAAATAATATATATTTAAATCTTCAAGTCTATGAAGTTCATCAAATCTTGTGTTTTTAATGCTGAGTTTAAGTCATGATCAACTTAATACTGTATTTGTCTATATTAATTTTACAATCTGTTCCCTATACTGATACTTTTGTTTATTTGGGTTTTTTTCCTTATTCAATTCTGTACATGCTTAATGGTGAAATAAGAAGTGTTTGAGAGTATTAGACAATGTGTTTCCCTGTGAGGAGTGCAAATGTGTTCAGCAAAAGTGCTGCCAGTTAATCAGTTTTGCATGTTGTGAAAACAGAATTCCCTCCCAGGTGCACACTGTTCATTGTAAAATTTATGGTCATCTCTGGCTGAAGAAAGTTGTTAAAATTCAGTTGTTTCTTAACTTTTTTTCTGTTCAGTTCAATGACTGTTAAAATGAGCAAACTATTTAAAGGCGTCTTCGAGTATCATTTTATTGATTTATTTCTGTAAAACTGACACCCGGAGTTGTATAGGGCTGGATGGGGAGAGGTATTTTTATGCCTGCCTTGCAAACAGCTAGGAGCATGGAAGGAAAGTCCTTTTTCTCTCCTGTCTGGTGCAAGCATTTGCACCTCCACAGGTGGTAGGAGGTGCATGCCATGGGCTTATTCCCTGACTGCCTGTTAGGACTACCCTTCTGCCCAAATCCATCAGGATGTTAGTACTGTCTTTATCATATTTGGGAAGAAAACTCCTCTTAGGATCTCCACTTGAGAATGTACAGCTCCGGGCAGCTTTTTGCAAAATAAGGTTGTGCCCTATAGCCACTGATCCCTTAATTACTTCAGGCGTTTTACTCAGACAAAACACCTTTTTAGATGTGGAGGACTTGAGACCAAAGTAAACTTTTTCAGGGCTCTATGCCATAGGTTTTTAAACAGAAACCTCTCTGCACCTAAGTTTTGGATGCCCTCCTGTTTCAATGTTAAGTCTCTTAAGCTGTAAAATATGCTGCAAAAGAATAGTTCTTTCAACGATTTAAGAGTTATCCAAAATCTAGCACAGTTTTAGTGGGACTGCTGAGTCTTAAATGACGACTGACCTTCAAAGCTAAATAAAAAATTTGACACTTCTCTGGTAGAGGCCGAGGAGGGGAGTTCTGTTAGGAGTCAGTCTTCTGAATTCTGGTTCAGCCAGTATTACTGGGAGGTCACTTAAAGTGGTGTTTATTCCCCATAAAAGTAGATGTACTGCCGTGCATGTAGTGCCCTGATGCCTACTGTAGTCCTGTCATTTAGTAGCGTGGGGGGGAAAAAACCCCCAAACAATTACAACAAGACATTTGGGGAACTTTTGATCAGTGCTTGTAGTACTTCTAACAATTGTCTTGTAGTTCGAAGACCCTTTCTACTGAGGCTAGTCATAGAAAATGCAGGTGAATTTTTTTTTTTCCTTCTCTGGAACTGTGAGTGAAATATCAGCCTTTTTAAACCAATGCATATTTTTGCTACTGACATCAGTTTCTCTTGTTTTCTGCTACCTATATCAAGATTGGTGAGAGTCATTAAGTTGTTGTCCTTTTTTAAGCCCATTTTCTCTCTGAGCTGGAGTGCTTTTCAGTAGCAATAAAGAGAAATTCTGTGTTCAGCAGGAGAATGTAGATGACCTTAACAGTCACATCTGGCCTTTAAATCTCAGACAGTCCTGAAGACAAAATTTGTCTGTTTCAAATATACATCGAGTGAGTGAGAAAGTTGTATTTCCAATGGAACGTAAGTTTTTATGACAACCTATGTTTACTTTAAAGATAAAAATTTATTGTCTGATCTTGCACTAGTAAAATGCTTGGAAGGCCTTGAGAGCACTGTGCAACAGCAAATGGAGCATTCACAATTTTCCTGATGGGCTGATTTTATTAATAGCACACATTTGGTGAAAAGCACCTCTGATGTACCAGCTAGATTCCAGATGACAACATTAGTGCACCTGCAGGTTTTAATTGGTGCCGAAAAGGGGAGAATGTGAGGTACCAATTACTGTCTCGAAGCCCGAGAATCAAGGACATCTTTGGCAACAAGTCTTGTAATTCCAGCATAAAATTGCACACAGCATGGAATAAACAGGGCTTGCATTATTTATCATGCATTAGGTAATTTTTGACTTGTAAAACTGAGTAAGTGAATCTTTGATACTGGACCTACTGCAAAGTTAATTGTAAGTAATATGTCTGTGTTGCAAATTTAAGGATGTACAAGCACTAGTGAAACATGGTAATTAAATACCAGCTCCTAATCCAGGGAGTAATCTAAATATGGCAGTAATTGGGTATTTTTAAAAAATACATTGATGAGGAGATGATTATCACATGCTGGAGAATCTCACTGGTAATTCTAATCTTCTGTAATGAGCTGCACAAAATTCAGTAAATCTTTAACTTAAATTTTCAAGTAAGAGAAGAGCCATCGGTGGGCTGGAGATAAATGCAGATGACATTTCTTGCCTTATTCTAATAAATAGTTTTTATAAAAAGCTGTAAATGACATCACAGATAATCCTTAGAACTTAATAGTGTCAGAATGTCATTCATAGGTATTGAGAGTATCTAGTAATCATGTCAAGGGGAAAAGATTCACAGTGGTAAGTCCTTTTCATTGACATCTGTCTTCAGTCAAGTGAATACCAAGATTTTCTGCCTATGGGAATGAGGTGAGACTTTGCAAAAAGAACTTCAGTTCCTCACAGAAGTTGCATGACACTATGAAATGGAGGAAACAGCCAGCACCTCTGGTTTTTATTTTTGAATGAACAGGAATGAACTTTGCTGACTATGTCACTATATCATTGGTTCCTACTTGGCTTGCTGTGGTGAGAAACGGCTGGGCTTGCCAGTGTACCTGGTAGATGTGAGAAGTTCAGCAGCCTGTGCTTGGCTTTGGTAAAAAGTTACTGGAAGTATTTTTGCCAGATCTTCAGGCCATGTTTCACCATTAGGAGTGTAGCAACTGGCTTTTACTATATGATGTAAAAAAGCCTATTTGGGAAAAGAAGTTCTAGGAAGACAAAATGTGAGGGAGGTAAGTATCCCATGCTCAGTGCAAAGATGAAGAGTGTTTGTGCTTGTTTTACCATATACATATTATCCTCCCTCCTGTAACCTGGTGTATTGTCTTGTGTTCCTCTCTGGTTGCTGAGACTGGATAAAATCACTCCTAGTGTTTCTTTTCAGCAGTGGTGATCTTATCTGAGTTTAAGCTGGGGGGGGAGGGGGGGGGCAGATAAGGCCTCTGTCTCTTCATCCCTTTTGACTTTTCTATGAAAGAGCTGCATGTACAAATGGTCTTGTGGATTGAGCACTTGATTTCCTCAAGGATGCACCCACCTTGCTAACAAGATGGGTCGCTATTTTCATGTTGTAGAAACAAGAACTTTCTGGACTGGCTGAATAAGGTAAGTGGCTTCCACAGCTCTGGAAAAATCAAGCATAGCACCTGATGCAAAAAACCCTGATGGAACTCTTGATAAAAGGTCCTTATGTGGTGGTGGTGGTGGCAGCATCCTGCCTGCATCACAGCTGTAGCAAGAGATCGGACTTGCAGGCAAACTGTTAAGCCTGAGCAACTTTAGGGCCAGGTTTTAACAGTGTTCAGCATTGTGAAACCCATGAGCAGTGTCACAGATTACATAAAAGCAATGAAAATTGTGTTTGCTTTTCACTTAAAGGCCAAAACCTGCCCAAAAAGTGGTGTACTTCCATCTTGCAACTCTGAGGCATCTCGTGTGTGAGGTTAAGTATCAAGCTGTCTTAAGTCTTTCAGGAACAAAGGTGTAACTCAAAGCCTTCATGTGTATGTAGGCACTGGTGCTGAGGACTCAGGTGCCTTTTGGTGTTATGCAGAGCTGCTTGGAGCAGCTTGCTGTTGAAATTAGGCCTTGTGTAAAGGTTCCTGTTTATTAGCTTGGTGTACATCATAGCCCTAAATGCACCTTCTCTCACAAGAAGAGTTAACTGTGTGTATCTCTGCCTCATGCAAAAATGGGGGAAGTCTAAGATCTGTTCAGTCAATACAACCTCATACCTAATTGCAGGTTTCATTTTGAACCATTATGTCAGAATATTCTGCAGGATTGGCTCATATTTAAAACTGCTGCATATAGCAGTAGTCTTTTTAGTATATCAGCAGACTATCTCCAAAAATACATAGAAATATAACACGGGAGAGTTTGTGCTAATTTTGATTCTTTTTTTACTACGTTACACTTGTTAGTGGTCATTCCTGGGCTTTTTCAACCCACAACAGCAACTTTAAGGCAAAATAAAAACTGTGTAAGACATGGCTACAAAAAGGGAATTGATTTTTGAATCTTACCTTGACTCCTGTTTTGCTGTGCTTGCTCCACAAACTGCTTGCTTTTGCTGTGACTCCATAAAGGTGTTAGAACCTGCCCTTCCTGGCAGCCACCCTGTGCAGCAGGAGGCTGGACTTCATGGCACAACTGCTGTCCCCAAGGAGTTACATTCCACGGGACCATGGCTTGGACTAGGTCAGGAGCTGGGAGGCAGCTGCATTATTTTAGGATGCAGTACCAGAGGCTGTGGGGATGGTGGAGTCTTGCACTGCTATTGCTGGGCCTCAATCCGTGCTAGTCAAATACAGTGGTTGCAGCTGAAAGGATTTGTGCAGCCATTCCCCAGTCTGGTTTAGTATGCTTGAGTTGGATACACAGAATAATTTAGGTTGATTGGGACTACTAGAATTACTTTTGATGGAAATTGATTTGAACTTAAAGATGTGAAAATTGGAGGCCTAAATGAGGCTAAGTGAATATGGGAAAGTTCTTGGTGCTTTCTAGAGCCACCTGATTGCCCTGCCTCCTTGCAGGAAGACAAAGCAGTGATGGTTTATTCTGTGGACTGCCATGCAAAAGTTCCCAAAGCAGAAATGGGACTGGTGGCTGATAGGAGCCTACTTGTAAAACCTCCATCCTTCATTTGTAATGAAGAAGCACTTCATGAACAGTGTGCTGCGACAAGAGTCATCATCTGCCAGAACTGGTCAGAAGGGAGCAGCTGAATTCAATTTCCTCTTCCACATCTCACCTGGATACTAGAGGAGACGTTAGCAGGGCCTGAACTGCACTGATGACCGTGTGTCTAGAGGGCTGTATTTGAATACTCTGCTTTTGTCTTTGTGAACATGAACAGAATTTTTTCTGTGTTGTGCTAAGCTTTATTAATAATCAACTCATCAAGGTTGGAAGTGAACTAAAAATAGGCTTCTTAATTTTGTAAGGCAGAAAACAAGTGAAAACAATTGCAAATAGAAAAGAAGACCCAGAAACTCCTGCTGCACAAAACATCCTTGGATCATTTTATTTTCACTCAAGTCTTATTTAGCTCTACTGCTCAGATCTGAAGTGTGGCACAGTAGGAAGCTCAGAATGCAACTGAGTATTGCCTAACAGTAATGAGACTTAGCTACAGCATCTCTTGTTAAATCTTGTTAATTGGGACAAGACAGCCTGGCTGCACATCATTGTGTTGAGATTTATAAACAATCTATGGTAGTTACAGTAAAGAGTAACAGCAAGACACTGATAGCTGCAGTTTTTTTAATCGAAAAAAAACACGTGTGTGTTTGTTTAGACTCTATAGTATATAGGAAGGATTTGTTGTAGCCTTTTGGGTTTCAAGTAGTCATGCATTCCTGTAAATCAGTGCTTCTCAAACCTTGTGAAGGCATGGCCTCCCTTTTTGTATCATCTGTCTTTATTGGCAGCAGCTCAGTTTTCTCTGGGGGAGGGAAATCAGAAGGCTTTGTAATTATTGGCTGCAAGTGTTTATGGACAGTCAGCTGTGTCCAGCAATTAAAGGTATTTAGCTGATTCCTTCCTAACACAAACACTTCCAGACAATAATTACAGCCTGCTTTGCACTTTTCTGTCCTTGAGGAGAATTCACCCGGGCCCTTTTGCAACTCCTAAGGGTACTGTTGCTTAGAATTCAAGAAACACTGCTGTAAACCAAATAGGAGCACAAGATAATACCTAATTTATGCAAAGCTGCTTTGCAAATAAGGTGCACCATATGCTTTGAAGACTTTCCATGCACTGGATACTTTCTTTTCTTAAACTTTTGTTAATTGGTGTAGCGTGGCTTGTTCACAGTATTTCAGTATGGCTGCATGCAGTATATCAGTCTGAGATGCTGTGTTGCTTTTCAGCATTAGCACCTGCATAACATGTCAAAGAAAAATGAGATTTGCTGTTGGAAAAAAAATCAGATTTAGCTCTAATGTTACAGGACACAGTACTGTCCTTTTATGTATTCATTGCTTCTGTTCTTGGTTGCCTTTTGCTATATGTTATATACCAAATTTCAGTTAGTTTGTATGCAATCAGCTGTTTAGTTATGGCAGGAAAGAGATGTCTTGTGTGCTTTTCACTGAGTTGTATTTATATTTCCTACTGTATTCATTTGTGATTCTAACCATTCCAGGGGAAGGAACATTAAACAGGTTGTATTCATTGTTCTAGGATTTACAAGAACCTGAGATGAAGTGGCACTGTGTGTTTTTTAGGGTATCTTCCAACCCTACCCATGCCAGGGCCATTAGCTGAAGAACATCCGCCCTGTAATATTTTTGTGTAGAAGTTAGAAAAATAAACATTTGAAGGTTGCTTACTACATTTGAAAGAAGCTAAACCCATGTGCAGCTGCCTGACCTAACTCTCTCTGTACTTAATGCTAAGAAGCGCGTGGCCCTTGTGCCAGGGTTGCTCCTCACTGCTCCTCAGACAGGCTCTGCTGAGAAGCGGTGTCTTCCAGGGCCATATCTTCCTGGCTGGCCCTTCGGCACTCCAGGTTCCGACTCACAAATACGGCACGGGCCGGACCCGCCTCCCGCTGCAGTCTCGGTTCTGTGGCATCTGTTGCTTCGCAGGTCTCAGCGACTTGCTGGAAAGTAAGAAAGAAAAAGTCAACTGGTTTAGGAATTTTCTAAGTAACACTTCAGCTATTTTTTTTGAAGTGACAGGTGAAAAAAGTTTCAAAATTGACGTAGGGATGTCATTCTGTGAAACTCCATGGGATTCTTAACATGCATTATTCACAAGGGAGTTCTGAAGAGGTACTTGTCACACTTTGTGTAACGCATAAATTTGAAAGCTGGAGGTTTAGTACCACAGATGTACATGTATAGAGAGCTGTAAAAGAATTTGGATTGAAAAGGACTTCTGGAGGTCATCCAGTCCAAACTGCTGCTTCAAGCAGGGCTGACTTCTAAGTTGTTAAATCGGGTTGCTCTGGAGATTGCTTTATACACCAATTTTTAAATCCAACTTACAAAGAAACCTTTTCATCAAAACTGGAATGCAATTATCAGTCTGAAAATGTTAAGCACAGTGCCACCCCACTGTAAGGAGTCCATCAAGATAAAAGCATTCCAGAACTTTGCTGTGAACATTGAAATGAAACACTTCCTCTTTACCACTTTCAATCAAATGGGCACCTGGACTCCAAGCAGCCAAGTGTGGCCAGGATTCACCTCATCTAAATTTAAGCATATGGTCTTGCTGTGTCATTTAGGCTACCAATGGTTGTCAGAGAGATACAAGTCTCCCAGGGGAAAATTTCCTCCTAATAGCTCCAAGGATGAAGTAGACTGGCCTCTCCACTGAAAACAGAAGCCTCACCAACAACCTACTGCAACATCATGCCCAAATTTTAGATAGTTTAATGCTGGACAAGGTGAATCCTACCATTAGTACTCGGTATCGCAGGCTGGCTGAGGTTTTTGCAAATTAGGCCATAAACTCCTGAGAGCTGGAATGGTGCCTTGTCATTGGATATATTCAGCTATATGTGTAGAAATATTAATACTTGTTACAGGAACAAAGCAGGATTGGACCCAGATGAGTAACATTCAGTCAACTCCTGTTGAAGTTCATGGCAAAACTCTCGGGAACTGTACCAGACATGGTATTTTTGGGTTAAGACCAAAATACACATAGGCTAAGGAGCTTTTCTCACTTGAGGTTTGGAGAACTCTTTGGAAACTAGGGAAGTTATACACAGTTCAGAAGGATAGTAGCAGAAAAGTGGTTGGGACTTATATCTACAGTCTTTCCCTGTCACCAGTTTGTTTTCCATCTTGATAGGCCAAATGCAAAAGTCTGTCTAATTGTGTTGTCTAATTGCAGTCACCCTTTTTTTCTAGTCCATCTTCTCGTGTTTCTGCTTTCTGATGCCAAGGTCAAAGTTCAGGACAGCAATGGATGGCAACCAAAGTTAAATAAATACACTTCAGTAAACAATAAAACAGTAACTCTACAATGTGAATTGAATTTTTCAGGGAAGACAGGAATAAAACTGTGAGTATATTGGGAAAAAGGCTGTAAGTTTTTTGTGTATAGTGTTTTGCTGTTAGAAAATGCTTAATCACAGGGCATGCTGGTTTCCTTTGGTAAATATTTCATACAGGATTCCTTTGACTAACTTTCAGCAACAAGGTTTCAGGTCTTGGATTGAATTTCTGGTCAGAGGGACTGAACAACTGCACTATTCAAGGGAAACAGTTCCTTGTCCTACAGATGACCTAATTTTAATTCCTCCACAAGCAGGCAAGGAAGGAGCTATTTAGTCTGCTTGTGATGGTACTCATCGCCTGGCCTGGAGAAAATGGAGACATAAGGCCCTAGTTTGAGTGAAAGGAAGAGCGACTTTGCCCCAGTTTGCAATTGCAGGTGTCTGCATAACAGCCCGCCCCGATCAGTTACTCACAAACACTTACAGACACACTAATACTAAACAGTCTCATTGCGATGCAGGAAAATCCAAACAAATACCAAAATCCCAACATTGTGTTGGAATAAACTGTTTTCTGACCACTGCGAAGGAAGAAACCCAGTGATGGTGAGGACAGTTAGGAGCCAGACAGGTGAGCAGAACAGGAGTTCGTGCTCAGTACTGCTGGTTCAGCTTCAGCCTTACCCGAGCTGCCTGGCTTGCTGCTCTGGCAGAGGGCCCCATGGCAATGTTCATGCTGCTGGATGACTGCGTGTCACTCGTGTTGCCTCCGTCTGCAGCCGAGAGCCCAGAAATCACCAAAGCACTTGAAAAACTTCTCTTGCCGAACAGCAGGCTGAGAGTTGAGCTGGTGGAGGAGGCCAAGCTGGACCTGAGCATTGCTGCAGCTCGGTCCTGCACAGTCAGCTGGCCAGCAACAGGAACAGCAGGGGACTGAGAAAACACAGATGTTGCCGAGTTGTGGAATGACAGCTGACTACTAGAAAACCTTTGGGCAATTTCGTGGGCAGATGTAGATGTTTGGATGAAAGGCTGGCGGCTTTCTGCAATTGGTCCAGATTGACTTGAAGCAGGGGGCCTTTGGTTTAAAGCAGTGTGTGCCTGGACAGACTGACTCCTGGGTTTTCTCCTGCCTTCAAAAGAAAGATTAATATATTTTAGTAAGTGGCATTCTGATGAACTCCATGCTATTGACAGTGTCCCGTGTGTACATATTACTGTTGGCATATTACTGCTGGTTTTATTAGCATAAGAACTCCAAGAATAGCAAAAGTAACAAACTCTTAAACCTATGAATCTTTCTGTGTTTTCCACTACAGGTATTCTGAGTTTTGGTCAAAATAGCTCTAGAGGTTGTGCACTGAGTCAAAAGACAGGGAAATGAGAAGAGACCCCAAGCAAAGCACCCAAATCATAGGCTCACAGCTGTTCTGCTACATACAGTTTAACCAGCCCAGTGAATGACTGAGCACAGTGTTGGTGTAATTCTGCTCCCCTCTGACAACCACACTAATGGAATCTTGAATATCCACCTTAAATGGCCTGGTATAATTAAATGCAACAATAAAACCAAAAACCTGTAAGTTAAAACAATGGCACATTTAAAAGAATTATTCCTGCATATGGGGAGGGAGAATTTGAAAATTCAGCCAAGTGGAAGAATAGAGCATTCAAGCCACAAGACACTTTTTAAGACTAACAGTAAACTCAAGAGAGACATTCACAGTACATCACAGACTTGAAAAGATGTGAATGGTTTCAGGTAGAATATGCTACTGGAGGTCTGAATGAGACCCACATAAGGCTCCTGTCCCTTTCTGGGGAGCATCTCAATGCAGCCACTACTGGATAAAGAAAGTAGATTAGACAAGCTATTCTAACATGCCTAGACAAATCCTTCCTGTACAAATACACCCCCATATTTAACATTTATATCAACACCTTCTGTCATTCAAGCAAACAGATTCTGTATTTCTTATGCTTGTGTATTTAAATAGTCATAGAATGAAAAACAGATCATAAAATACCGGCCAGTGAATCCATCAGAGGCCTGCTTGTACCCAGGCATTCTGCCATGGGCTGGTGTGTGCCACAGGCCCCAGCAGAGTTTACTGTTTCTGTAGACAGGCTCTAACCAGGCTTACACAGCAAATACTCAGTCACAAGAGTGCCTGCTTGGCTTTTTTTGCTCTCCAGGAAACTCCAAACATTAACACAAGCTGGCATTTTGGTTTTCTAGCTATAGCTATGGGGTGGGGAGTTGATGCCAGGAAATCTGTTGAGATCCATCAACACAGAAACAAGTTTTTCTGGCAGGCATTTCCAGGCTGTTGGCAATTTTTTTTTTTTTCTTTTTTTTTTTTGCTTTGGTTTTCCCCAATACCTGAACTCCTCCAAAAACTGAAATTTTGCTGGCATAAAGGAATATAAATCTCACACTGTCTTCTAAAAACATGACTGCTAAATTAATGCAGGTTCCAGAAATGCAGAATTTCATATCCAAGCCATTAATTTTATATAGCTGAAACATGCTGGTTTACATCCACAGACCTGCTTTTCAGAGGCTGGTATCATTATCCGCACTTTTCAAACACTGAAGCAAAGAGAATTTAGGTAACTTGGCAGAGAGACAGAAAAGCAGAGCTGGGCTGCAAACCTAACTGGAGATCACTAAAACCTAGTTGGTTTGGCAAGTATTGGACACTTTCACACCTCATTTGCAATGTATCTTTAGCTCTCCTTTTATACTCCAAACAATAAAAAAATAATTTTCCTAAGTAATAAAAGCCCCAAGATCTCTGCTGGAGAAGGATGGGACAGACACACACGGATCTTGGAAGCGCCTGGACAATGCTCTCAGGCACAGGATGTGATTCTTGAGGTGGTCCTTGCAGAGCCAGTAGCTGGACTTCGATGGTCCTTGTAGGTGCCCTCCAGCTCAGGTTATTCTATGATTTCAAGGCCCCTGTGTAACACTCTGCCAGTGTCCTCTGTCCTTCACGTGCTGTGATGGGCTCCAGGCCTGGCTGCCGTGTCCGCGGCTGCGCGCAAGCCTGGCCTCAGGTTCTTCAAACCCTAGGGTTCTGCTTAAGTGCTTTGGTTTCTACATCTGATGGTTATTTCAATATGTTACCTTTCTTAAATAAAAAGAATGGACTGGAATTAAGAACAGAGGGGCTGTGGTGTGCTAGTTTGTGCCGGGGCTAACGTGGCCAAACATCTGTTTGTGATTTAAATTGTGAAGCTGACCCCTGTCCAAAAGTATTCTATATTCATCCCAAATGCAGTGGTTGGAGCACTGGGCAGGAGACCACCCGTGTCTACGCATAAAGAACTCTGTCCCTGAAAACACTTAGAAAAATAAAGGCTGTTCTATAAACTGCATCATGAAATAAGGGCACTGGGGGAGAACCCCACACATTTCCAGTGCTCCTGGTTTTGGTTGCACTTTTATATGGGGTTCTCATTGCATTTTGCCATTTTGCAGACTCAGTGGTACCAGGATGCAAAACCCAGTATGAAATATGAAGAAGTTCAATACACTTGATGCACAGATTATGAATTTAGAAGGCATTGCTATGATTATCTATGATTATCTGCTGTCCTATGTAGCATGTGCCATAGAACTTCCCAGAATTAATTCCTCTGTGGTTTTATTAATTGCAACTGTGATTTTAAAAAAGGCATCCACCATCTCCAGTCATGGAGAATCCACCTTAACGCTTAGACTCTTGTTTCACGATTTATTTACTCTCTCAATATTAAAAGTGTGCTCTTGATTTCAAGTCTGAATTTGTTTAGCTTTGTTACATCCAAGTCTGCTCAGACCAATGGTCTTTGGTCACCTTTTGTTGCCCAGGTAAGTACTTAGAGACTACGACCAAGGCATCTCTTACAATACCAATTGCTTGAGAGCACTTTATCTTTACAGGACATATTTCCCAGAATTTTGATAAATTTTTTGCTCCTAAGTGCTTCCAAACTAAAAATGTCCTTGGATTCGGACTGTGTGCAGCAGGGCAACAATATTCTGATTTTTAAGAGGCATGGAATAAGTTCTTTTCCAGTGGTCTGATTTTGCCTTAATGTCCCGATGCTTATTGAAGATTGAAGGGAACTTGTTTTTTAATCAGCTCTCTTAAAAACCTTCTTGAATGAATCATTTAGCTTTGCTAAATTAAGCATGTAGCTTTGATAGCCACTCTTTCATGTTCTTTGTAGCTGTTAGGATGGAAGGAACTGTTTCATGAACAGATCACAGAAATAGATTATCTGTATTTTTTCACAATATAAACCAAACTTTTCTCATTTCTACATATTGCATATTGGCAACTCTGCCTTTCTGTACAGTGACAGATCAACACCACTGCTAGGATTTCTTTTGCCTCTAAATACTCTTTAAAAATAAACAGCCATAAGCCCACTTTCATCTTTTTGTCCCTAAGGCCCTAGCAAAAAACTTCTTGTTTCATTCTCTACAATATCTCAGGAGTGAATACAGATTTCCATTTGCTTTTTTACATTTCCTTGCATTTGTTGTGCATGTCTTAATTTTACCAAAAGCCAGGTTGTTTTTCTTATCTAAGTGTGACTTTCTCTCTTGATTATGGTTTTCTGGGCACCCAATCAATATGTTCTTTTAAACAAGTCACAATTAACTTACTTTATTGTATGGTATGCTCAGGATCATTATATCACAATTAAGTTTGTTACTCTGATTACTCTTGTGTCAAGTTATGAGTATGCACATGGGAATTCCTCTAACACTAAAGGCAATTAAAAACAGCAGTTATTTTATTCTTGCAATGTGATTTATATTCTGTCCTGCCCATTATCTTTAATGATAGGTCAGAATGATTTAACAGGAAGCAAACAAGTGTCAACCCCTCAAGTTCTCTGCTTTAATTTATACAGTAATACGATAAACTTGTTGAAATGTAGAGTTTGCATTACAAGTCCTTATCCCATTAGTGATAGATCTCACAGTCACCCACTGCCAAACCTAGAATCATAGAATGGTTTGGGTTGGAAGGGACCTTAGAGCTTGTCTAGTTCAAACCTCCCTGCTGTGGACAGGGACACCTATTACTAGATTAGGTTGCTCAAAGCCCCATCCAACCCAGCCTTGGATACTTGCAGGAATGGGGCATCTACAGCTTCTCTGGGCAACCTCTCCCAGTGGGTCACTGCTCTCACAGTACAGATTTTTTTCCTAATATCCAATCTAAACCTCTAAACCCTCTTCCAGTTTGAAGTCATTCCCCCTTGTCCTGTCACTCCATGTTCTTGTAAAAAAGTCACTTTCCATCTTGTGAACTCCCTTCAGGTACTGGAAAGTTGCAGTTAGGTCACCCCAAACCCTTCTCTTCTCCATGTTGAACAAACCAAATTCTCTTTGCCTTTCCTCATATGTAATCATCTTGGTGTCCCTCCTCTGGACCTACTCTAGCAAGTCAATGTCCTTCCTGTGCTGGGCACTCCAGAGCTGATGCAGCCCTGCAGGTGGGGTCTCACCAGAGCAGAGCAGAGAGGCAGAATCCCCTCCCTCCCCTGCTGCCCATGGGATTCTGGATGCAGCCCAGGGCACGTTTGATTTCTGGGCTGTGAGTGCCCATGGCTGGCTCATGTCCAGCCTCTCAGCCACCAGCACCCACAAGTCCTTCTGGGCAGAGCTGCTCTCCATCTGTTCACCCCCAGCCTGTGTTGATACCAGGGATTCCCCTGACCCAGGTTCAGCACCTTGCACTTATTAAACTGCATGGGATTCCCATGGGCCCACTTCTTGAGCTTGTGCAGGTCCCTCTGGAACGCATCCCATCCTTCAGGTGTGTCAACTGCAGCACTCAGCTCATTGTCATCTGCAAATTTGCTGGGGGTGTACTCAATCCCTTTGTCTATGTCATTAATGAAGATATTAAATAACACTGGTCCCAGTATCCACTTGTCACTGATGTCCATCAGGACTCTGAGCCATTGACCAGTACACCCTGGATGTGACTGTCCAACCAACTCCTTATCCTTATCCTTAAACTTAACACACATTTCCAAAGGCCCCTAGTTCTACCCTGTGAATATGTCTGAAACACTTTTGAACCCATAATCTGAGAAGGGCTCAGCTGTTAGTTGACAGAATGATTGGCAACATTTAATTTTCTCTCGGTATCTGCTATATAGACATAAAAAGCTATTTTCCATTTGTTTGTTCTCCACATGCACTGATGAGCAGCCAAACCAATTCCTCAAATAAATTGTCACGGTCCTTCCAAGCTAATTAAGATTTTTGCATGCTTTCATTCTGCTGTTCCCAGCCAACAATAGGCAGAGGTTCACCACGGTACAGGCTCCTTGCATTGCACATGTACACTCCCTCCCATCTGCATTTCTCCTTCTGGCATTCTTAGTGGCACCTGCTAGGCCAAAAACTACCCATAATGGACTTAGACAGCGGAATCTTTGGTGAACCACTTCTGTGTTACACCCTCCCAGTAAATACCTGGAACAATATTGGGAAGCCATCTTCTACAAGTGCTTGGTCATTAGGAGAGCCCAAGTGCACTCTCTTTATAAAATCAGTTTTCTACTGGATTTGAGGACTCCCCAGAAGCATCTGCCCATGTGACCCCCCGGAAGAAGACTCCAGAGAAAGCCAAATAAATTGTGTAAATACCTGCCCGCTGGTGGACCTCCTGAGATGACGTCTGCAGCTGAGGGGTTCCATCCCTGGTGGGCTGTGAGCTACTGCTCTGGCTTGAATTCCCTGTGGAATTGTTGCTAGATGAAGACCCCCCTCCACTATCCACCTCTTCAACATTGCCTCTCTCGTGGTGAGCTGCTGCATGGCAGTCCTTCCGCATTCTGTTTGCATGAACACACACAGGGTCAGCCACTTGTTGCACATGAAAACTTGTGTCACCAGTGTTAGGTGCCCTCAAAGAATGTTCTCTCTCACACCACTGCAGGTCTTCTGACATTTTAAGAGATAGCCAAGATGATAGTGTGATAAGCTTACTTGGAACAAAATTGTACATGACACAAGCCAAATCTTTCCTTGTCTGGGTTTAGTGGCTTTGGGACCCTGCAGTACCTTAGGGCTCTTGAATTAATGCTACTGTGGTCTCTCAAGATTAACATATGCATGAAGTAACCAAGTAGCAAAGAGGAATGGGCTGGAGGGAGCTGCATGGTGGGAAACTAGCATGTTAAGCCATCAGATGCAATACTGACAGTTTAACATAAGTCTTGGCATGTGAGCTGGCTCCCATGGTGTCTCCATGGTGCCCTGCCTCTCCTCAGCTACAGTGGCAACAGGACAAGGCATGAGAAAAGGGAGTTATTGCTGTGTGAAAAGTGCACGTAGGAATGGGAGATGCAGTGTCAGGTACTGATCATGCATAGCTAGGGGAAGTCAGGCAGTTTTGGTGAACAAGTACATTTTTAGGTGTGTTTTGGTCAAGAACAATAACTTAGGGATGAATATCTAACTGCCAAAGCTTTGGAGCATAACTCACCAAAACTCACCAGCACATATGTGTTCTGACTTGTTAGAATTACAGAAAAGATACCCTTATTTAGATGGCATAAACAGTAAAATTCCATGGAATAAGGTAAGTGCCTGTAGTGCTGTGTGATTTGAGTGACTCCTGTTGAACATGTAGAAAGCTTTGTCATGAATGAGTTAATGGATTTTCTTTCTGCTCTATTTGCAGCACAGTTTTGTTATATTCTGAGTTATTTGCAATTAATTTTTTTACTCATAGATAACAATACAGAATTACTCTCTTTTAACAGAAAATACAGTGAAACTGAGACTGCAGGGTCTCTTATCAGCATAGCCAAAATTTAACACCTACCTTAACCACTTGGATTTGAACCACTTTTTAATGTTGTCCAAACTGACAGGTCCCCCCCAAATGTTCCTCAGTTGGCTGTGTGTCCCAAGGTACGAGGTGGTTAAGGGGGAAACATACATTGGATATCCCAGTGGCTGATCACATGAAGAATTAATTAAGTTCCGCAAGACCTGTTTATTGTTCTGGATGCTTCCTCTCTCCGGGTTACGATTGCGTAAAAAAATCAGTTCCTGCTGCTGGCCAGCCCAAAGCCCTCTGACGCACTCCTTGTTGACCTACAGGTGGGTTAAAGACATGGAGATCATGCAAAAGCATTTGATACTCAAGATGCAGAACTACAGGATCTAAGTAGAACAGCAGTGGCTGAGTGTGCAAACACCTCATGTCTTTGCACCAACAGCTTTTTATGAATTTTGCAGCTACTCCCTGGTAAAGCCTGGAATGTTATTTCAGAGATGCAAACGTGGGTGGCAAAATGGAAGTCAGCTGAAGTGAGCTCTTTTGGCCTCCAGTCCCTACTTTAAAAAACTACAATCAACTTCTCCTTTTGGCCGCATTACTCAGAAATAGTACTAGTTACCACAGCCCTAAATGACTGCAATATTAGAAAGATGGCATATGTACCTTGATCACCTTGAAGCTCAGGTAGCTTTTGTGGAGCATGATAACTTTATATTCATCTGCTCCTTCATCTACCACGTGCCTCAGAGTCAGCAGCTCCTCCCGGTTGGAAAGGACAGCGCTGCGCCAGGCTGGGTCCCCTTCATGACAAATCACAACCTTTTCTTCGAACGACTGGATCGCTTCGTACAAAACTGCTGGGTCCTCGTACTCATCCGGGCACGTGAACTGGTCCTGGTTGGACAGGAAAAAGTATTGAAGAAGTCAGGTACATTTGTGAAAACACAAAAACTATTGACAGTAAACAAAATACTGGCTTTTGAACAGTTGCCAGCTGGCCCCCTCCAAGTGACTTGCTGCCTGATAAAGAGTATCTTTTGGGAGGTTCATTTAAAAGTAATATAGAAAGGTACAATTCCAGTTCTATTGTAACCTCTTCTGATCTCATGACTGCTTGGACGAAGTCACTTGGAGAATACCAGCTTATCCATTTTTATTTTTTTAATGAAGCGTGAAACTATGGGAGGAAGAACTTTTGGGTAAGTTAGAGAGAGAAATCACCTAGGGCGGTCCACAGTTCTTGTGGAAATTCTTTTTTTTTATTCACAAAACCCACCAACAATAGCACAGACTGGGAATCCATCAGCAGATACCACAATACTGAAACTTCATTGCACAGCATCATGGCCAGCGATAACATCACAAAATTATTGCGTGGAAGGACCAGATACAAATTCACAGCAGTTAAGTAAGATCCAGAACAATTATAAATATCATTCACGATAAAAGCATATGATACTTAATTATAATGTGCCAGAGCAAGAACAAAATCAACTCCAAGCTATACAAGGCCCGACCTGAAATTAGCAGTGAAATCAACATAATCTGTGTATTTCCTTTCAATCTAGAAACCACCTTTATAGTATCCACACAAGTAAAATATGACAAGATTATCTGCTTTCTTTTGATAAAAAATGCAGGGCTAAGCTCTGCAAGATGGTTTCAAATGGGCAGCTAGGGGATTCAGAAAAGAAAAACAAGTGAATGCAAAATAAATAAATGCCAAACTCTTCCATCTTGGTGAAGGATGTTTCTTAGAATAAGGTGACAACTACTCCATTTCCATATTTTTTTTCCTCTCCTTTGGATGGTTACTAAGGTTTCCTGTGTTTTCCTAAGAATACAGATACAATAGTAAATGTTAAATACATAAATACCCTACCTGGTGTAGCTTCAGAGACATTCGGATTGCTGGGGCAACAACCTTATGCAATAGATCCATGTCTGCAAAGACCCACTCATCTTTTGCTGCTATCCGGAAGTCTCCTTTAAACAGTGCGTGGAGCCCATAAAGAAAAGAGTCCAAGCTGTAAGAGAAAGGCAGCAGTCACTCCCAGAAGTCATTACCATCTCTCCAAGCCAGATCTGTCAGTCACCAGCCTCGTGCTGACCTGTGCAGTGGCCAGGGACCCTCTGGCACAAGGCGAGTGCCTGCAGTGGGTATAAAGCAGGGGTCACATCACGTTTTTCTAACAAAAAACATTCCTTGGAGTAGGCAGTTTTCCTTCTGCGTGCTCTGTAAATGACTGGCTGTGAGATGAATGCAGCACCCGGGATGAAGGATGTCCTCAGGATGGGTGACTGAGTCACAGGGTGCCTCAGGGCACTGCTTCTCTACAGCTGTGCCAAAGAGACGAGGTCAGAGAGCCAGCTGCTCTCCCTGTGCAGCCAGAAGCTGCTTCCTTATTTGAAAGTTTATTGATCAGTCCTGTTAGCACTTCTCGTTGTAACTTAAAAATAATAATAGAAAAAAATACTTTCAGGAAACCTAAGACCTTTCTCATGACATTCAAACCTAAATGTGAGCATTAAAGTAGATGTACTGAGAATACTAAATTTCAGAACTGTTTCGCAAACCAGGTGAGAGCAGGGATCAAACAACAGGTGCTTCCTACTGAAACTGTGAGCCCTACAGCAAATACACACTGGGGTTCTTTTTTCTAACATAAGAAACTAGCTGTAGGCAGTTCTGCCTGACCTTGAATGACGGTTTACCTGGACCTGAGACACAAGCACAAGATAAAAGCTGCAAAATCAGGTAGTTGTTAGAAGACAGTTGTACGAGGGCTTTAATCAGCCTTCAGCTCCAGTCTGCACCCTGAATTACAAGATGCCCATGCCACTGTCACTTGTATAATGCTTGTAGCTGACTGCTGTCCCACTGTTGCTCTGAAGAAGTGATCTCAAAACAGAGGAAAACAGACCCATCAGAAACAGACCCATTAAAAACAGGCATCTCTTGCAAACACACAGGACATTGTTTCATCTACCTGCTAAGATTTTACTCACTCTTACAACAGCTGATCTTTCAGATTGTAAAGGCGCTGGGGAGAAGCTGTATGAAGATGTTAGTAGTTTTCATTACTGCCCAGCCTTTCTCTAGAGAACACATAATCTTTCCACATAATTGAGCTTTCTTAATTATTTTATAAAAAGAAAAAAATCTTTTCAATATATTCTCTTCTCATGAGAGAGGGAGAAGAGACACTGAGAGAATGCCTGGCCAACTTCGCCTCAAAGGCATTCTAATTTTGCTCTTGGTGGGTAGCATGTTTTAGGAATTAAAATGGAAATACATATGTTGTTACCAGAAAAACAGCTGGATACTGATTTTCTCCATGAAAGCATCATGTAATACAAATCAACTAATCAGTGGGGCCAAAGCTAGCCAGAAAGGCAGGGCTGCTGTCACTGCTGGGAAGGAATACAGAGAAACTCTTATGAATTCTTTAGTGATTTTCATTTATTAGTACTAAGTTACATATTAAAACATGCCTACGTGAGACAGGCACACTCAGATCTTCAAAACATTTAAGCACTGATTTCAGTGGGAGTTATTATGTGTCTTTACAGAGTGGGTCCTGGTCCCCACTGACTTTCAATCCATCATCTCCACAGTTCAGAAAATGATAATATACTCCCACCCTGCTTAATAGCTAGGAAAGCCCTAGAACAAGCCCGCTGGGAGGGTGGGGGGAGAATGGTGAGTGCAGCCAGTGTGGTGAAATTTGTGACTATCCTCCCTTTTGAAAAGGCTACGCATCAGGAAGGCTCCTCTCACTTGCCCACCCACCAGACAACATCAGCATACACAGCTGAATCCTTGCCTGGAAAAAACCCTCCTGTACCTAAATATTCTTCCCAGGATAAAGTTGTAAAAGCTACCTTGAACTCTGCATTTAACGATGTGTAGTATAGTTTTCCCCCACATAACACCCCCTGTATTTGCTCTGAAAAGTTGGCTGGGATGAAGGGAGGAGTAGGCAGGAGAGAGAACTGGTTTTTACATCTTGGAAGGCTCTCAGAGCCAAATCTGAACACCAGAGCAGACAGAGAGTTTGCATTCACATCAAAGTGTCTTACAGGCATCAGCACCAGCTAAACAGCTGCTGGGAACAGCAGGATGTGCTGAAGGCATGGCTGTGACTGGGACAGCCATGCAAACTGCAGCCCAGCATCAGCAGAGGGAGCGGGGGGAAGCATGTACAACTCTCCCTGGGCTTAGGGGAGGCTCACCCATTTGCCATCCCTCTGCATAGTAAGTTCTGTAACTCAGAGGATTTTTGAGAGCAAACATGATTGCTACAAGGAGCAAATCAGTGGTGGCAGTAGTTGTGAGAGGCTGAGAGTCAATTATTTTATGTATTGTATTTTCCACCAGAGTAGTCTGGAGGAGATTGCTGTATTCACAAAACCGTGGGCATCTTTTATTCTCCTGCCAGTTGTAATGAGGCTTTTGGGTACATTCTGCCTATAATGTGACACTATCTCAAGCCATTACTTCTGTAACATGCAGCCTCCTTAATCCATATAAGATACAGCTCTTGTTATTCTTCCCATTGTTATGCTCTCTCCTGAAGACACTAATGAGATTATTACGAAGCTGTAAAAGTCAACCACTTTGATCTCAGGCCTGACTCTCAACCACTTTGATCTCAGGCCTCACTCAAGGTTGTTGCTGCTTTCTTGGCCCACTTTTAACATACCTCAATTAGTAATCTGCTGTAGTTACAGGCTGGTTCAAAATATTTTAAAAACTAGTTAAGGTAAAATTACGTGTCAAAGAAACAGCATTAATCTGTAAGAGACATAACTACTAAATCTGGCAACATTTCTAACCCTCTGAGCTAACAACCTGAAAAGCTACTGTCACAACTGCAAGCTATTTTAGAACAAGACCGGTAGGTGCGTGGGAACCGTCAGCCCCTTGAACGTGCAGACAAGAGAGGATTAAATAGCGCCACAAACACCAGAGGGAGGGCAACAGTGCCAAAGCAAATACTCCCTCCTACTGCACTCCTTATACTGCTCCAACAGCTGAAACTAAAAGCATTTAGTGCCAGCCTGAAAACAGTATGGATGCAGACTAATGAGCTGGTGAATCTCTCTGTGTGTATTTTGCATCTGCAGACCTTCTCCAATGTTAACTGTAGGTTTATTTAAGGAATAAAGGAACGGGCACATCTGTGAGCTAGTAATGACCTGAATGCCAAAGTTCACCTGAAATATTTTCAGTGGTAGCACTTCTAATTGGATATTTTAGATGACAGTGGTTGTGAGCTAAGAATCAAACTTTTCTGCCCTGCTTAGCTAGGCTCAGCTCTGGCAGACATCAAGCTGAACTGCCTGCTTGAACTCCCACCAGCAGTGCAGCACTCTGGTGCCATTGCCCATGCCCTCTATGTCTTCTCCTTCCCTCAGACACTGGGCAGTGCAATGGGGTGACCAAGAGGGAAGGTACAAGTGGGGACAGCTGCTTCCTGGGCTTCAGAGTGAGCAGCAGTTCCTCCAGGCAGAGGCATGCCTTGGAATGACTCTTTGTCCACACTGAGCTTGGGGAACCTAAGCAGCCAGGCTTGGTAGTGTTGGAAGTATGTGATGAGAGATGCTTTATTGAGAGATTTTTGTATTTTTCCAAATTTGAAATTTATACTAAATATTTCTTTACTAGTAGCTTTAGTGGCTGAATAGAATTGTTCTGTAATTTTTTAACAAATATACAACTAAACATATCACTCATATTTGAATAAATGAATGGTAATGTCATGTCATTCGTCAAATTGCATTTTGTGCAGGATGCCTCCTAATGACAGTTTAAAAGAGCAAGTGATTTGCATTGCAATGTTCTGCCTCCTTAATGAATGCATTTATTGTGTAATCTAGTGTTAATGTTAGGTTTCTACTGACATTTACATGAACAGGTACACTGAATAATTATTTACATACATTATATAAGAGTATTTAAAATCTTGGTTTACACAGTGACATTTGCTGATTAATAGATTAGACAAAATCATGTGTAAATGAGTGCAAATTGATAGTTTGCATACACAATGTAAACTTGACTCAACTCTGTAGTGCACAGCCCATGGTAACATTACCTTTGCTCTAATGCACAGCAGCTGGATGACTATCACTCCTCCAAGACACAGCAAGGACCAGACTTAGTCCAGAGAAAGTTTCCTACTACCTGCATAGTCACCTCTGAGAATGAAACATGAACTGCAGAGCACAGCAGATTCTTGCCTGGTTTGCTCCCACTGAACATCTGAAACACTTGATAGAGTGAGGAGAAGAGTACAATGCCTACCTGGCCCTTACCTCTCAAACTCAGCCCAGAAGCTCTAGCAATGTTGTACATAAGATGCTCCACAGAGAGAAATAATAGAAAGTTCTGAGATGATGTTCAAGGTAAATTCTCAGTGCTTCCCAGAGTAATCTACATCTATGTTTTTGTAACCCAGCATCTGAGCATGACAAAACGTGTTAGATGCCCTGACCTCTGACAAAATGACCCACACTCCAACAGCCAGAATCATGGAATAGCCTGGGTTGGAAGGGACCTTAACGATCATCTAGTTACAACCTCATACATGTGGTACATACCCCTCTCATGCACACATCTGACTGTGGTACTGCCTGCTCTGACCATTCCTGAGAAAACTAAAACCCTCTTCAACACCCGTAGGCTCCAAAAAGTTCCCCAAAATATCATGGCACCTTTTCAAAGAAAATCACTGTGAATCATCACCCAAGGAAAGGTTCCTTCAGCTTCTGAGGACCTTAAGTACTTCTCCCACATCTAACTGAATGCAGACCTGCAGCAGTCTGAGAGAGATGAGGCCAAGGACCAGCAGGGACACTCAAGATTCACCCTTAGTGAGAGCTGCTGTGCTCTGCCAAACACAGAGAGGTGGGGGTGCCTGAAGACAATTTTCATGAGCATCTCCTTCTGGGCTCATCAGCGTTGCACACACTGGACAAAGTCTCCTTCCCCTGGCACGCTGTATAGTTTTATTCCTCTTGGAGTCTCACTGACTTACTGCTCAACTTACTGCTTACTGCACAACAAGATGTGCAGATCTGTCTGAAGCAATAAACACTGTTAAGTAGGGTTAGACCTGCCCTTCATGCTCAAGTGAAGGTATTTGGGGGATTTCTGTTGATAAAGGTCTTGATGTCAGGGGGTTAGGGTACCCACCTAGCTCCTCAGTTAATAATTTCTACTAAATTGGTTTGGTCAGTTAAGATATACACATTCTGAAAGACAAGATTCACAAAGCTGAAGTCATGTTTTGTAGCTGCAGCAATTTATAACTTCAACTGTGCTACTCAAACTCCTTTTCTATTTCTCCAGATCCTTCTGACAGTGGAAATGCATTAAAGATAATTTAACCAGGTGGGGAAGTGACACAGTTTTTCCACAGTGAAACTTTTCTAGGGAAAGCTTTTGTGAAGTAGCATTGGAACAGATACCGACAGAAGCTTCCACTTTGTTCCTTTTATGTCACAAAATACATTTTAAAAATACAATAATTTGATACTGCCCTAGAGCACTTGCCTAATAAAAAGAAAACCAGGACTTAATTGAAGAGTATATAGAACAGATTAAAAAGAAAGTGACAGAGCTGTGCACCTCAGATGACTACTCCAGTTTTTGCCTTTCTCAGACCTTTCCTCCCCAAGAAATGTATTTTTAAATATGGAGTCCACTTACCAAAAGAGAGGAAGTAATTTGGTTCACTGGTAATTTGTCAGATTTTGAAAAGACATGATATAGCTGACTCCTGAAATTATTAATAAAGTCTTTACAGAACACTAGGCAAATAATTATCCTCAACATTCATACTTTCCAGGTCAAGCTTTGGAAAGCGTCTGATAATATTATCCCTCTGCATTAGCTACTAACCATGTAAGCCAGTACAAATAGGTGACATTGTTACTGTATCTGTACTAGAGCCAAAGCTCTCTAATGAAGATTTTGAGATCCAGTGGAAAGTACATGCAGTGTGATGACAGTTTTAGGAATCTTTCATGATAGTTTTTGATGACTTCCTAATATCGCTGTTAATATTGCAGGCCCAGATCAAAAACCACTTTAATCTTTTCTCAAAAAAATATCATAAACTCACATAAACTTCTCCATCATGCCCCCAAACTCTAAAATTTGGATCATCAAAAAAATAGGACAATTTATAGGATTTGCCTAACACCACATTAATTTGAGTGAATAGAAATGAACGGAGAAGAAATGCAACCCAGAAGAAAACTACTACAGGAAGGGAATATGCAAAGACTACTAAAAAAGAGATGACAAAAGCCACTTTAGAGAGCAGGAATCAGCAGCACAAGCAGAAATAACCCACATGGGCCACAAACATTTTGCATGGAAGACACAAAACAAAATGTTATAAATGTCTCAACAGATAACAAAGCTAGAATGAATATTTAAAAGGATTGTTTTATCTTATAATAAAATGCATTCAAAATCACACATGCTGTCCTTGTTTGCTTGTTAGTAAGACAAATCCTCTCTAAGGAGCATGTTGATAGAGGTCTAGGTAGCTTTGCACACTGTTCTGTGCCAACACAGCAAGGTCACTTGGAAACTGTATTTATTCAACTTCTCCATTGTTACTAAACTCCTGTGCACACAGAGGGTTCAAATAAATCTAATAAAAACTTGATATTATGTGGGAAGTTAAACTCCATTAAAATAATGATTATTTTGTTAATAAAATGCCTCATCTATAGCAGTGTTTTAAATTATACTGTATAAAACCCAAACAACTCAGAACTCCCAGTGAAAATGGCAGAATCCCTAATGAAAATATAAGATGAAGAGCACATTTAGAAACAATCTCAATGAAGCATATTTTAATTAACCAGACTTCCTAGTAAGAAGTGTTTTGAATTAATGAACAAATGAGCAAGGTAGACAGAGAACAGACAAAGCTGCAGCCTCAGGAGATGAGAGGTTCTCCCTTTCTTAGTTGCCAGAATGAATGAACAGGAATGCAACCCTGAGGAATACAGAGAGGAACCCTTATACATTTATTATTATTTAGCTAACCATAACTCAGATGACAGCAGTTTCTTCCTCTTCTGGAGATCTCTTCCTCCTACTGGAATGCCAGAGGAAGGACAGCATTCCAGTAGCCAGGCATGAGCCAAGATAAGCAATAGCCATTGGTACCCATTCTTTCAATGAAAATTGAGCTTTGCCTATGAAATAAAGACCAGCATTGGTTACTTAGCCAACCGTGAAGAAGAAGATGACCAGAAATGACAGAAAACATTTTATGGAGGAATGATATTTCACCCTGATCTAATCTTCTCTTGAGATTCCACATCACTTGAAAAAAGACAGACAGGTCTTTGTTTTAACATGAGGAAAAAGAATTCCTAAAGATTACCTGATGGCCATATTGTGAGATGCAGTTCCCAAGGCTCTCCGACCCAGTATACACAAGGCAAAGGAAAGCGTCACTAGAGGAGAATCCTCATCGCTGTCCAGGTGCTACAAAGTTTCAAGATTAGCATGTTATTCTAAGTGCAAATATCACATTTAAAAGCATCACAATGCTACAAATGGTGACATTCGTAGCATTTGCACGTAGCTGGACCTACACCCAAAACATTCTTTGCAAATAAACAGACCAAGAAGGCAGACCATCATCATCAGAAGACTTTTGCAAAATGCAAGCTTGTTTTGCCCACTGGCTAGAAACAGAACATTCCATTCTCAGGTAGTGAGATCCCAAGGGAAGTGAGCTTTGATGGAGGTGGTGGTGTTTTATTGTGGGGTTTTTATTTGTTTGCAGTGCTCCCAGATCTGACATTCTAAACTGGAGGAGGTCCCTTATTGTTGAGAGACACTGCAATTGGGGACAGCCAAAACCCTTTTCATGGGACACAGCTCCTATCAAACCCTACCACAGATTCCTGAAGTACAATCTATTTGGAAAAGCTTGGAGGCACACACTTTTGGTGAATAACAATATATATCTAAATGGTTGATGACACTGACTGCCCATTTTAAGAAGCAGTCAGAACATTTCATTTATGTTTACTGGCTCAGAAGAGGGGTTTTTTACTAAATTTTCACAAAGAAAACTTTGCTGTCAAGCAGGAGGAAAAAACTGGAACAATTCCTCATGCATGTTAATATTCAAGAGGATACAGATTATTATTTCAGTCCATGCAATGAGTGATTTCTCAGAGCTTTCTTTGACTCTAAAACTGAAGCCAATTATAATGGAGAATGTAGCTCCTTCTATAAAATATATAGATTTTCTGGGTTATGTGTACAGTGAAGTTGGCATTTTTAATCCATCTCCTACATGAACTTTGCCTCTCTATAGTCAGTAAATTAAAAAACAAAGGTAAAATACTTAAAATGAAGATAAATGTGTGTGTGTGGCACCAGCGCAGGCACTCATTTGCCTTTTGAGGTCTAATTTACATGTTTTAAATCTATTGGCATCCCTAAATCTATTACTGAATTTGAAAATCTAAGCCAGAGAACAAGTGATAAGGCATCAATTAACAGTGGTTTTCCTCACACCGGGCAATTCTTTGTGTGTCAGAACTTGGGAACTGAGACATGGAGATGAGAAAGGAAAGAAGTGAAGTATTCCCAGTAGGAGGAGATGGTGGGAAAGGGCTCAGAAGACAATTCAATGAAAACAATATCAATGTAAAGATATGCAGGGAAACTGGTGGAATGGTACTCAGCATTAGAAACATGAGAAAGAACCAAAGTGGAGAAGAAACATTTGGTGATGTTCCAAGAAAGATTCAGTGATGTTATACCAGCTAAGGTCAGTAATGGAATGTGCAGTCTGTGATCCTGAGTGGAAAAATTGCACAAATACAGTGCATCGTGGCCAGGAAAGAGACACGTCTCCACTTCTGCCATTATCAGCAATCATCAGAAAATTAGACCAAGGCAATATGCTTGCTTGAAACTGTATTCTTCCTCTGGGCTATTTTGAGTATTCCATGGAAATACAGTAGTGCATTTCTGACAACGACTGCTGACCATCAGTAATCCTAGTGGCTCAGAGCATGCACATCTCTACACCTGCCCTTGACCTTCTAGAGCTGCGAGTGGTTTCACACAGCTCTGTGGCGTGGTGCACGTTTGAGTCACGAGCTCTCAGAGGTGACCTATGCCAGCAGGGAGTGTGCCATGCACTCCCCTACCATTCTGTGACTCTACCCAAATACAGGCAAATTTTTGAAAAGGATGCAGAAACATCACAAACATTTGTCAAATGTACCAATCCGTGGCAACGCAGAGGGAACTGTGATGCTCTGATGGCATTTTCTGAATGGAGCCTGCTCTAGCAGTACTTCTGTGAGCACTTGATACACCCGTGCTTTCTAGAGCGGAGGAAATTAACATTGTTGGAAAGCTGCACAGTAAAGAACTGCTTCTGTATTCAAAGACTAATGATCCTTAAGACTCCAGTTTTTGCACTTGGGTAGTTTCCAAAATGTGTTTTTTCCATTCCACAAAACACATGTTTTCATTTTACATTAAATCTAAAAGATTCTATGAAATAAATTTTGTTCTATTGATCCTGAGTAAGAGTAGCCATGCACCATTTCACTCACATTCCAAGAATTAAAACCAATACTACTAAAAAAAATATTAAAATTGACACATACCTCCACCCTTTTCCTAGCACAAAACTGAATCCAGTCCAGATAAACACTGCAGAAGCTAGCTCTTGTTATTCCCTGGAGACACGGAACGTAATCTTCATCTATGTTAACGTTGAACATGGCAAGGTCACGTTCAATGTAGTGCCACTTTGCATAGGGCTGCAGTATCTTTTGGATGGATTCGTCCTTTATCCAGTCAAGGATTTTGGGAGAACTTGCTGTAAAGTATATGATACTCTGTTGACAAAATGTGCAAGCGTTAGTCACTCTGAACTCTGATTAAAGCAGACATACTTTACACAGAAGAGAATACGCCAAATGGGACCCTGTTAAGAACTATAATACTGTATATATATTTCTTACATTTTACTGCTTAGCATCATTATTGCTTCGCAGAAGTGCTCAAGTTAGAAAGATGATAATAATTGATATTGATAGCAGGCAACAGAAAAAAGAGTAATATTTTAATATCCTTCTGCCTTATAGGAAAACAAATACAATGATAGGAATAGAGAGTTCCAGCATTCAAACAAGTAAATACTAGTGGGGTTCTAGAGTCTATTACCGAGAAGGTGATATCAATAATAGTTTAGGTCTACTTTGAAATAACAGTAGTAGATGGCCACATCATCAAAACAGGGCTCTTTTTTCCTCAGTGGACTTACTGGTTTCTCGGGATGATGCTCTCCTAATTCTTTATTAGCCACAAAGATGAGATGTGACAGATGTGCATGACAGAAGTCTGTTATTTGTCAATACAGCAGGTAAAGAATAATAAATCTTTTCATACATGTCAGGTTAAAAAGTTGATAACTGATGTAACTCAATTTGGTTTTAAAGCACTGAAGAGGGAGCAGCATTCAGCAGGGGCTCTTTTACCAAATACATAAATGTTAGAAAGCAGCAACACACGTATCTCATATTATGTGCCTGAGTTTCTCAGTTTAAATTTTTCTAACCGCTCTGTCCGGACACATTAAAATAATAATAAATAAAAAAGTAATCAAAAATATTTCTATCCAAACACAGAGCATATTTTCAAAAGAATATGAAATTTAAGAAGTTCCAGTGTGTTCCATCAGCAGGAAAATCCCATTATAATGTTTTATAATATTAATTTAGAGTTGGATTCCAAAGCAAATGAGGAGCAACTATACATGACTGAAGATGGTGTAATATTACTTTACCCAGTCAATGGAAATAGTACGAAGTAAATAAATTTATAAAATGAAAATATTATGGATTACAGAGGACAGAAGCACCACCAGCCCTTTTAAAAACCCCAGATGCTCTCCATAGTTTATCTTTCAAATTGTGCAAAAATACACAAGTAAGGGGAGAATCAAGCTTCAGAGGAAGAAGACAAGTCAGACAGATACAGACAGGATGGACACTTAATTTCTTGGCATGTGGAGAACAATACGCTCCTTAAAAAAGATTCATGCAGAAACAATAGGAGCTGAAACCACAGCACTCAGCGAATACACAGACTTCTTGAATACTAAAAGATGTTTAAATAAGAATATATTGAGAAGAGATGGAAGAGGCACAAGGGAACAATATCACAGTAGTTGGGCAGGAAATTATTTCAAAATATATGCAGAAGGGCTACAGGAGCTGACCCACTTTATTTGTGGGGAATAAAAATCCTTTCATAATGAGAAATGTATGCATTTCTAGGCTGTCAATGAAACTGCAAATGAAATAAATATGATTTAGAAATAAGATGCTCAGTGCAACTCATTGTTTAAAAGACCAATACAATAATTATTTTTGAAGGATAGAAGAACTAAAACAAAGCATACATTCTCTTTGTTGATTTTTGAGAGAGAATTTGGTTTTTTAATTATCCTCATCTGTGTTTACAAAGAAGCAGATTCAGCTGGGAAAAAAATCAGACTTGCAATCAGACACAGAAACAACAAAATCTTCTGCTCTTGGTAACCCTTCCAAGATATGTTTTGTGCACAAGTACATCCTCAGCTATATGGCAATTCTGAAACAATATGGTAAATATTTACAGTATTATAAGCTACAGAGAATAAATCAGAAATGCTCCAAATGCTCAATGCAATGGAAGTGCAGTTCCTGCAGAAACTCCAGCCTAAGTGTTTTAAGAGTTTGTGATTTATGTGACCTGAACACTGCCTTATCTATAGTTCTTCCTACAATTACTTTCACACCATTAAAAAGAAAGTGTCAAGGACATTTAAAATGTTCACAGTGAAACTGCCCAGTTTCTTGATCTAGATTCCCTCAGAAGACAGAGCTGGGGAAGGAATGAATTCTCACCTCTGCATCTGATACTGTTTATCTGGGGGCAAGCATTAAATAAACAGGAAAAAGGCGATCTAATACACACTATAATCTTCTCACTTTCCAAGGCTGTACTAAGGATTTTACCAAATCTTTTTAAAGACCCTGTTTATGGAAAAAACTAATCACTTAAAAAATACAAGAAAAAGATATCCATTTATGTTTCTTTTAGGAAGGGTTCATTCTAAAGAAGGGATCTCCTGAGCGCACCTTCCCTTCAATGAAGGGAGCCCCAGCCCAGGCTAATATTGAAGATGCCAACAGCTTATTATTATCTTCTGTTTGTCCTTCCCTAGAAAGAGAAGTAGATTAAAAAGACAGACTGTCTGAGACCTGAGAATGAAGTTCTGTCAGTGCAGTATAATAGTACTGGCTCAACTAAATCCAACAAGAACAGATTTGATTTTCATGCTTTCAGAGCCATCAGCAGTGCACATGAATTCTGCATAGAGTGGAGATGGAGCCACAGCACACCTCAGTGATGTGGAGAGCATTTAACCCACCTCCCTTTTACTCAAAACAGGATCAACTAACCACACCTGTATCACAGGGGATGAAAGTTTGTCTAAGCCATTTTACCTAAGTCAGCTGCTTCTCAGGTGTGTCCAGAACCAGAAGCTCTAAACTACCTTTCAGTTAAGTTTTATGTCCCAGGTGGTGAACCTCACACTTTCCACAAGTCCTCCATATATTAATTCATTTTAAGGCAGAAAACCAGCTCCAGTTTATAAGGCACAATTCTTCACTGCTTTAAACTAATAAGATGCTAACTTGATTGCAGCCTAGACTGGGATTTTTTCAATCGCATTCTCCATCAAAAGCTGAGTCATATGCCAGCTTGCACCAGTTTATGTTCCAGTTATTCAGGTTACCTTTTAAAGTAAAGTAAAGCAATTGTAGCAACATACTCATTACAGGTTAAAAAAGAGTTGTTATTTTGTTGTTGTTTTTGGGTTTGTTTTTTTTTTTTAGCTTAGTTACATTGCTTTAAAACAATTTATAGCCACAAATCCCACTTCTAAAATGAAAAAATCATGCTCACATGCAGTATTATTTCTAATTAGTTTATTAAAGAAAGAGGTTGGTTACCCGGCCCTACTCCCTGCAAAATTATTTATGAAATCCCAGAAGTAATCAACTCTATGATCAAAGCAGCTTTGTAAGGCAATGAGCTTGTTTTTACTATATTAGTTCATTTGCAAAAAATGGTGATTAACTTATTTACAACAGGTCTCTCTCTGAAGTTGACAGATTTTTACAATTGCAGAGATGTAAGTAGAAGGGAGATGTCAGGGATGGTTTGGAGCTTTAGCAACTGGCTTCATAGCAGTACTAGTGGCGTAGGAAGCAGCACTTGGCTCTTGCTGTTTCAGTAGAAGACTAAAAAGCTCAACAAATTCTTCATTGCTGGACTGGGAATTGTTTTGGCAGAGGATGAAGATGTCTTGCTAGCCTATAAGGTTCAATTATTTTGACAAATTAGTATCTGTGTGGTTATTGTGATCTTAATAACAATGCAAATACAGAAGTGGTGTAAATGAACTGCTGTGTAATCAATGGAATAAATCACTGTACTGTGGTATATACGTAAAGCAGAAGGTAAGAAGGGGGTTTGCCCTACTAGAAAAGTACATTTGAGAAACAGCTCTTCAGAGATTTCCCAAGAACTTTATGCTTGTTAATCCCTTTCTTTCTTTTCCAGAAAAAACCCAAAAAACTGTGGAAGGGCCAAGGCAAGAGAAATAACAAACTGTTAGTAAAGTGTTGTAAGAACATTAGTAAGAACACTTTGTCTGACTTTATCACTAGAGGATGGTAACTCACCTTCTTGATCTCCACTGAAGCATGCCTGCCATTTTCTGTACTCACTGTAAGTTTAAGTGATCAGAATTAAATTTAGTAAAGGGAGACATGAATTAATTATCCCTATTCCAGTGGAAGGTGCCCCTGCCCATAGGAGGAGGACCGGAACCGGATGATCTTAAGATCAAACCAAATGATTCTATGGTTCTATGCTTTAACATCAAGTCACTCTGACTCCCAGACTGTAGTGCAGATGGATAAACATAAAGGAAAAGACTTCAAATGCTCTTTCTGTTGACAAACAGCATTTGCTCTATTTGACAAAGGAAACATTTGTTCTGCCCTGGAACAAAGTACACTTTTCCCAGGAGTTTACCTTGATATAGTATCTGATAAGGATTCTGCGCAGGTCGAAGACTTGCAGCATTGTGGCGGCGTTGTTGTCGATGATGCTGTATCCTTCCAGGATGTACTGGGTGCGTGTGATCTCCCACGTCAGCCAGCGCAGGTTAAAGGCTGCATTGCAGGACAGCAGGTGAGGCAAGTGCCCAGGCTTACAGCAGCAGCAGCCTTCGTTGTCTTCGTCTCCTTCTGTTATAGCTTCCACTTCTCTCTGCTGGCAGTATGTCCCTTGGCAGTGAGAAAGAGAGAGTGTGCTGCCAGTTATTTGGGGAGGAGGAAACAAAGGACGTCTTGCAAGATCACATTCAAAGTATGTTTGAAGGTTGTACACGCTTAGCAAAAATCCGAAAGAGCTAATTGATCTGTGTGCAGCAGCAAATAAAGGGCTGCACGTTACTTGTTTACTATCACCTATAAAAGCCAAAAGGGCCTGATATAATGTCCTAGTTCTAATGGGTTCTGAGCTGAGCTAAACTGCAGACCACAGCTTCTGCCTTAATAAAAACTCACCAGGAAGCAACACTAGTCTCGCTCCATAGGGCACATTAAGCAAATTGATCCAAGTCTCAGTCTGCTTCTTCAACTAACATACTGGACCCAAAGAAAAATTTTAATGTGCCAGAGCACTTGTAAAACCTGGGTTTTAGCAAACTATCTTGGAAAGCAAGTTCCAAAAATAACATCTACCGGGTCGTTCTCTCTCCCGCTGGAGTAAAAGCTACTCTGGATCAAACATCTCTAATGAACAGCACTAGTGGCAGTACATCACAGGAACAGAACAGCTTTCTAATTAATCTATTACACAGGCTTTAGATCAAAGTAGAGAAAATTTTTCTAAAAAGGATATGTTACCTCAAAAAGAAGTTATGAGGCAGATGCAGAAGTAATAATGCAGACACTGCATTTTTGGCCTGTGCTGTGCACACTGGATGGTCAAGCCAAGCCCTTGTGGATTTGAAGTCTATGCAGTTTCTATACCATGTAGGGCACTACTAATAAGAACCAAGGTAGACACCCATGTTTTCCCCCCAGTATTCTCAAAATACATGAGTTTTATGTTTTTGATGTATGTTTCTTTTTAAAATTTACTCTCCATAGGCTGTTTCAGAACTTACTCCCCACTGAGTTTGTACATAAACCATCTTTCCAGGCCATCTCCTGTGATGGCAAGTTACACATCTTGCACAGGCCTTCTGCCAGAGATTCATTATCACCCCACAGACTGCTGACTCCATCAGCTTCTAAACTGACTCAACAGGAGAGGAAGATGTGAGACACTGCACTGCAGTTCAACAGCTCCCTCCCCACCCCTACCAGACCTGGTGCGTCACTGGAAATGAGAGAGGAATTTGGCTGTGTTCATCATCTGAACACTCTTCAATTCCCTGCAGTCTGCTGGCACCCCAAAAGAGAGCCTGGAGGAGGAGAGCATCCCAAAGGCCTTTCTGTGGAGCATGATGACAATTGCTGTGCCCTTGACTGTTCCAGTCTCATCACAACTCCCTGGTCAACAACCTGTGAACTTCAGTTTGTACCAAGAGAAGTAGCATCTAGAATATTCCTTTCTCCTCACTAAGAAAAACCTTACAAAATACAACAAAATATGCTGAAGTGTTTGTTATCACTTCTTTTTTTTTTTTTTTTGCCTGTGCATCTGCTAAAATGTGTGCAGCAAGCAAAACATACAAGAGAAAAAGAATAGAAAAATCAGAAGGAAATGTATGAGAAAAAATAGGATTGTAGCCCTCAGAGATGGAAAAAAAGATCCAGTGTATTCCAGTGTTCTCTGTTCAGTTTGCTATGAATAAAAATTTACACTGTGAACCCAGTGTTGTTCACACACTGAAATGCATTCCTGCTTAGAATTCAGGGATATACAATATGAAACATTGTTAAAAGTCTTCAGATCATCCAAATATAAACATCTTGCCTTTCAAGTACAAAACATGACCTATTAGGCTGACATTTCCAGTTGGACTGGACACGAACTGGACTGCTTCTGCTTCATATTTCACAGATTTCTACATGAATTAACACTTACTGCTCAACAGCAAAAAAAAGCAGTAACTGCTCTGGGTCAGTAGATGCTTCTGTGAAATCAGGTCAGAAGACATTGAACTCAGACTGAAGTAGGGAAAACATTCCTTTATACATTGCTTGAAAAGAGTAAAACAAATGCTCCATGCTGGAGCTGTTACTATTGCTGTTATGTTTATTTATGAAAGTTTAAATGTCTCTCAGTATTACACTAAAATTAAGAGAAGATACATCTTCATCCCAGGTACAAAATTAAGTATTGCCTAATGTTTGCAAGTGATGAAAAATGAAAAACACAATGAACAACTGGCACTGATCCCCCTTCAACAACAGAATTTAAAGATGCCTTTGCTCAGTCTATGGAACTATCCATATTTCTTTTTTATTTGGTATGGAAATATCAAATTTTATTTCTATAGAAGGTTGTACTCTCTGTATTACCTCTTTCAGTAAATGCCAAAAATTACTTCAGTTTCTGTAATTACTAGTTTTCTTGGGGGACATATTTTGTAAAATACAGGGCCTAAGGAGGCTAGTAAGGCCAAGAAAAGGTGAATTCAAGAGACCCTCAATGTTTAAAGGAAACTGTCATCATATGTATAACAAACAGAAGATGCTAGAACATTATTTGCATCCTTAGCTAATTCAACAGGTTAAAATGCCTCCAAGTTGTCTTTGCTAGGTAATTTTAATCAGCTAGAGTTAAAATTATACTACAGGGGGTGCAATCAATGTTGAACTTGAGGAGTAAGAGTCATTCTAACAGGAACGGTGTTATTACAAAACTCTGGGAAACAACCAAAGGAGCTCATATGGTCGTTTTTACAGATTTATTCCAAAGAATGAAATCAGGGGTGTGCACTTCAACATCTGGCAAGTGCATACTTGATTAACAAAAGCTCTTTGATGGACTTGGGCACTACCACCTTGGGGATTTGGTGTCTTTACTGCTTGCCTCCAGGGTATCCCTGTTAGAGGTGTAACCTGAGCTCTGACAAAACACCAAATCTTCATTCCTGCAGATTAGTATTTCCAAAAAGCATCTAATGAAAGGACTCAAGTCCACAAAGACAACATTCAGGCTTGATGCTCAAGTACATGTTGGTTCTCTCCCAGTTCTTGCAGTCAGTTCTAGAACGACTGCCAGTAATTTTCTCTCATCTTTAATGCAGCCTTGCTTTAGTCCTTATTGCACTGGCTGGACTTCAATGCCAAATTGGCATTTTACTGTAAAATTTTATTTACCAGTGCATACATCAATACTTTATGGTTCATTACCCCAGGCACTGGTATGGTGGAGATTGAGAGCATGTGCTCAGCTTTATACATTGAGCCAGAAGGGACAGGACACAGAAAATGAAGTCAAGCATTTATGTTTGTCTTTTACAGAAGGCTGGCCCTGGACTTTTTTGTATGTGTTATAAACTGATGATTTAAATGACAGCTTTTATATTGCTTCTCAAAAAATTAGCAAGTTCAAGCAACTCTGAGAGAATTATTCATAAAGCCAAAGAGCAGGGAACAGAACGTGCACTTCACTTCTGCAATATAATTAAGTGTAGTACCACTAAATATTAAAATACAGGAAAATGTTTTCACTAATAATTAGTCATTTCAAAATCTGAGGGAAAACATATTTTACATTTCTTTCTGCAGTAGAAGGAAGATAATCTCATGCATTTCACTCAGGTTTAGTCATTCAATCTGACCCTTGCTAGTATAAATGAGACCAATTCATTTGTAAGATATCTAACACTGGAGGGTTGCCAAAAGTCCATCAATGTAAAAAACATGTGCCAGCTGAACAAAGCAAGGTCAGCCTGTGTGAGCACAGGAGAAAGCCAGGGTGAGAACTTGGAGCTCTTTGTATTTTCCTGACACATCATGATTTGAGGACAGACTTGTGCTCTGCCAGAATGATTTGACCTAAATGGAAATGAGAAAACTGAAACTGAAGAGCAATCTTGCTTCAATAGGATAAAATACACCTAACTGAATGATAACCCAGCCTTCTAGAATTTAAGGCTGAAACCATAGTCTGCTCTTGAATTCAATTTTGAAAACTCAGGGAGTGAAAAGCGTTTTCCAAGATCTGAGGGGCTGGAAGGAAAAATCCATTACACAACCACATAATTCCAGGAGCAGTTTTAATTTCCAGAAAACACTTCAGTTTAACAACACATCCAGAACAGGGACTAATTTTGGGGCTGAAGATAGCAACAGCTTGAGCACTGAGGATTGCTGACAAATAAGCAACTAGGGTGCAAATCTACAGAGAAAGGGCTCATTCCCAGGATAACTCCTTTCCTAAGCCATCCAGAGGTCTCTTCACAGATGACACATATAAAAATGCCTAGTTGCTCACCATTTGTTTGGCAAAACCAAGCACACTAATGTCTTTCAAATAAATGCCTTACAGTAGGATTATCTGGCTCTGCTTCAACAAGCTTATGCTGCAAATCCAAGTATTCCCAAATTCTGATGGATAAGGCTCCTTCTCAAACAGCATTTCTTTTCTGCTCAGGACAGCAGCTTAACAAGTAATAAGTTATCATAAAAAATAAGCACAATGAACATAATTACAGCCACTGGAAGGCCATCCTCTACTGAAACACACATCAGGTATGGTTACAGAAACACAGAAAACCAAATACTTAAAAGAGGAGTGGACTCAGCTCACAAATGGAAACTCATGAACCTGAGACATATTTTGGAAACCTGCAATTTCTTTGGCTCTTTCCTGCTCTTTTGCTTGTGGAACTGGGATAAAGAACAGTAATTTATAGGTTCTGATAGTCTCAGCTTGTTTCAAAGAAAAATTTCAGGACTTAAAAAACAGTATCAATTCCTCAAACATCAAAGCTGTTAGTTATAAAACTGTGGTTTGGCTTTCAACTGCTTCAGGTGCTTGTATGTTTGAAAAACAATCTGGTTTTCAGACCAGATCAGTTGCTATAATAACAGGCATCCCCTCTCCTCAGAAACCTTTCCTTTTCTTGGCCCACAGAGACACATTAAAAAATGCCACATGGAACTAACATTCTCCAAAGATGTTTGTTGTTAAAGTTGCAGTTATGAAATACCACAAAAATCTTCTTTTGTCACATCTTCTGCAGCGCAATGCAAGATGCAATATTTTGGTTTTGGCAAAGATATTTACTCAATAAAAAGACTACACTGCATTTTCATTCTTTCCAGAAGTCTTCTCCAGTGCACCCATAAATACACAAAATTTTGAAAGGAAGAAAAAGGAAAAAAGACATCAAATATTTATTTGGTACGTGCTACTGAAACCATTCTAAGCCTATTGAAAATTCATAGACAGCTTCCACTATTGGAGTATAATTGTACACCTAGAAAGGCTTATAAATCATAGATTTCCTGCATTTAACATAATATATCCTCTTCCCTGTATTATGCTTTTCTTCCTAATTAAGTCACCAAGATTAAAGAAACCCTTTTGCATCCTTTCTGTCCATGTTTCTAGTATTTTCCAAGAATTGTGTCTCTCAGTCTTTGTTCTTTCCCACAAGTACTGCACTTCTCGTTTTTAACCTTCTCTCCCATGGGGTGTGTCAAAAATGGTGTTTCTCTCTGAACTCTTTGTAATTTATCAATACCTTCTAATATTCTGGTACACACATACCTCAAGTGTAGTCTCAGGAAAAGCATGAACATGGGCACTTTCACTTCACAATAGCAAGAAGTGATTTATAAAAAAATAAAAGTTGCAACCACTCTTTAAATAAAGAATGATTCTTCCTAGTGCTACAGAGCCTTTGGACACAGAAATCAAACACAAATAAATATTTCTTACACTGGCAATGTACTTGCTACTGTAGTAAAACTATGCACCACACACATGCTGCAGAAATGAGTAACTGTCCTCATTAGACATCACTGCTGTGCCTAGAGCACATAGCCTGAGCTGGCTGCTTTCATACACCATTTTGTGTGGGAAATAAGCTAGCCAGCACAGAAAGAGCCCCACAGACATTCCCAGGCTGCTGCCACAGCTGCCTGCCACTGTGTACAACTACATCTGTGTCTGCTCTGTTCTTCTTGCCTCGATCCATCTAATGAAGTTCCAAGTGAAGCATGAATATTGCACGTGCAACATGCAGTAACGAAAAATCACAGCACAGATTTAGAAGTTCATTAAATGACTGAAGAATACTGTGCAGGAGTGAGAAAACTGCTCCTGAAGACTTCAGCAACACCATCAGTAAGTAGTTTCTACACATGCATTGCCTAAATGAATATTCTCCAAAAGACACTTTGTAGACACACAGACTAAACAGGAAAACATTTTAAACCTCCCTTGTTCTACAGGGAACTCAGTGAGATGGAGATATTTTGACATTGTTGCTGCTTGTTCCCTGACTGTGGGTTTTCTCATCTCTTCCTTTCAAATTAAATGATATGTTATGTATTTCTTCTGGCAGGCTGCTTTTAGCATTCTTCTGTGGTCTAACACACACAGCAGAGTTAAGTTACTGAAGGTCTCAATTCCCCCACACCACTGTGCAGCTCCTTGGAAGTGTTCCCCTGGTTTCAGCTCATTACTACCTTCTCTTTGCTTTCCATAAAGGAGGAGCTGGGCATTTCCTGTCAATGCCTGGAGGTCTTGAGCCTCCCCTCTGCTTCACACTCAGGATGAATGATACAACGGAGGCACATCCCCTCTCTGTCCGTCAAATGGGAGAGTGAAAAACTAATCCATCCAAAGTGTTTAATATGATGAAAGGAATCCCAGATTTGCTGAGACTCTTCTTTCAGTCTGCTCAGTCTTCTTATGCTGCCTGCAGGTATTTGGTTGGGTTTGTTTTCTCATTTAAAAGCTAAGACAAATGCTTCTATTACAAACAGTTAGAAAGGCATCTGGATCAGTCACTTACAATGACAACTCTCAGTTAGGATGGACTGCAAACTGCAGAGGCAGCAAGTACCTCCTGCCACAGTACACTTAAATTCAGAAGGCTCTGTGACCACTTATTCAGGCACTACCAGTATTGCTAACACAGCCTTTCAGCTACCACTACAAGAAACACCCATAGGAAAATCCAGAGCTCCACAATGCTAATATTGCTTTTGCTTTAGCCATAAACAGAAAACAGTCACAGAGAACATTGTTGTGATTCACTCATTTCCAAAGCAAACACAGATTTCCTATTTAAGGAACAGCAGATTTTTGGGGCCCTCATTTAAAATTGCTTGTTTGAAATTGAAGCTAAGCAGCGAAAGATCAGAAATTACAGATTACAAGTTCCTCCTCTAGCCCTTTTCTCCCCCTTGTGGGAAACCATTCTGTACAATGACAGGAATCAGGGTCCCCTGTAAAAAAACAGTGCATGACCAGACAACTAAAAATAGGAATACAGGATTCCCAAAGCAGAGCCTGCTGCTTAATAACTGCCACTTGACTTTGTAAACCATCAGGTTCTTCCAGGGCAGTTCCATACATTCTCTCACTTCTGCAGAAAAAAATCCTACAGTATTCAGTATTCAGACTGTGTTCACCAGCCCTTTGCAAGATTCAACACGGGCAAGAATGTGCCCAATCCATACAGATGGCTCTTGGTGCTGCTTGGTGGAAGCCCGCTCCACCTTCCTGCCCCTGCAGGCAGCAATCCTGCAAAGAACCCCTTCCAAGGCAGAATTTCAGTCTCAGCTTTCACACAACTTCCTTTTAATAGCTTTGGTTTATCCCCTTATGAACTTCTGCATTCAGGTCGGCCCCTCTGGCTCCTTTTACTCCGAGTCATGTCTGAGTACCCCTGGGGCCTGCAGCCTCACCAGAGCAGCCCAACTCCTTGCTGGCAGAAGGACCAAACCACGTTTGGAAGGGCATGGTTCTGCAGCGTAGTTTATCTAAAGCACACCAGCCCTCATGGGCTACCTGGAGACACAAACAACCCTCTGTGTGTGTCAGCACATCACCCCAACAAGTCTCCACTGGGCACACAGCAGCTTATCTGCTCACATTCTGGTGTCCATGAGGCTTTTGTTACAGTCTGTATCAGGCAGATCCAGGCATCCTTATCTGGCTTGTGCTTGGTTCCCCTCTGGCCTCCTTTTCTTCTCCTACTCCATCCTTAAGCAGGCTTGTAATTCCTGTGATTTCTCTGGCACTCATTCTGCACAGTCCAGTGGGGTTCAGCTCTCACATGCTACAGCAAATGCTACGTGTTTGAGCTGGTTTTGTCTCAGGTAAGTTCCTTTATTCAACCCTACATGGCTTCTCTGTTCCAGGCCAAACAATGGAATAGCAGTACAGACACTCCTTGTTTCTGTTCCCACAACAACTCCTCTACCAAATACTCTGCAAACCAGAGAAAACTTCCTTACATACCATGTCTGTGAGGATACAAAATAACCACAAAATTTGTCTTACTCTTGGAGTAGGATTATCCAAAGGGTTCAGAGAAGAGAAGGAGTCCATTTTTCTCCCATTTCCAATTATTTCCTCCTCTAGTATTGAGCAATCTCTTCCCTCAGTGATACTCTGAGGGTGAGGAGGAATAGGGGACTAGATTTGTGCTGAAGATGAGAAAATCTAGGTGAAACTCCCTTTTCCCCACTCCTCTCCTCCTCCAGTAACAGGCTTTACTTTCCAGTTCAGTTTGCTGCTGCTCTCTTGGTCTATGCCTGTTAAACACTCAGGTAAAAAAGAGGTGCTGCATTGCAGGATGCCAGCCGCCCCCTGAGGAGTGCAAGAAAGACTGGGAAAGAGGATATTCCTCTTGAGAACTCAGCAGGCTCTCAACAGCAGTCTATGAAAGACATGAGAGGCTGTGGGTCTCAGCCCCAGCTGAATGTAAAGACCTGTTGCAGCTGGCAGACATGCCGGATCTATTCACAGAGTAATACAGTATTAACTACAGTTAATTAACACTGAACAGCATTAGGCAATCTGCATGGAAAGGTCAATTTTCAGACACATTTAATTACTTAAACTGTGATTTTAGGGAATACAGAGATGGCTCGACAGGTGCACAGAGCAATTTTTGAGCTTTCCTCTCAGATCCAAATGCCAAATGGCACTTGCTGGCTGTCAATGATCCTGGCTCAACCTTAAAGAAAGTCTTCCCAAACCACTTTGCACGTTGCAACAAAACTATCCAGTTGTTCCCCAATCAACTTCCAGTTAATTATGCCTGCCTGCTAGGCCCCTGATCTATTTATGCAGCTAGCACTTGGCTTGAGCATCCTCTTATATGGTTTCATCAGTTTCCAATATTTACTTTACTTCTACTGACTGGATATGGTGGTATCAAGAGGGACCCAGCAGTAAGGGGCAACTGAATAAAGCAAAAAAAAACCTCACAAAACTCATGTAATTTAAGTGGGAAGAAGATTTCTTTCTTCTGTTTGTTTCACATCCCATACTGAACTACTTTAACACAAAAGGATGATCAGCAAAAATAAATTTTGGAAGTTAGAATACCTATCCCTGAAACAGCAGCACCACTGCTCACCTTGGGGGCACCCAAGGAGGAGATGAATACAAGAATACTTGCACAGATGTCTTAGAAGTCAAAGCCAGCCTGAGAACCCCACATGCATGACCACGTATTCCTCAACAACCATCATCAACAACAAGAAATTATAAGGCTGATAAGCAAATTATCTTTCTTCCTTCCCAGTTGTTTTTCTTACAATATGCATTTGTTCTGAATAGGCATCTCATCAGGTACTACAATACCAAGCTGTTTCAGGCATTTACTGTTTTCTTTCCACATAACTTTGCAAAGGCCACAAGAGTGTTATCTTCATCCCCACTACACAGGAAGAAAAGCAAACATGAAGCATTCACCGCAACCTGTTCAACATCCTACAAGGAGTCTGTCACAGAGTCAAGACTTGAGCCCACACATGTTATTTCCTAGTCTAATCCTCCCACACTTAAGTGCATTCAAAGAGCCAGTCTGTCACTTATTTTCTCACACTCCATCCTGCTGAAAAGTCACCTTGATTATACTCTGCTGTTCTAGTGTGACAGCGACCATCTCAACACTGGCTTCCTGCATGGTTTGACACAGGATATTTTCCATGGCAGGAGTCTTATTTTGGTTTTCTTTTTTTTTTTTCCAAAGACAAGGTTTTTTGGGTTGAGCAATTTTAACGACACTTTCAATTTTCACAGTTATGGAGGAAAATAAATAATCTGAAAACATAACTAAGCATTACTCTGTGAACCAAGCAAACCATTCAACAAGCCCTCTTTCTAAAAGTCCTACGATATTGCAGAACATGGCTCCAAATTTCTTAACATCTAGATTTCAAAACAATATTCCTATAATGATGCAAAGAAGTACCAAGCTTTGAGACAGACAAGTATCTGTAGAAACAGAAAGGTCCTCAAACTCTATGTCCTACTATAGAGTTGTGATAGAATAAAAAGACAGGATATACTGCTGGTTTTGTTGTTATTTAAATCATCAGGGATCCTTACCTCGAAATTCGAGCCCTCTGAGCTGAAAGGTGACAAGGCCATTTCCAATTTCGATCAAGTGCACAAAGGCATTTAAATAATCTGATGCCAGAATAAAACAGTCTCCCGTGTTGTAGTTTCCCCAGCGGCCCAGGATCAAATCTCCACAAAGAGACTCCTGAAGAGATCTTGTCAAATGCTCATAAAAAATGGAGTTGAGATTATTGTCATCATTTCCTACAACCAGAGAACCATACATTTGTAAAAAAAAAATTATACAAAGCTATTCTGCATAAAAATTTATGTTCTTTTTTATTCTTACTTAAATCTCCTTCCTCTAGATAGATGATATCTTCCTGATACTTCATACAATTTACATTTCCTAGATAGCCCTTCAAAGAATCAAGTTAATATGAACAATATTGTAAATAAAAAAAATCACATTAGTGATAACACATATTTCAGACTCAACAAATAACCTCCATGATTTACAACAGTAAGAATTTCTTGGCTCCACTAAAATCTCCTCAATGCCAAGTTAATGTCTATATACTATTCTTAATGTAAAGAAACAAAAAATCATGATTATTTCAGCACACATACTTAAATTTCAATGTTTTTTCTGAGATTTTTAAATACTTTGGTCACACAGCTACCAATAATTTTGTTGGTATTTTTTTTTCTTTTAGTCCTCCATGAATTTTTCAAGGTTTTGTCTATGAATCTGTTGGTACTTAAGATGAGGATACTTATTTTAAAAGAGTTTACTTAGTATACTAAGTAAGAACGAAACAGTCACCACTAGAACTGCTACCACTTTAAAATAGTAGCTGTTCAATTACACATTGCTTGGACCAAACACCCAGGTGAAAAACACCCCATCACAGTCTAGAAGTGTCATCTCTTAAAGGTCTTTAACTGGATTAAAAGGAGCACTTGATGATGATTTGTGAAAGGGACTGAACCCTTCTCAAATGCTACCATGGTGCCACATAATCCAACATGGTGTTGTCCTGTGCTTGTACTCTTTCACACAATATATGCTTGACATGAGAACTGCTTTCCTCTTCTGTAGTGCATCAGTATCCCACTTCCAATACTCTTAAAATGCTGGTGCAGGAATACATGTACAAACCAACATCTTGTAGGTGTATTTGTGTGCGTGGGGGTGTATGGGGATACAGACGTACCGGCAGCCATGCATTTTTATGTCTGTGCATATTTAGGGGCAGATCTAACATGGAGGAGAAAAAATCCAGAAGATGAGGCTTCCAGAGGCTGTGGCTTCCCCTACAAATTGCTCCTTGATACCAGAGGAGGAGTGGGCACTGCTTTCTTGTGCCCGTGGCCATTATGCAGGCAGCCCTGGTATGTTTCTCCATGTGTACCCCCGTCCATGCAGACACACTCACCTGTGCACCTTCTGGAGGGTATTTGGTCAAAATTTAAGCAAGTCATAAAATGAATCTTTTAAGCACATCCACAAAAAGAATGCTTTTCATCAGCTACAGGGTTTAAAACATAATTCACTTATTAGCATATATAATAATGCTAAAGGTTACTGTTATCAGAAGACAGAATGGCCTTGGGAAAAACCTTAGCTCCCTGCCTTAAATGATAAATAATTAAAAATTACTATTCATGCTTCAAACTTTAATAGCTCTCTTGCCTTTCTTGGACACCTTGGATTAAATCCATTTCTGCTTGAAGATGTGTATTTGTTCATGCTTATTTGTTCATGTTACTGATGTAATGGATAAGGATTCAAAGGGTGGGGGGTAAACCAGTAATAATTACAGTGTAAACCTCTAACTTTACAGTGAAACCCCTGCCATCTCTGTGGCAAGATAAAACTGGCCACAGAACACTAAAGTGGAAAAATCCCATATATGAAACCTGACCTCTCTCACTGGGATGGTACCAGTCTTTTATGGTAGACTGGAACCAGTTCCCCCCAAAAATGGCTCTGTCCCACCAGGCACTGAAGAGTGCCAGCTGATGTACCACATGTTCTCTGTGCCCACTGATGTGCCAAAAACTGCTCTCACTTCCAGTCTCCCAGGAACCACCCAGTGAGGCCTGAGAAGTTACTTTACATGGCCATGGATTGGTGCTTATTCAATGCACTGATACCCAGCAGAGCAGCCCACCATCTTTCCTTCTTCCTCTTGCAAGTTTTCCAACTTCCCTTCTGCTCCCTCTCAAAGAGGTTTCTCTCCAGGAAAGAGGAGGCACCTGTCAGCCCAAACTGCTCAGTGGTAGGGGCACCACTAACTTGCTACCTTTTTTTCCAAAACATTTCCCTGCCCACAGCTGACCTCTGAGCCTACCTAGGGTGCCTGCTGCATATTCCACACAAACACCAATGCTATGAGTAACCAAGCAATTGGCAGCCCAGCAGCTCTCTGCCTGATCAGCTACACATCACTGAGGAGTAAATTTACTCATCAAGTCGCACGATTTAAACTGGTGCTCTGCTACATTTAAAATGCTCTGGTTTGTACACACAACGTTTAAAACCTTTGCATCCCTTCAGCTTTCCCAGAAAAGCCTCACCAGTGTAATTACATCACATTTTTCAAATCAAGCAAGACCCCCAAACCCCCAGGCCATACCTGCATCCTTTTCGATCTGAATTGCCAGTCTGGTGTTGGAATGGTCTGATCTTTTGGTGCTGGAAATAAAGACATGTTTACAGCCAATCAGACAATTTTTTTTAAACTATTCTCACAATAATTTTTTTTTCTTAAGACATCTCTTCATTTTGTGTTTACATCATTAGGCAGTTCACACTAATCCATTCATCAAGTATATATAGTTATTTCAGGTCAGTATTGTTATTGGTATTGTAGCTTATCACAACACTTCTTCTCTCCATTTTCCTTCTGGTGGGACACAGTCTGTTCAGAATTTGGCATCTGAGACAACACTATGTACTTAAATAATTGAACTGGCTCCAGAAATAGATCAGCCAGGTGCCACCAAAACAGTGAATAGAAAGAATATTTAATCAGTCTTTTTTTCCTTCTAAGCCTTAAGGGAATAGCTGGACTCAAGTAGTTTTCTTTGGGTAAAAACATTTATATGTAACATCTAGGAAAAACAACAATAAAAACATCCTTTACTTAGTTTAATATTTAGCTAAGCTGCAACAAGAGTAGCTGGTCATTCTTATTGCTTGAAAAAGAGTAAATTAGAGGACCTTAGTTCATACAGGCACTAACCCTGTCACCCTTATGAATGGCACATTCCCTATTCAGTATCTTCACTGCAGCAGTGAAATATAAATACCACAAGAAAAATGGTTACAAAAGAGAAAGTAACTAAAAAAATAGATTGGATTGAGCTTTTATTACTACCTGTAACAAAAGACACTAATAAAGTCTGAAAATAAGGAATAAGTAAATCACTGTGGGCCAGCATGTGTTAAACAGAAGAGAAAGACTGTTGTGGTGAGTAGGGATATGCAACACCAAGTCCAAAGCATCTCCCAAGCACCCAGGGGTACTTGGGGTAAAAATGAAACTCTGGCTGATAAAAATGCTGTAGTAAACATAAATTTCCCTGAAATACTGCTCTGGCAGGGGTATATAAAGATTTCAGGACACTTCATTAAGAATATTGCCTCAAAAGTTCTGCCCCCAATCACTAGCCTTAACTGAAGATCTGCCTATCAAATACGTAAATATTATTTCTCATGCCTTTAACTACTCCCTGTGAGAACTGCAGACATGCCCCAAGGAAGATGGCACCAAAGAGGAATCACTTAAAAGGGAGGTTTTCGAACAGCTTAGACAACACTGGAAAAGGATGGTGTAAAGATAATGATGTTTTTGAAACACAGCAGAGACTCATCTTGGTACTGGTTCCCAGGATTTTGTGTGTCAATACACAGGCTATTTAAAAGGTTAGAAACTTCTGAGCTGAAGCTCTAAGTTCATGCTGAACCCACCTGGGAGAAGGATGCCACTGACATGTTAGAAAGTCTTTTCATCCACTCCTTGCAGCCTCCCTAAAAAAGTTGTGGAAAACTGACAACAGAAAAACTGCACAAAGGTTTCCATGTAGTAGACAGAAGAGGAACAGACTTGCTTTAGTTCTATCTACCAAAAGCAACTGATTTTTTCTTTAAGGTGGCCTGTTCTCTACTTTGCAAAAAGTATGATAGGAAAAATAAAAGTCTTAATTAAAATTATTGGTTATTATACTAATTAATATTAGTATATTATCTACATAGATTAACATTTTATTTGATGTATTATTTATCTTCCTGCTGCTGGTTGGCTCAGCTCATTGTAACTGCAATTATCATTTCCTGTTCAACAGAAAATGGCAATGGGGGAAGGGCCTTCTAAGCAGTTCAGAATATAAAGAACGATTTGACTTCAAAAAGGTTGTCAGAATTCTTCCACCCTGATATATATCCACCTGCATATGCAAGAGTAAGCATAAACATTAGGTTATGGAATTCAATCAATTTTCTATTCTCAGCAGAGAAACACTGCTGATTTCCAAATGCTTATGTTTTAAGAGTATGAGACACTTTGTTAACTTTCAGTCCCTCTGAAATCAGTGTGGCAGTGTAAGGTGCAAGTTAATACTACTCTTTACATCAGTTTCTTACCAACCCATAAAGCATTTCTGTTCTGGAGGCATACTGAGAGCCATACAAATGAACAATACTTCAGAAAATTCTAATCTATAATAAACAGGAATCCTTTTGTCCAGCATGGGGTCTATTTCTTTCCCCTCCCTGCTTCTTTTTTCCTTAGACAGAAAGATGCATGAAACAATCAGGGAAAATCACAAGTGCATTGGGACACTCCAAGACAGATGATGCAGCCTGACTGGGAAAAAGGCAAGGAAATAGAACAGCTCTCATTCACAAAAAACCAAACCAAAACAAAACAGAACCAGGCTCCATTAAGGCTTTATTTAAGCAGCTAAAACATAGGCCTTGGGACATGAGAGAAGGATTTACCTTTTCAGACACTACTAGAAAAACTCAAATCTTTATATAGATATAATGAGGTATAATGTTATTTCATTTGTTTAAGACCAAGGCTAATATAGAAAACTTATAAAGCAAACTTCTGTGCTGAAAATCAGCTTAGTTGAATAAATGCAGTCAGGTAATCAATTCTGGATTTTAAAAGTCTTCTACAAGTATTAGTAACCAAAGCTGTGTTTTGTATCTTCTTGAAGGCAATGGGAATTGGCATTGGATTAAACTATAATCCACTATACCTAACAATCAAACACCAGCAACAATCAACAACACCTTTGCTTCTCAACTAGGACTTCTCACTGTGAACTTTTGGGATTAGTAGGTGATTTGGGCTTTCCTCCAGTGGCCTCTTGCTTTATGTTTGGTTGTTACCACTCATCCAATGTGATAATTAGCTCAGTAATTGAATTTCTTCCTGAACTGCATTATTCTATGCAAACCAAGTACAGTTCCTCCAGCAATTGCCCTAGAGAAAAAGTGATTGGGTTGCAGTATTTTCAGCTAAGTCTTCAGCAATTTTAAAGCCAACATCCTGCTTAGTTCCTGAAATATCTATTTCATGTTCTTTTAATCCCCCATTTACATGGACACTGAGATAACCCACTGGTTTGTGTAGCACTGTTCACGTCATTAAAACTATCACTTCTTTTTGCAAAAAGATTGATTCACTTCCAATATTCTCTTTTCCAAACATACTACCTGGAAAGATTTTCTTCTCCCACTTCAGTTTCCCAGTTTCCTCAGAAAGATAGAAAAAGGGCTGAGGGGGATTAAGGTAGTCTGAGGAATATAGAGAGTATATTGAGAATCAGGTAAATTGAGGAAAATAAGTAAATAAATCATTGCTGATGTGATGATGCTAAATAAATCATTATTTCCAGAAGATCAAAATGAAATTCCAGCTGTTTTACCTGCCCTGCTGCTGCTGCTGAGTTTTACCCCAAAACACAAAGTCAAATTTTCCAGGATTCCTGCTGTGTAGAAGAGGATCTCCACTTTGAAAAAGAACAAAACAAAGAAAAGCAGTTTTCCTCTGGGAGATGCAGAGATGCCTTTCTAGGGTTGATCCAAAGTTTTTCTTTGTCTTTGTCCAATGAATTTTAATCCACTTTTCCATGACATCTAACAGGCAAATTTAACAGAGAGAAACTTTACTGTGCTGCAGCCCTATGATTATTCATGGGAATCTGGAAAAAACGCAAAACCTTCAGTATTTTCATGTGAATGCCTAATGCTGCTGGCTCTATAAACAAAGGCTTAGCATTAAAAACACAGTAGCAGTTGTCTACAATGTGAGAGGCAGGAGGAGAATGACATGGTAGAATAAGCAGGCACCCATCAATATTTGAGGGACACCAGAGGTAAAAACAATGGTATTAATTGGAAGGAAAAAGATAAGTTTTAAATCAATTTCATCTAAAAGTCAGAATTATTTCAGTGTGGTTTTAACAGCAAGGGCTGACAGCCCCTTCATGCATAACCCTGCCCAGGTTTTCTGGGCAGCTGCGTGGAAGATATAACCTGAGTTAAACTCACATTAAGAAATGGGGATCACTTAAAAATGAAAGCAATTCCTCCTTCCTGATCACTTGCTCTGATTTTTATTTTTCATGCTTTCTTCCTCCTCTCCTTCCCTGACTGGGCCATTGTTTCATATAACAACAATAAAAAGCAGCTTTGATGTCTCAGTTGTTAAAGAAGTGCTGATGAAGCATCCTTTTAAAACATAGAAAGGTCTTATTATCAATAACACTTCCTATTCTTAGAGCTTCTTTACTTTCTTAAAAAGGTTTTTATAATTGACTTTGAGGCTTCTTGTTTTGTTTGGGGTTTTTTGTGGTTTGTTTGTTTGTTTTCTTAATGTTTTGGAGGTTTTGGTTTGGTTTTTTTTGTTGCTGTTGTTTGTTTACGTAGGTATTAAAACCAGAGTCATCTGCTGAGATACTACTCAGCATGTTTATTTGGCATATTCCAACACCTGTCTGGAAGCTTCTGTACTTCTGCAGCTAGGGAGATGAAAATGCAAGGTGTGAAGTTGAGATCAAAAGCTGAGTGCCCAAACATGAGTTAAACAGCCCACCTTAGTGCTCTGACATCCAAAGCTTTAGCTGGGGAATTCAACTCTTATTTGTAAGCCAGGTGATTAAAGCATCTGTGTACTTTAAGATACTCACTAATGCTTTACTAAAATGTCACCAATATTCCTGCTTTTGTCTTATTTAATTTCTTTCCCCTGTCTAAGTATGCTTTTTCTTTTAAAAGGCATTTAATTACTGTCTTCAGACTATTTTTTACTAAGCAATACAAAAAGCTTTATAAGTGCAAAGATTACGCAACTGCACAGAGATTTTTTGTGCTCACTCTTGAGGATGTAAAAAAGATCAGGATCCTGATGTTCCTGTAAGGATGGGGCTTAGCATGGGACACTGCTTCACAGCTGGACCTCACTGTCTGCAGTTGAAAGAAGTGCTTTTAATTTAAAAGCAAATGTGTTAATCACATTACACTAAAACAGATATCTGAAATAGTATAGATGAGTGTTATTCTTCTGTTTTTCCCATCATGAGCCAACACAAACATTACAGGAAAGGTGCTACACTGTGCCCAGGCCTGGGCAAAGAGCTCAACAGAACTGATTCACTTGGGCTCTGCACTGATGGGCCTATGAGTGAAGCAGTAAAAGCCTGAAAAACTGCAAGGAGCTGGAGAGTAGAAAGGAGGTGACGAGAAATATCCTGGTGAAGTTTTCACCAGAAAGAGTGAGAATAGGCAGGGAGGAAAAAGAAACCAAACCAAAACAAATGTCAGGAGCTGCTTCAGCAAATGAGGCCAAGATGTTTTTCTCCTTTACTCCATACAAAGAGAGACGCATTGTTTAAACATCATACAAGGAGGAAAGGATAACAAGGCATTTCAGAATTCGTTCTTGATATTCTTTACTGCTGATAACAAACTGCTTTCATGCTTTTTCAGTAGGCAATATTAAAATAGAGTATTTTTAAAATATTTTAATTCCCACTTTCAGACTCAATGTGACTGTTTAATAATGAAATTAGAAGGTAGAGATGGCAAGAAAGTATGAAGAAATACAAGACTAAGACAAAGACAGGTCTTCCAAAGAAAGCCTCTATCAGAAATGCTAGTTTAGTTCACTACAGAGTTTTCCATACCCATATTTCTCACAAAAAGATAAAAGGAGACAAAACAGAAGCTAACAAAGCCATTCCAGTGCTGCAAACATGCAAGGGCAGCACCAGTGACACTACACTGAAGAACAACAAAAATCTTACTGCTACTGTGCAGTTGTACAAAATCCAATCTAAAAGAGGGATAACTTTCAATACTTCTGTATTGAAAGAGGTTTTTTTTACTGCAAGAACGTTGAGAATGTTAATAATTTACAGCATTCATCTTGGTACACTACTCTTCAGACTGAAAACATCTCTGATATTTCAAGAGCAAACACTGCTACTTAAAGGACTTTAAAAGAAAAAAAAAATCCCTCTAGCTTTCATCCAGTATTTACCTAGTCCTAACAAGCACAAAGCTTCAGAGGCAATTCTCAGTGGCAATAGCAACACAATTCTGCATTTTGCATTATCTCAGAAAGAAGAGATGGTTTACATTTTGCTCTTACAAGCCCCAAGGGAATCTGGGTCCAGAGCATACCTTTGTATATCAGGACACAGCCAAGACCCGAGCGTGCTGCAGCATGAACTATTCCCCACAGCTACCTGTGCACAGTGTGTCTAATCACCTTGGTTAGAATGGTTACACTTGCTGAACATTTCCTTTCGGATCTCAGCTTTACCAGTTTTCACATTTTGACAAAAGTAGCTTGCGTAAGCATTTCCTTGAATGGAAGGTTAAGGTTCCAAACCTCAGCTTGCCGCTAAATGTTTGATTCAGTTAAATCCAAAACAGGACACGATCTACGTTATCCAAGTGAATGAGATGAATACTTGCTGAGAACACTTATTCTTATGGAAATTCAATCAACCCATTTCAAGGGGTTTCCAATATTAGACATGTCAGAAATTTAATGAGTTAACTTGATCTCATTAGATTTACATAATTCGGAAATTAATGATGAACAGCATTATAAGGCTTTAGCGCCACTGTACATCCACTTACACCCTTAAAACATTATATGTGCCCTATTTCTGATGGGAGTCCATTATTGTCTCTTATGTCCTGTTGCTGCATTCCTTCCCAAATAAATATTTAAAAGCCCTCCTTTATCATGCTCATGATTTCTTCTCTGTAGGTCTGAGTTCCTACTTACCCATGTCTGTTGGACTACCCCCTCAGACATTTCACTGCATGTCTTTTCGTTTTTTGCCCACCCACCCCTTTCCCTTTCCATTTATGCCACTTACAGTTTTGATCTCTACTTGTGTTCCTCCTGATCTCAGCATGCATTCCCTTTCTGATGTCTCCCTTCTGTCTTTACTCTGTCCTCTTAGAATGATTCAGTGAATTGGAGTTGTGAATGCATCTTTAACTCGGCAGGGAACTACAGAGCACTGAATCAGAATACATTCCCAATTAATTATCACACATATGGCTCCTATTCAATTAGCCTCAATTTGTTTTATTGACTGCCAGGGGCAAAAATTTGAGAAGAAGAGATGTTACTAGTTAAAGAGATACTGCCAAACAGTTAAACTACATATTTGATTTTTGTATAGCCTCCCTTGAGTGTCAAACTCCAGGCAACTCAGAAAACACTTATTTTAATACCAGACCTACTTGATTAAAGGTGCCTGGTTTTCCTTGCCCATCCTTTCTCACGTTTTCCTAGTTCAGTGTGACTCCACATGTGGAGTGTGAGTGATGAGGTGAGGGCTGGGTTGGAGAGGAGATGTGCACAGCTCCATACTACAGCAGGTGGCCAAAGGGGCACACAAGGTAGTTTCTGGCAGGGCTTCTTTTAGCCTGGGGCTTCTTTAACCTGAAGCTACACCTCCCAAACCTGAATGCTGTGACTTTGTCACTCTGCAGAGCTCCACACTGAAAGGGATTAAAGACTCCCAAACCCGGCAAGTGTTTCAGGTGCAAGTCTGTGGGCAGTACTGGTGGTGTGCAAGACAGAGAGTGGTTAGACACTACAGCAGGCAGCAGACAGGGAAGGGTCTTGAGAAGTGTCAGATTAATAAGTCTAATGAGTAACATGTAATTTCAGAGAGCTCATGAAGAACTAAGGCTGAAGCACACACAAAGATGTTCTTCGTTCTTCAAACATTTTGGTTTTCTCTATTCTCTCACTCAGTGCCAGAACCATGGCCAAAAATGCCCCTGGAGAACAGGGCATAACTTCCCAAAGACCAGTTTATATTCACTGTTTAAAGAGAGGAGCATGTCCTTCCAAAAAAAAAAAAAAAAAAAAAACAAAAAAAAAAAAACCCACCTGTACTGGGAAGTCTGGCAATCTTAAGAGAAGAGAAACAAAGGAAAAATAGCAGCAGCTTGCTAACATTTCAGCTTTTGCACCACTGCCAGCCAGGGATTGCCTCTTACAACTGTATGAATGCCATACTCAAGGATACCAAATTAGGCCTAAGCATCCCTCAGTGTAGGCTGTAGTATATCAATATAGACTGGATTCTCACAGATCTAAGCACATTTTAAGTTTCCAGAAAGACTCTCACCAAATTCTACATGCTTTGTAAATAGGTAAGCCCTTCTGATTTGGAGACAACAACCCAAAAATTCAGACTAAAAACTGTCCATTCATTGGTGCTATTTGTTTTGACTTCTAAGTCCCATGCACTAATAAGCACCTATTTCAGGTTTAGCTACACACAGATACTTATTTACACTATTTTGAAGAGTTTTAAATTAACTCAACTTTCAATGAAAGCCTGGAGGAGCCCTGAGGCCAGCTCAGTGAAGACCTCTCTTAGAAGACCCCCAGGCACCAAAGGGGCCAGCATTCACCAATGAGTAATAGCTGGGAACAAAGGCACTAGAACCTCAGTTCACTCTAGAGTAAACAAATACAGTGCTTTCTTCTGGTCAGCTCATAAAAACAGTATAGAAATGGAGGCAGCCAGAGAGAGACACAAAAATTAGCAAAGAAATCAGTTTGGAAGAAACTGAAACAATTGCAATGAACAGTAAAACTCAAGGCTACAATGTGGCTTTCTGACCAGGTAGCTGGAAATACTCAGGAAAGTTTGAACGGTAAGTAAGTTTTGAACACCAAGGAGGGCAGTGACAGTAGTTAGAATATAACATATCTGAAATTATATTTGATGAAATAAGGCAAACACTGTCTCCTGTCAATTAGGGGTGAAAAAGGGGAAAAAATGTTGAAGTTACGTTATTCACTATAAATCAAAGTCCAAGCCAGTACTGAACTACAAACATCTGTGGCAGTTGTTCCTCTGTAAACATCACTACTATGGAGGTCTAAAAACATGTGAAAAATCAAACAACACAGCAAGAAAAAGCCTAAGAAAAAAAGAAATCCAGTCCTAAAAAGAACAGCTTGAAAGATCTGAGTGTGCAGATCCCATGGACAGTTATGGGTGAATGATATTTTGTGTTTGGAGCAGCGGTTTTAACAGCTGTAACAGATCTGCAGGCTCACAGGGAAAGCAGAGGCACCAGCGTGTGTTAAAAATAAGCATTTGGAAGTGGAAGGCCTGTTATTTTATGGGGAAAAGGGGAGGGAGCAGACAGGTACTTTTCACAGCTCCTTGTCCCACACATGTGCATAATGTGGGGTCAACCAGAATTATGTGTACACTGGGAAAACTCTTCCCATTCCACCTGCAGGCTGTCTGCGATGGGCAGGTTAAGTGAGCTGGCAGGAAAAAAGAAGAAAAAGCCATCTGCACTTCAACTGAAGCAAGGCAGGTTTTCCTCACCCTCCATTCCCAGATGTATTAACCCTACAGGTGGTTATTTTCCAGACCACAATGACTGGAACAATAACACAGTGATACACTTTTTAAAAAGATGCAGAAAAGAAAGGCTTGCTTACATTGTCCCAAACACAGAGAGGCATCCTGTAATGCCAGTCTGAGATAACTGGCAATTTAATCACAGCCTCTTTAGAGACACCTAATTAATTCAGTTACACCGCACTGTAATTCATTCAAGGCGCTTCAAAGCAAATGCAAGCTGTGCCTTACCCAAAAATAGGCACTGAACCAGAAGAATAGAAAGGGGAAGGTGCAGGAGAGACGAGCAGCTTGTAAACAGTGAAATCTCCAGATTCCTGGTGGCAGTTTGCTGTTTGTGGGGACAAGTCACAGCTGCAGCAGAGAACAAACGGGCTGTTCCACGTGATCCATCTGTTAGACCCACTGGGGAATAAAAGTAAACTTCCTACTCTGTTCTATCATTGTCATATCCAAGATACAAAGCAAGATAAGAGGAAGGGAGGAGAAGGACAAAGTCAGGCTGCAGTGTGACGAAGTATTTGAGAAAAAAAAGCAAAAGCAGAGGAACTGAACAATAGCGTTTGGACAAACACTTTATGCTTTAAAGTGCCTATACATTAAACAAGATTTACTGCTATTTCCTTTTCTCTCTCTGACATCTACAGCCTAATCATTCCAACAGCTGTGAAAATAGGGACTAAAAGAGCACTCTTCAAACTGGGAAGCGGGACCCAGTCCAATGGCTGGACAAAACCAGTGTTGCAGTAAACTTTCCCTTGTAAAAAAACCCCAAAAAAACAAAACTAAAAATAACAGAGAGAGAAAGAAAAATTCTCATAGCTGAACTCCCACAAGGTAATCAGCTCATGAGCAGCAGCCTAGCTTTTCCTCTTGCGTCTCTCTTTTCAACAAAATGGCAGCAAAAGCTGCAAAACTGTGATTGCTTGCTTAATGCATTATTTTTTCTTCTTCTTAGACATCCTTCCTTTTCCCTTCTGAAGGATCCCTGACCTCAGTGATGTATTGGTGTACTAGGCTCTGCATGCAGTGAGTACCAAAGGGCACACTAAAAACAAACAGCATCTGCTGATTGCAGGGAAGAACACCCGTGCTCTGCACACACACTACAAAAGCACAAACAGGCACAGTGTGAGTCCTGAATTTTGAAGAGCCTGTTAGGAATTTCACAGTTTGCTTACTATCAAAATGAATCCCTTTTTCATTTTTTTACCCACTTGACTCCTTCAGCTCCTCGAAAAAACAAACAAGACACAATTTTAATTTTCCAAGACTTTCAGTTCCAGCTTGCATCATCTAGAATGCCAGAAGCCCAGTCAGAGAAACCTGAGGATTCAAACTCCTCTTTAGCCAGCAGAAAAAGTGAGACTAGAAGAAACCTGGAAACTCAAGACACTTGTGTGTGCACTCAGAAAACACCAGGCAGGGACAACCAAACCAACATTTTATGGAACAGATGCATCAGTTGCTCAGCACTCAGACCATTGGCCTGGTAGCCATGTTCTATTAATAAACATGGTACTCTGTACTTGCTAAAGTCCAAAGTTTCAGCTTTGGATTTGCTCTACCAAAAATGAACTGGATTTTTTTTTCCTCATCTAATTTCAGGTTGTTGGCCGAAAAGAGAAGCAAAAATAATTTTTCCCTAAGTGAAACAACGAAATTTGCTTGACAGTAGAAAAGTATACAAATACTGATTACAATCAGTGCAGAATGACAATCTAAGAAAGCAATCTAATTTATGACTTGAAAAAAAAACGATTTTGATAACTAGACTGTTTGTCAAAATTTTTTTCCAATTAAGAAATTAAATTATTAAAAAATAACCATGGAACAGACAATATCTAGCTTCTATAAGTGTAAATGAATTATTTGTAGCTAATATGTGATAATTTTTAAAAGTCATCAATATAGCAAGGAAGTGTTTGAAAATGAGTATGCGAAGGAGGCAAAAAAAACCCCAAGCTATATAAAGTACATTGAAGGTAGCTTTCCCCTGGGCAAAAGTTCCTGTCAACAAGCAGTGAGTATGGAAACAGCAAAAAAAAAAACCAAAAAAACCAAACCAAACCAAAACCCAAAAAACCCCAAACCACACCTTCAAGAGCTTCTGCTTCATATGAACTCATCTCAGATAACACTGCAGTGAACCTGTGGCTTTCCACAAAAACCTTGAGCTGAACTTGGGGAAACTGTCAATGCAGTCCAAAAAAGAAATATGTACAGCATCTTCCCCATCTGTTTGTTCTGTTCTGTTCTGTCTTAAATAACCTTAAAATGCAGTGCACACCTGGCTGTAAGGAACCGCAGCCCAAAGACAGGCCAGTGCAGGAGCTAGAACAACTTTCCATTCCAGCTCAAGTTTCTGATCCTATCTAACTTCACAGCTCAAAGAGAAAGCAATTATACCATCCCTTTGAATTTTCAGATGTTGAAAGGTCAAGATTCAAAGCAGTAAGGCAAGGCCCATTCAATTATCAAAGTATTTTGTAGAAAATTTTCTTATTCTTAATACAAAATCACTCTCTTTCCTTGCCTTTTTCTGTCTTTCCACAGCGTTCTTTTAATAAACCAGGAGTTTTTCAGTCCAACTCTCACTCATTCTGGTTAGTTCCTCATGTGAAATGGAAATAAGGCAAAGGAGAATCAGAAGTACTAGAAACAAAATGAATACAAATTTAGGAGGAGTCATTCCATGTACATATTTTGAGATGCCACAGGTTCAGGCAAAGGTTTATTTCGCTTTGATGACAACCTGAACCTTCTACAAGGCTGTTTTCTACTTCTGAAAGGTTTTTGAGAGGCAAGGTTATGGTTTTTGTTTTAAGTGAGGTTATATAAGATGCAGCAGAATTTCTAACAAGTAACGAAGCACAATTTTTTACAAAGAATGTAAGCCTTCAGGTTGAAGATGAAGTTGTAGTTGCTGTTTGTTTGAAAGGACAAGCAGTGGTGGTTGAAAGTGTTAAAAGGGTTTGATTTTCTGCACTTGACGTTCTACAGTTTATGGATAAAATAATTACCTTGCTTTGCAAAACTATTAGCACCAAGTTCTTCATTTCCCTTAGTGGGAATCACAGATGGTTACTACTGCTGAAAACAAGTCACACATGCACCCTTGTTAAAGCATTAAATATCAATCATTTTTTGATACTTCCTGTGAATATCTCCTGTTCATTTTGTATCAAAACACTAGACAAACCAAAAGCAAATACAAATGACCCCCTCTATTTCCCTCAGTAATAACCTAGAGACTTGACATGAACCTAACTATATGGCAGTGATGTGCCTTCAACAGAGTTTTGTTCTCTAACCTAGAAAGGGAACAGCATGCCTTTATAATGCTCTGAAGTAAATTGTAGCAGATGTTAAAATCCTCACTTCGTACTTGAAATTGTTCAAAGTTTCTGTCCAAAAATGTATAGCTGTCTGTGGGATTAGTGGTGCCTTCCTGCCTTTCTATAACTGCCTTAAACTTCACTCTCTTGAAACAACTAAACTGTTGACCCAGTAAAAAAGATGTGATAGAAAATTTTTTTAAGATCTAGTCCTATTGTAGAAAACTCAGCTCCCCTTGAAAGGTTTCCACAAATCTCATCACATTCAGAAATGAATACCAAACCTCTTTATACAACTTGGCTCTGTCTGACTAATTTTTTTATACATGAGTATGTATTCACTCACCGACACAAGTCAAAATGTAACAAAATGAAGCTCCTCAGACTAAGGTACACCAGCAGCACTAACACAAGAGGTGTGGTAAGTGTATGGCCCGACTCACTGGTGAGGCCAAGCCCTTAGCTGGCCCATGGAATTTTCCCTTTGTGCCTCGTGTCACTGTTCTGCAGCTGCAGTTACCTGCTGCAGCCCACAGGGCAGCATTTAATCAGCCTAGTTAGTGTAAAATGTATTTATGCAGTCTGACTGCTAGTGCCAAAGGCTTCACAGATTTAGTTGCTAGCACTAGCTGGCAAGATAAAAAAGGCTGACAACTGGGAGTTTTACTGCTTTTTTCTTTTTCACAGCTTTATTACTGTGTGTCTGTACAACAAATGCAACATGACACCTCATCTGTAACACGCCGATAATTGTTTAAATACATTTTCAGAAATAACCAAATAACCATGGGAAAGTAAAGCACCAGAAACAAGATTCAAAGATTAACCTCACGTACCCTAATTTAAGGATTACCTTTGGAAACAGAAAGACCACCAGAAATTAAACTAATGAGAGCAAAACCTTTTCAAATAACAACGGTAGAAATTTTTGAATAGTCTTACTTGTAGTTTTTCTCCCAGAACTTGACTGGTCGTGCGTACGATGCGATGAAGATGACACTACCCAGAAATGGGCTCAGTGGTGTAGAAAAGACTGAAGTGGCCAGAGTTTGAAAAAAAAGCATAGCAGAGTCTGAAAATTGCAAGTTAAGGTAACACAGAAAGGGAGGAAGGCGGGCAGTGCCAAGTCACCCATTACCAGCGTGTAATTGGTGGCTCTTCAATGCTACACAGTTTTATTATCAAGGTGACCCTGTCTAATCTCAGCCCGAGGACACATGCTAGGCACAGGCAGTGCAGCAAGTGCCCTTTTCCAGCTACCTAAGGTACCTTCTGTGACATAAAAGTACCTTTCCAGAGTCTGACACAGCATTTAAAACATACACACACACCAGGAAAAAAATCAATCTCTTGGAAATTATTTGTTCTCCACACTGAAGTCTTGCTTTTACCATGTCCAGTGTTCCATTCTGTGGGCTTCTGCTTGTTTTGGAATGACCTGGTATGTGGAGAAACTATGCCTCTATACTCCAACCTGCTGGTTCAAAGTCATGCTTTGACATTGATTCTTACTGAGAATTTACTATTCCACGTTGACCAAAGCTAAAAAATGCTCAGCATTCCATACTTTTTGAAATATATATTAAATGAGAAAGTGAGGACAGGGGAATAGTAAGTATCAAACATAAACATCATAATGAATGCCTGAATCCATAGTTTACTTTAAATATAAAGTCATACTTCAGACGGCAGGAAAGCAGGTTAGGAGATGGATACAGATGCTGAAACAGATGCAAGTAAAAAGGAACAAAAAAAAATAAATGCAAGCAAATAAAATGTTAGGCCTAAATTATTCATTAATTCATACCACATCCATGAAATTTAAGGAAAAATATTTTCAAACTGGCATAAGAGACCAGTTGTCATTCCTTACACCTCTTTTGGGAGGGAGGTGCAAAGTAAAGCCCTGAACTAAAGGAACCACTATCAATGTACAGTGATGAAGCACATCTCAAACTAAAGTTCAGTAAAATCACCCAATAATCACAGTGTTTTAGCTTACCTTCCTATAGCAATATACTGTCCCACAATCCCTGAGACTTCACAAAAAGCCCATTTTAACACAAGTAGGACCATTCTTGGTACAGCATTTCTATAACACGGCCGGCTAGCCATGCATTCAAAGCCAGTTGCAAAATCTAGAAACAAATATTTGCCAAGAGACACCTTTCAAATCTCTCAACCTTACTTAAAGACAGAGGTCTGGAACAGTATCTTTGTGCATTAGAGAGATTGAAAAATTAGTTTCCCTGAGAGTCTAAGTTTAAAAAAGTGACAGAGAGCACAGAGCAGAAAGCAAGTGCATCAAAAAAGTTAAACTGTCACATTACACTGTAGTCACAACCAAGCACTGGCTGTGAAAGATGAACAAGTATTTATATGTGTCAGATAAGGGAAGGAGGCATGGGAGCTGAAGAGAGGAAAAAAGAACAAAGAGGACAGATAAGGGCAGCAAATCAAGTTTTTTAAAGTGGGAACTAATATCATGATTGATTTAAAAATTGCCACCATCATGAGCTAAGACATTTTGGACACCACTGTGAACTGTTTGTGTCTTAGACATTATCAGTAGCAACGGGAGGTTTTTTTCTTAAAAGACATAATGCTCTACTAAATGGACAGTAGAAGACACTGCTAATTTGATTTGTGAAAAGTGATTTTAACCGTTTCATTCCTGTAAGCGTGTCATGAGAGCAAGTAACAGTATCTGACTCTTACATATAGTTAATGCATGCAGTGGGCAAGTATCTGCCATGGGGGTATTTTTATTTGAGGGCATCCAATTTGTTTATATTAGGTTATTTATTTATTTATTTTAAATACCAATGCTTTAATTATGTCTAAGTGAAAAAGAAGTGTCAAAAACTTACAGGCATATTTTCTTATGCTATGACCCAAGCCAGGTTTCCTGTGTACCATCTTTGTTGGGCTACCTAATCTACAACCAGAACTTGCTTCTTTGTGAATAATGGATTTTCTTTCCAACATGGCCAAACTCGAATGTTGAGAACAAAATCCCCAAAGCTAAAAACTCTTCAACATGAAATAAAACACTGTCTTTGAGGATTAATTCTTGCAATTTAAAAATCTGTTTAAATTCAAACCAGCTTCAAGACAAGTAAGTGAAAGACTGACATTTTGAAAATCTTCCATCCCCTTCTTTTAACACAAAACTATGTAGTAAGGCCAGCTCAAATCCTCTGTTTCTCAAAACCCACATTTTTACTTGCAATTAATACAGGTCCCTTCCAGGCACACAACCACTTAGAGGATGGGAAAAGTGACTGTAACAAGACTCTGTTTTCTGATGCTAGAGCTGTAACCCTGAAACAACCAAAGCAGAAACTCTCCTAAACAGGATAATCTCAACTACAAATTCCTTTTTTTTTTCCCCCCTCCAATTTCACTGTTCATTTTCTAGGTAAAATCCTTCTTTGAACTAAAAACTACACTGACAGCATGCTGATATTTATAAATGCATAACCTCATCTTACCCACTTAAATGCTAGGAAGTGAATTGCAGATCTATCCTCAAGTCTGAAGCCCATTCCTGTTCCTGGTGTTTTGGGATTAAAAGGGACTTTGAGGGGTCACCTAGTCCACGTAGCAGCCACAAGCAGGATCAGTTAAACCTATATGACTCCTGATAGACACTCACCTAAAATCCTGAAGATTTCTAATGGTGGAGACTCTACAACCTGCACCAGGCAAAGTTCCATGAAGTATTGCCCTTCATGCCCTGCACTCTGGTCTCAAAGACATTAAAGCAGGCTGAACTACTCATATCACTGAGCTCTGCAGCAAAGTTTACCCGAGCACTTTGAAATTGAAAAATTTACATCCTGTTTGCAAAACTGATTGAAGCAATTAAGAGCCACAAATAATTAACTCTGTAAAGAAATGGCAGGTTTAGTACCTCTGTAAACTGCAACATGCATTCATCATTACTGTTTGCAGGGTTATGATAACAACAAATAAAATTGCTGTGCAAAGAGGTAGAGTTATTGCTGTTGTGGGAATATTAACTTTAGCATTTAACCAGTATCTTAATTGCAGCATTGCCTTAGAAGACAGATTTGCATTTGCAAAGCATACCATAAATATAAATAATAAAAACTAGGCTAGATATCTCTGTAAACAAACAAAATTCTGACTTAAGTACTTTCCATTTTGCAAAATTTAATTGGTAATTTTATCAAGAGCAAAGTTATCACTTCAGAAAATCTTTGTGACCAAAGGGAAACTTGTTGAAATATAATCTTAGTTCTTAAATGTTTTGGTAAATTAATTCATATATGCTTCTCCAACAGAAATGAAAAAAATTTTTGTTTTGAAATTCAGGAAGGATTTGCTACAAATAACCTAAAACTCTTAGGACAGATCACTGCTTTTATAATGCTTTCCTTCTATAAGAAGACAATCTAAAGTTTTCCCTCTGGGAGTTACTCTGTGTGCACTTCCCTCTGTCTGAGGGTCTCATTTATTCTTCCTACCTAGAAACATAAGCATTGTTACTCAACATTGCTTATGTTTCACAGCAAAGAGCAGAGGGAAGAAATCACTCAAGGGAAAAAAACCCCAACCCTATGGGATGAAAGGGACAAAAGACTTAAGTGCATATATCTAATAAACAGTATAAAGTAAACTTGTCAGTAGGTCTGAGCTAAAACCACTTTGTCAACCCTTCTTCCATAGCTTTGGTTAGCAGGGAAGGAAGAAATTAAAAGCTAGTATCTGATAATGCCTTAGATGTCAATAAAGTTAAATTTGTTCAGTTAAAATATTTTTTGGGTTCTTTTTCTGTATTCAATCAAGTTACTAATTGAATTGAATTTAAATGTTTTAAAAATAATTTAATAATTTAATTAAATAAATTTATTAAACTAAATCATTTAATAATTAATAATTAAATAAAATAATTTTTATTCTAAAAATTCAATATACAGGTTTTAACCCTACAGACATTTGGAGGTCATTGAACTGTGTGTTTTACTCCCTGTATCCACAAACCTGGAGACAGCCCCGGAACAGGCACCAAAACAGACTGCTTCTGAAGGACTGCTTTGGTGTTGATCAACACATATTATTACTCATAAAACAGAGTGGAAAGGTTAAAAAGGAGAATGTTTCTCAGCACACCAATGAAAAAATCTACATTAAAATGTAAAAATCTAGCTGCTTCTGAAACTGAAAAAAAAATCAGGACAGCTGCAGCAGAAATTGGCTCACTGAAATGAATTTATATCTGACATACCAACTAGAAGCAACTGAAAAAGAAACTAATATTTGAGAGCTCAGTCAGCCATAAGCCCAGCAATATGTCTGTCACAACATTTCTTTCTGGATGCATCAAAACTCAGTGCTGAGGACTGGGGAAGTAAGTGATCTGCAGAATGTGGCTGGGTGAGAATAACCACACCAGTTTGAATCAAGAGTTCAGTTTTCCAGAATCAGATCCTATGCAGTCGGAAAAAAAAAAAAAAAAAAGAGAAAACTGTGTGTTCTCAGAAGATGTTCTAAGATTTTCAAATTTTAAAGTAAATTACCTAAGAATTTTAAATCTTGTTCAAACACTGTAAACAAATAGCATACATAAGGAGGAATTTAGGAATAAAGAAACACAAATTTATGAAGGATATGAGGTATTGCAAAGAGCTGAGCAAAAACATGGAACGATGACCCCCAGGCTATCTGCCAGGGAGCAATATATGTCATGATGAACTGCAACTTCTGCAGCAGGTCCCACAGCTGAAACAAAAGGAAGAAAAGAGAAACATGGTCACTTTTTAGGCACTGAGATAATTTCAAGACTAATATCTGAAAGAGACACTTAAAAACTGTGCCCTGGAATAAACATGAGAGAAGTAATCTTGTATTATTAGCTTTCATGGGTATTAAGGTACCATACCTTCAACAAGGCATAAAAGTACATTCTTCATTTGAAATTCAAACTTGCAATGAGGCACATTTTCAACCACCATACTGAGGTAGCTCCCAGGTTACTATTCAGAAGTATATCTGCTCAAATTAGAAAATAGGAAAAACAGGTCCTGATATTCACTGACACTATATATATGACTGCAAGTCAGACGGTTACAGGAGAGGAGACTCCAGGAGAAATTTGACACAGTCAACAGAGAAAGTTCAATGTATGGCATGTGTGGCTATGCACATGGAAATCAGGCTTACTTCTCAAGAACACAGCATTCTCATATATTGACTCAATAGGAGAAGCTATCACCATGTAAGCACATGCACGACCTTAATGAATTGTAGCTGCATTTTCAAGACCATTCTAGCATAAAAACGTTGCATAAATATGAGCTTTTGTTGTTGTGCAGTACAAACTGAAAAACACAATGAATTTACTTTTGCTTCCTGTAAAATATGCTTGGTGCTGCAACTAGCAGTTTCTGATTCAAGAATGATGTGTACTTATTCCTTAGAATACATTCCCCCTTCCCCTCCTCCATCATTTCTCTTGGCATCAGGCCAAAACAGATCTTATGTCTCATCTATTGCAGAGTGGGTTGCTGACAAACTGTCAGGAAAGATTTGGCCATCAATAGACACTAGTGCTCAACAGACCCAGAAGTTGACAGTGAAACAGGAGTATATCCAATATTTCATGCTCATATAGCAAATATATGTTGAATTTCTCAATTTTTTTTTATTTGAGTTAGTGAAAAGCAAGATTTTGCCAACATCCTGAAAGACATTGAGACTGTATCAACACTTGTACATTAAAATGCTTCCAGGGAATGTTCTCAAGCACTGATATTGTGCATATTTTTAAATTGTTAGAAAGGCGTCTGGGAATGATCCAGTCTGGCCCAGCTAACACTCTTCCAAGCAATCTCCAGGAATCCTTTTGAATGAAAACCCTCCATCGTTCATTTCCAGGTGGCAATTCCATACCTCCGCCTTGCATACAGACTGGGAGAGTTCATCAGCACGGACACAAGCTCACCCATGACAGCTGGCCTCGGGGACAGAGCAGGGTTCTGGGCACACTCCATGTAGGAGTACGCTGGCAGTCAGAGAGGACACACCTTCTCTGGCCAGCTCATTTCACCCCTCCTTAAGCCACCACACCCAAAGGCCCACTTGCCCATCCGTATCCACAGTGGCAATGCACTTAGATGATGTTTCACTGAGCTTCTCCACGGATTGTAGTAAGTAATTGCATATTAAATGTGAGGGAAGTAAGAATCCCTTGTAACATTGACCTGTTTTGGTCTTTGAGCTACAAAAATATCAGACAGCAGCTGCTAACTCGTTATAACCAGTGTCATGCTGGCTCCAGTTACAACTAATAAACCTTCCAGTTGACATGCAAGTAGTGCTTCACACACTTTCTTTGCTTTGGCATGACTCAAATTAGGAGCAATATGCAAAGTATAGACTACACTAACTTTGCACAGATATACTATTTAAAACCACCACAGCCCTGATAAAAACAAGCTGTTACAATCCCTTCAATGCACAGCCTGGTTACCCCTACTTAGCTTGAGAAACTTGTATCTTGGTAACTTTGTTTTCTGTCAAAAATACAGCACATGACTTGCAGACTGTAGCATTAAAGTGGGCAAGTAAAACTGAACTGAAACTCAAATGGGTATTTATTTGTTTGAATCTTATCAAGTAGGTTGTGGGATTGCTTTGTTTTGCTTCATTTTTATTTATCTGAAATATCACAATGAACAGCTGGAAGAAAAATTTTATCTGCCAAAATATTTAAGTGAAGGGCTGAAAAAAGCTAATGACTTGCATTTGGAACTTCAAAAATTCAAAACTGCAACACAACCCAGTGAAGTCCTGCCTGTTGCAGACTGAAATCAGAAAGCCATAAATCACACCAGCTGTGCTCAAAGCACAGAGTTCATCAAAAGGTTTTGAAATCTCATATCAAATTCAGATTTTGCATTTGCTAGGACACAAAATCCAGGAGGAACCTTCTGGCTCCTTGCTCCCAATACATCGTTTTTAATTGTTCTGTAATATTTACACCTTGCAAAACTTGGACCATGACGCCCAAGTTCCCTGTTGCATCTAACAAGTCCTATTGCTTCTACATTCACCACTGCTTGAACTTGCTGTCGTTCCTTTCAACACTTGCCTCTCATCTAACACTTCTACAAGACAGGCAAAGGAGCTCATTTCCATTCACAAGAACATGAAGCAAGAAGGCTTTAGAGAACCTCTCTTAGTTTTTGAAAGCCTTACGGCACTTAAAAGCCTGGAAATGTGTGATTTTCAAGCTACTGCTTTCATTAAGAGTTGTCAAGTGCCTCTATTACCTCTTAAATCCCTGCTTCCAGGGCATGTTCTGCAAAACGCCTTCAGGGTAATATGCCATTAGCATTTTACATTTCTAACTATAATTGCTAGAGGTGATGTCATCTAGCAACTACAACAGTGAGATTTAGGAAAGGAGCACTTGGCTTTACATTTTCTCTTTTCCATTTTGCTAGAACCATCTGAGAAACTGTTTCTTCTTATCAGTTTCATCCAATTTACAATATGCTTTCTCCTATATCTGATAGGGGAATTCACAGAGCTTTTCTCACAGAAAGAAACTGATGCTGCTAAAAATTGCCTTTATAAATAGATTCTCAGAAACAGCTATTCTCTTATTTCAACTACAGCTAGCTGCATTTCCGCCTTCAGTAATCTGAAGATGTGAGCTAAAGAGGAAAACTATCTTTTTTAAATTGTCAGAAACAATACAGAATGAATTAGAAAGAGCGAGGAAAGGCAAAGCCCATCTGGACCTGAATCTGGTGAGGAAAGTAAAATGCAACAGAGAGGACTTCTACAGGTGTAGTGACAGCAACACACAGATTGGAAAAAAAATCACATGGACTCACTGATGGGTGGGGCAGTGGACCTGGTGACAAAGGGCACGGGAAAGGCCAAAGTACTCAATGCCTTCTTTGCCTTGGTCTTTACTGATGGTTTTCAAGTGACAGGCCCCTGAGGCCTGTGAGGAAGTATGGAGAAATAGAGACACCCTACATAGCAAAGGATTAGTTAAGGGCACATTAAACCCAACTAGAAAAAACCCACTTCCATAAATCTGATGGGACACCTCAGCCCTTCTGTAATTCTGTGAAACACACAAATTAGCCCCAGTAGACTTTTGTTTGAATGAGGGTAAGGACTTGCTCCTGAGGGTGTGAGGTGTACCAGCGCTAGATACAAAGAGAGAACCTTCTCATCTAAAGTGAAGGTGAAAAAAAAAAAAAATAGTCTGTGCTGAATTTTAATATAATAATCTTATAACCATTTCCTTAAACATATATAAAATATTCACCCAATTTATTTTATTTTATTCTGTATCCCAGTTTAGAATGATTTATAAAAGAATACTTGTATTAAGCCTTATTAGATCGTCAATGTTTTCTACAGTTCAATAAGCAGAAACTATTATATATTTATATATTATTTACAATATATAATTATATATTATTTAGGGGGCATAAAAGTTCTAATATTCCTAGATAGCTTTACTCATGTGACAGTTTTACACAGTAAATTGCTCTTAAAGTCTTTGATAAAAACTTTATCAGCATGTTCACGGAATTTAAACCAGCACATTCCCACTACTGTCAAGTGAAAGTGCAGAACATGCATCCATCTTTCATATTTATTTTATGTGGACACACATTTTATCTTAATCATCTTTAAGTCTTCTATGAGTTCTGAAGCCCTTACAGACTTCTGGCACACCAGTGAGTAATAAACAAAGCAAAGGCAAAGACTTATCTTTCCAGGATTTTCTTTAAATCTGGTTATTCTTACTTAACCAAATTTAAGTACCGTTACAAACTAAAAGTTAATGGAAATTAGTTAACATACATGAAAAAATAAAAGATATGTGGAGTCTGAAACATCACTAAAATGGTATCTCCTCTCAGCTTGGTAGATTTCAAGAAACTAGGCAGAGATAAACACCTGAATTTAAATGACTCAGTGTGAGATCAAGACTATGCAACGCTTTCAGCTTTTGGCAGCCCTTCTACATGTTTGGCGCCTGTTGGGACTCTGTGTAGGAAGACTTCTTGGCAACTCTGGGACTAAATAATGCATAAACATTAACATTTTCTTGCTAAGTTTGAATTTTTCTATGTTTTAAAAAAACTGTGTATATATATATATACACACACATAGGTTTTAAACAAAAATAACTGTCATATATATAGCTATATGCTCTACATGCAACACAAAACTGAGATTTAAAAAGTTAAATGCAGGAAGAAATTATTTCCCAATTTGAATAGGTAATTCTTTATATTCCTCTTTAGATCCTGAGAACTTGAGATGATTTGAATTGAGACTCTGAGAGGAGTATTTACTTTTTCATATTAAGCTAATTCTGATCAATTGGTAACTCCAGCTTTTGGAAAGAAATTCTAATACCTAAAGCTATATTTTTATTTTCTTTTTGGTATGTCAATAAAAATTAATATACATCAAGAGGGAAAAGTTCTATGTATGTGTTTAAGGATATAAAAGCAAACCTGGTGGAATAGTTTTACTCTTGTTCATGGCTTTGCTTTGCAAATCATTGACTTTTGGGGTTTTATTTGACACCATTTAAAACAAATTTCACCTATGAAATCCTGCAAAAAAAGACTTACTGGAAATACTAAAGCTTTTCAATGTTTATGTCTTAAGTCATTGTGACATTCTATTGATGTATTTGGACAGCTGTGTTTGAACCTACAACAAATATTTTCCAGGATGTCTTAACCTGCATTAAGGCTTCTCCTTGAAGCCTTTATATTGTGGGCTTCAAAATCATTGTCTAATGCAATACATACAAGAGGATCAAAATATAATCAGTCCAAGTCTCTGATATCAAACCTTGGAGGAAATAACATATTCCTCAAACACAGCATTCAGCACTTAACACTGACACTGTACAAAACAGGCATGTTTCAAGCAGTTTGAGTAGCAAGCCTTGAAAGCCTTACAGTTGGAGTTAAATGTTAACCAGATGTAAGCATGATAAGGATTATGACAATGAGGTGATGATAAAACCTAACAGAGCTCTGGATCTGCTAAAGGCAGATGCTGCTTCTTCCTACATTGTCAGCTGACAGCAGGAGCCCAGGGAAGGAACCTGTGGCACTGTGAAAAAACAGACTCACATATATCCCAAATTGGTCAAAAAGAACAAAATCAGAGCTCATCAGCATAATATGCAGAGGGCCAAACAAGCAAAATAAATCAGTGCAGCTGGGAATGCACTCTTCAGCTGCACTGCTTCAAGCATTTTCAGGAAAGCCTTCACAGGCATGGATTCTGCCAACACTGTATCTTCCCATAAATTTGATTTTCTAAAGGATTGGGCCCATGCAAACGTCATGGAGTTGAACAAAGCCAAGTGAAAGGTCCTGCACCTGGGCTGGGGCAATCCCAGGCACAAATACAGGCTGCTTAGAGAATGGATAGAGAGCAGCTCTGAGGAGAAGAACTTGAGGGTGTTGGTGGATGAGAGGCCAGACACGACCCAGCCATGAGCACTCACAGCCCAGAGAGCCAAATATGTCCTGGGCTGCCTCCAAAGCTGTGTGGGCAGCAGGGCCAGGGAGGGGATTCTGCCCCTCTGCTCTGCCCTGGTGAGACCCCACCTGCAGGGCTGCATCCAGCTCTGGGAGTCCCAGCCTGAGAGAGACATGAACACCTTAGAGTGGGTCCAGAGGATGACAAAGAAGAAATCAGAGGAATGGAGTGCCTCTCCTATGAAGAAAAGGCTGAGAGAGTAGGGGTTGCTCAGCCTGGTGAAGAGAAGGCTCCAGGCTCCACTTTAAAGCAGCCTTCCAGTACCGAATGAAGACTTACACGAGAGCTGGAAAGAGGGGCTTTTTATAGGGGCCTGAAGTGACAGAAGGGGAAATGGTTTTTAAGTAAAAGATATATAGATAAAGTATTAGGAAGAAATTCTTCACTAAGAGGGTGGTGAGGCACTTAACAGGTTACCCAGAGGAGCTGTGGATGCCCCATCCCTGGAAATGTTCAAAGGCCAGGTTGGATGGAGCTTTGAGCAACCTGATCTGGTGGAAGGTGTCCCTGTCCACAGCAGGGCAGTTGGAACTCGATGATATTTAAAGTCCCTTCCAACCCAAGCCATTCTATCACTCTGCGGTACAAGTGGACATAAGAAAAACCACAAAGTTGTGCACTGAAGTACTCCAGGTTTCTCTTTCTGTGCCTGCATCAACACAGACAGAACAGGCCTCTATCAGCACAAATGCACATGAACATAGCCCTCAGTGCATAGTGAGCCATACTGACCCAGGAAGTGGGTGTACATCTCCCTGAACCCCCAAGTGCACTTGCCCCATTCTAGAGAAAATTTTAAAAACACCAAAAAAAAAAAGAGAGAGAGAATGTAATTTGGGAGTGGTCTAAGGAATAAAGTCTGGCAAAAAGGTCAGTGACAGAAGGCTGAATGAAAAATCAGTTAAACTATTCCTCCAATATTAAAAGGAAACATGAACTGTACAGTGCCCAAGAGAGTTAAGGAGTCTATGGAAAATACCACTGGGATTATCTTGTCAAATATCAGATGTAGCCTTGGGTATTATACTCAGCAGAAAGTGTCTTAAACGGGTTTATATGCCAAATATCAAAAGTTGAGGAAACAGCTATGAGCCAAAATGGTACAGATGATTAAGACACTGGATTTCAGTATGCACAAATGGCAAGGAATGGATTAAAATATGAATTAACGACTTAGAGTCAGAAGCTTTCAAGTGAAACATCAGATTTAGAGAAGGATGAAAAATCAGAAGAGGAAAGGAAAAAGAGTGAGGCTTTTGACTTATAAGTAGCACTTAAATCAATGGGACATGCCAACTAAACAAGAGTTTTATTGCCACAAAGGCAATAAAAAGATCCAATAGCTTAATTACTTGACTTCAACAAAGCACCAAGAAGGCCAATGCATTTGGCAGCACTTTCTCATAAAATGAAGGAAAACAAGATGACACACACAATTTCTTTCCTGCCCAAGAGATTGTGTTCTGGGTGTTGAAAGTTGAACCTGATCAGCACAGGTCTGCCAGGTTGCTACAAACTGGCTGCGTTAGCTGGATCTACTTTGGCAAAGAACACCTTTCATAAACACATGGTCTCGGATACTATGGCAGAAAGGAGTACACAGAAAGAGAAAAATTCTTATAAAAATGTGGATTCTTTATTAGCTGGAAAATGTATTCTGGGAAAGAAGAAAAAATATCAAGCAGGGAAATTGTATACTTAAGTGAGCTCAGCAGGAGTAAGAGTACTTAGGCAAATAAATTCAGTGTTAATGAAGGCAAATTTAACAAGCTCTGCTTCTTTGATTGTTTTGCCTTATGCATGAAGACAAATTCAGAACCCTCAGAAGGCTTGATGATAAGAGAATATAGGGTGATTTCATATTTTTGTATTGCAAATTAGTTCATCCACACACACAAATTAAGAGGCCATTAAACTGCCTGACAGTAACATATAAGACAGTGAAAGAGATAAGAAGTTGTAGTCCTATACATTAGAAGGTTAAGGGCACTGGCTTTTATCATTTCAATTCAGATCCATGTGGTAAATGAGTGTGTAAGCTAGGGGTGGCTCAGTCTTTAGGGCTTAAAGGAAGCTGCACAGATTTATCAAAAATCCATATTCCAAAGTACAGGTATTATTTCTCAGTTGTGCTGTAGAGATGAAAGGGTTGCTGGTAAGAGCCAGTTTAGCAGCATGCTCCCAGTAGTGAAGAGACTGGCAAGAACCTCTCACTAGGCTTTTGTAGTAGCCAAGAGCATACTATAGCCAGGAGCCTCCACAGCCACACTACCAAGTTTTTTTGCTGTCTTTGCTCCTTCAGCTCAACATCAGCTCAGCTTGAGGTTCTAAAAGCAGTTCAGGGAGATACTATGACCCCTTTCCACCAGAAAAATTTACAGGATGCCTGTGGCACTGGTTGAAATGGAAAACCACATTTTTAACAGAGGACAGCAAAAGAACTGGGGACAAGTCTTGCCCTGAGCATCCTTGTTAACATTCAGCCGGTTCCAAAGTGATATTCCTGCTGTTTGGATGATCTGCATTTGCTTCTACTTCACACTTAAAATACCGGTTTCATTTTTGAGCAGCTACTCCAGACATCCTTCAAAAGCATCTCACACATCTGCCAAGGAAGGCAGTGCTGGGTATATTACTGTTTCACTTTTTTTTTGTTGTTGTTGTTTTGTTTCTATCACATTGAAGAAAAATGAACTGGATGAGCTATTAACATCACTTAACCATCCATGTACTCTTCTTCTCATAGCTTCTGCATGTATTAGAGCTTTTCCTCAGTCAAATATTATGTCAATAGACAGAAAAAAGGATGGAAGAAAGGCCCATCTTTTCATCAGTTCCAAACTATTTATTCAAACCATTTAATATTTCCACAGGTTTTTTTACCCTATTACAAGAAAGAGTCTCAGAATTTCTCCCAGTGTTAAAAGTCTAGGAAAAAAACTCCTAAATCCTTTTATATGTTCCATCTTTGCTATGCCTATGAAGACTATATTCTCAGTTTTTTGTGGATTTCCATTTTCACTTAATATGAACATTCTTATTAACCTTTGCACTGACATTATCTCCTAAAACATCCAGAGAGAACAACTGGCCCATTTGAAAAGTTTACATGGAGTCATGTAGACCAAGACTGTCTTGATTATCTGGTTTGACTTCCTGCAGAACATACATCAGAGCATTACACCCACACATTCTGAATGAGCCACCACATACTTTTAAAAGGCCATTCAGCTCTGATTTAAAGATTATACACAACAGGAGTTTTGAAAAAAAGAATCCCAGGTTGTAGTCAAGGGCACAACCTGGTCTTGTTACATGGAAAGTCTTAGTTTAACAAAGATGGAGAAGTCTTGTTTCACTTGAATTAAAAGCTGCAATCATTCTCAAAAACAAGTAAGAAAACCTTTCCTAAATGTGTATCTTGCTGCCTTGCCAAGGTAATTTGAAATACAAAATATCACACTCTGCATATGCCTAAGCAACATTTAGTGTTTTCACATTCTGTGAATTGTCAAAATGTAAACAGCTAATCATTTTTTAAAATAATTGAGTTAACTGTGTCACATTAGTAAGTTCTATGATGTTAAAAAGACAAAAAATACAAAGTGATTAAAAAAATTCTCAGGAATAGAACTGAATAGACTCTCTTGTTCTCTGTGTTACCTCAGTGTGGGTGTTTTGGCTAACAGAGATGAAAATCTTTGAGCAGCAATTTGGACTTCCGTGTCCCAACTTGCTCAGGGACCAGTATGCTTATTTGGAGTTTCTGATTTGACTAAATTACATTAAATCAACAGCACAATGGGGAAAACAAGGGAAGCACAATCAGTGAGCTATTTAGAAATACTCTACCAAGCATTATTAGCAAAGTTGTATTCCATTTAATCTGCATCAGGAGTGGCTAGTGCCATTGTGAATGTCTGTTGAATTCAGATTCTTTCTTCCCCAGTGCCTGGTATAAGAAAAAAATATTGCCACTGTGCTTTAAAAGCATGCAAAGCTTTTTGTGGGGTAATCTTACCTAAAAATTGGCATCACTATGACTAAGACACAGCACTTCTTCTCTGATTAAGAGGGTGGTAAACTGACATTTTCAATGTGCAAACAGAAATCAGTCATGACTGTGTAATAAACTCTGCATAGCTAAAGGTGACAGTAATAGAAAGTATTTCAAATTTGTTTCTATTTAAAAAAATAATTGCAAATATAAAAATTACTGAAACAGACAGAATCTGTGAAGACCCATAAAGCTTTTAGGAACAAAGGTGGGTGCAGCTTACTTAGGGCCTATAGTATGAAATAAACACACATCATCTTTATCCTCAAGTGATGATATCCGTGATGATCCTATCCTGATGAAGTTCCAAAATGTTGAGCTAATTAAAGCACAAACCTTAATTAGGGTAAAGAAAGCTTCTGCCCTTTATGATTTGAAATTAAAAGGAATTTAATTGCTATCACCTGAAATGCTATTTTTCATATTGGCTCTAATGATCATTGTAAAACTGTGCATGTGCTTTTGTAATATAAATAATTCAACCACTTGACTTAGAATTTTTAAATGGAACAAGGACAATTCCACTTGCTGAACCAATGACCTGCAAAATTTCAGATATTGCTAGATATAAAAACGGAAGATCAATGCTAAAAGTACATTTTCAAAACATGCCTGCAGTACAGCCTTCAGTCTAGTAGAGCAGTAGTTATTTTAGCAAACACTTCTGCTTAACTTAATAAGTGTCCTTCGTTATCTGATTCTCATTGCTAAAACTAGTCTTTCTGCTGTGAACAGTAGCTTCAATCTATCCAAGTAACTCTGTAAAAACTGTTGAAAAGACTTTATATCTCTTTCCTACAAAAGCATGCAATAGTTCACAGCAGTATTTTGTGATATGCTTATGAGGTCAACATTTTCAAAAGAATTAATAAATAGTGGTACTTTCAATTCTGGCATGCTAATTCTTTGATCCTGTAAAGAGGTTTTTACAGAATGAGGTTTAGGACTAAGAAAACCATCATTCAGACATGGGACATACACTGATGCACTTCTATGGAGACAGAAATTTACCCCTTCCTCTAGAGAGTATTGTATGAAACAAATACTGAAAACTGGCATAATGCTAGCAAACTCTGCATCACATTCACTGGTTATCTTTCACTCTCAGCTAAGAAGCTTAAAAAATTACTCTAGTCCTCTTCTAGGATCACAGAGTATGGTGGAGGGGGATCTTGTTAAAGCAGAGCTTTGTATCATCTTTTCTACTCCTTTTCTTCTGCCCTTCCTCCCCAGCCCTTGTCTTCTCACCCCAGCAGAGAGAAAGCAGAATAGGTCTGAGGGTGAAGGCTTGAAGCAGGTGAAGCTTCTGCTGGAGTGTGGTCCAACAGTTCAGCAAAAAGAGTACCTCAAATTATCTCACCAAGTTGTGATTCCTCCTTTCTCCTCTTTCCTTACAGCAGCACAGAAATAAACCAGGAAAAGAATTTAATTTCTCCTTCATTCTTTCCCTGAATGACTGGGAACTCCCAATGTAACACCAATAAACTGGGTCTTTTCCTAAGAAGCCTGAAACTTCCAGGTGGGCATGGACAGCAGTATGAGCTGATGTCTTTTGTGTAGAAGGGCTAAATATCTCCACAGCACATGCAGCAATCAATATGGAACCATGTCTATCTTCTCTCAGAAACTAAGCAAGGTTAGCTGGGTCATACTCACACATACAGTAGGAATATTTTAAAAAAAGAAACCAAGCAAAGAAGCCTGAGCAAAACAAACAAACAAACAAAATAAACAAATAAAAAAACCCCACAAAACCAACCAAACTAAACAAAGAACAACAAAACCAAACCCCTCACCAGTTACCCCTGGATCAATACTTTCAAATCTTCAGTACTTTCCCATGTTTTCTCAAGGTACCAGTTAAGCCTAATTCTTTTAGTGAAACAGCTTGAATTCCAAATAAAGACATGGTCTGATCTGACTGATTCAGAAAGGTTTTCTGTAGTTTTTAAATAAACTCAACTGGAGGACACTTCAAGAGTTAATGTAACAGAGAGGAAGGAGCTCTGAGGTTAAGGTTAAGGGCAGCATCACAAGGATAACAGACTGAAAATAGGAAAAGAAAAATGTTAAGGCTGACATTAGGAAAACATTTATTATCATGAGGGTGATTAGATAATGGAATAATTTCCCAAAGGAAGTTGTTGAGTCAACCACTAGAGGCATTCAAAGGAAACGGAGATAAAAACACCAGGCGATTGATCTGGAGGGCAGTCCTGCACTAATGACCCAAGAGGCTCTTTCAAACTCATTGAGGATTCTCCTCTTGAAAACAACAATTCTGAACTTTATATAGCAACACGTGAACAAAAAGTAGATGAAAAGCATTGCACAAAGCCAGAAAAAAACCCCAATTAATCAAAGCCTTTTTTTCAATATAACAGTTTTTTTTCCTCTATAGTACCAACAATCTGAGTCTAAATATGCAATCATTACTTCTAAAAAGTCCTAACGCATATTAATCAGCCAAGTGACATTGAGAAGATATGTTTTCTGGAGAAATTATAGGAGCTCTAAAACTTGCCTTATGAAACACAATGGACATCATGAAGAAATCCAGCAAGAAATTTTCTGAAATGTCTCTGTAGTCAAATCGGAAGAAGATCACAGTAAAGCTCAAAGTAACAAATTGATTAATAGGATTACAGAATGAGGAGCGGAGGAGTTTCATCCCAGCAACTGTTATCAGGATAATGTCACAGCTGTAAGAAAAGCAGAGAGAAAAACCTTACCAAGTGATAAGGCATGAAACTGAGAAGCTCTTAAATACAAATATCTGTACCAGATGTATTTTAGATTGCTGTGCATATCTAAATCTCCATATTTATTAAAAGGATATAGAAGTAATCATCACATTTATTTTACTTATGTGAAATTTTTTATTTTTCCCTTATCATTATCACACATCTGTAAGTTGTAAAAAAGAACAAACTCTGTACTAAAAAGTGCAGTAATGACTACTAAAACCCAAGAATCTAGACCAGACATTTTTATATTCCTCTTAAAATAAAATTTCAGTCCGGGAAATATCTTGGCACTTTCATTAATACATTACTGTAATTTGAAAAAAATCAACTTAAACTCCATATTTTTTTTAATTACAAGAAATTTCACTTGATGACAGAATTTATAATTTTATTTGTAGATTCATTACACACTGCCAAAATTCGGGATAGAAACACACACAGATGTGAAGTGTTTGAAATTCTTACCATAGTTCCTGATCAGAAAGTTGACATATCTATATTGTAATTCATCAGATGAGAAGAAATTGCACCTATGTCTTCTAAAATGTGGGGACTTCCATGTATAATGGGTGAGAAAATAGGCCAGGTATTTGCAAAATGCATGGAAGGTTCTCCTTCATCCTGCTGCTAACCAGGAGAACACCTGCTGCCATGACACTTGGCAGGCTAGAAAGCTCTCAACAGGTCTTCACCATCCTATCAAGATTCCTATTTTACAGGTTGATTTTATTTTATGTGGCATTTATTCATAATTGTGGGTCTCCCGTAATGCAGACGGAACTTTATTTGAGTGCTGGTCATTCTAAGGGATCAGCAAGGCATTACTGTTGGAATGAAATGCCAAATTGACCTTATTTTCCACCTTGTCAAAGCTGTTCTTCTCAATTTGCCCCACATTTCTGAATGGAAAACCTAATGACTAAGCTAAATAGACTGAAGCCACCAGAAGCCATCCCAGTGTATCCTATATGCACCAGTTGTATATTTCATTCTTCAGAAAGAAGAAAATTCTTGGAACATGGAGAAATTTTCACCTAGAAACTTACAGATTACAGAGCAAAGGGGAGACTTTTTTGTCACTGTGCCTGTTACCATGATGAAACTTTCACCAAAAAATGACACTTTACAAAATAATGCATTCAGAGGTAACAGACAATAATTTGCTAAAAATAATTATTCCTTCTTCTTTAAAAATACTGCCACACAAGGTGCTTTTCCTGGGGCCTTAACTCCTGGAAAAGATGTAAGGGAGTGTGAGAAGGGGGGCTGATTTCCAGTGCCTCTGTGTCAGGTAGCAGGGGCAGGCACTGTCAGCATGGGTCCTGTTAATAACCAGCACATCAGGGTCTGGAAAGCTGAAGCAAACTCCCGACTATAAAGGAGCCATTCTGCCTCCTCAAGAAGCAAACTGCTGCAGTCCTTTAGATCACAAAGAAAGGTGAAGCTTCTTTAAAAAATACATTCAATTTGAGAAAAACTCTGACATCAAATCGCACAAAATGTACCACTTCAGACACTTCCAGACACAGAGTGGGAGAGTGTCTTCCTTTCCCTACAGCACGATGCTGTCTGATCCTGGGGTGGTCAATAAGTAAGGAATGTTCCAGCAACAGAAAACAGGTATTTATGCGTTAAAACACAGCAAGTACAACCCTCAGTAACACTGTATATGGAAGTAGCAAGGAGAACCCAGGATCCCTCATGGGTTTACAGAGTTAAGAAAGAGGTAGGATCTGAAGATGAATGCTTTGTGTGTGGCATCTGGATGGCAGCCGTAGGGAGAACGTATTAAAGAAGAGAGACAGAGGAAAAAGGATACTGGGATTTTCATGGATAGACCAGAGTTACAAGGAAAAGGAGAAAACAGGTTTTACGCAGGTGATCACACAGAAACAAGGGGGATGGGGAAGGAAAGGACTGCTGTGGTATTCCCCCACAGGCCAAACAGAGGCAGACAAATGTAATTACTTTCTTTAATCTCAAGACTTCTGGGGGTCTGACTCATTTCTTCTGAACACTTGAGGGAGGTGATACTTTAAAGTGCAATCTAGCTTGGAGGAACGACTATGTAAAAATAGCACCTTCCTAACCCTACATACTTGCTCTGTGCATGTATTCAGTCACGTCTGCTAGCTAGTAACAAATGGCATTCTGACTACTTTTAACTCTCCCAGCCTTGCAGAACTAAATGGAGGGATGAGTGTGGATTCAGTGTCACCCTGGACAATACACTTGAACTCTTGAAGCACCTTGGCCACAGCATCTTCTAAGTTCCTGAGGGTAAAAAAAGGTCAGTGGGGATACAGAGGTTATCAATGAGTGACTGGTGAGAGTCTCTCTGGAAAAGTAGCTGTCTAGGAGAAATATGCAGAAAATTTGACTAATGTCCTAGTCCAAATTTCAATGCCTAAAAGCAGCGGCTGCCTTTTCCTTATAGTTGTGTAGTTCCCAAAGCTGAGTTGCTCCTCAAGAGAGAGAAATAATTAAATCAACATGCAATTTTTACATCAAAGTTCTTTTATCTAGTATTTGAAATTAAGAATTTGTATTATTATGAATACTGAGGAGCTCTCCCCCACCTCCCAGCAGTTTTTCTTGCTGCTGGAACATTCCAAGGCTGTTTCTTTGTTTTATCATCTGCATCACTGTCATTCTGATAAAAAGACTGCAGAAACCCTGCTCACTGGGGATACTGCAGTCACTAAGCCTGCTGAATATCTGCAGTAGGCAAGTCACTGACTAAAATACTTACCATAAAAGGCTATCTGCAAGGGTCGTACTGTGAGACCATGGATCAGCATCACCAGTTCTGCTTAATATCTAAGATATCAGACTTCCTCAAGACTTGTACCGCCACCTTTCTCAAGCCACTCTTAATGCAGGACTACCCTCCTTTCTACACTGTTAAATATTTTATTCAGTCTTGCCTTAAAAGACTTGTGTGGTGAAGCTTCTGATAACTCCTTTGGGAGACTATGGCATAGTGTTAAAAATCCTCAGTTAGGAAATGTTTCCTGACATCCAGCCTAGATTTCTCATTTTCATCTGATTAATTCTAGTTACCCCACTGAGTTTATGCCCATCAAACACCTGCAGCCTGGTATAGTGTGTCTTGCTTTTAATTGACATTTAGACCTTCCATATTTATCTATATATAGCTCTTTAATCTTTTAATTTCACTCTCACTGGAGACATATTTTAGTGTGCTAAGGCAGTTTTGCCTTTTTCTTGCAGCAAAGCCCATGATTATTGTATTCTGAACTAATATGCATGAAAGCAAACTGTGACAAGATTACAGGCTTATTTAAAAACAAATTCCATTTCTCAGTCTTCAGTCTAAAACCAAATATTCTACTAATCACATGCTTTGAGTTATAATCTACTTACTGTGTACCAAGCTTCTTGTATTTACTAATTGAGAAAGCATCAATGGTGAGTGCATTCAGTATTATGGCTGGATATAAAATGTATTTCTCAAAGCACTGTAGCCACACATAAAGCCTTTCAAACCACATCAAATGAGCAGCATCTGAAATGGAAATTCAGATAACAGATCGTGTCATCAAATCATCAGCATTTTTTGCATTGGAATACCATAGAAGACACGAGTTAGCTCACATTAATAAATATAGTCAACCAATTAATTTATGAAACAATGGAAATTGTAATTCTTTGGCAATAGAGAAATAATTTTGTTCTCTGAGTTTAAAGGGTATCTGTTTTGTTTCTTATAACTGCACTCCTCAGATACACTCAGAAACAATAAAAGATAGTACATGCTAGATGGTAGTCTTTACATTATCCAATTATTTAGTCAGTATATTAAATAGTAATTTTAGTGTATGTAATGACCCCAGAGAGGCCCTCTCCACCTCTGGCACTGACCTGGTGAATCACCTAGGAAACGTCATTTGAACCCTGTGCCTCTACTTCCCCATCTTATAATAGCAAAGCACTGTTCATTAGACTGAAAATTATCATTGTCCTCATTGATAAATGAAACACCCCTTCAGATCTAAAGACTGAAGAATTATCAAGAGCTGGAAACTGGCATAGATGTTTCCCAAAACACTTGAACAGACTGTAGAAGTATCTGCCAGAATCACATATCACATCATTCCTCTCTAAGGAGTAGCTTTCATTTGCAGTAGACTTTTCTAACAATACAACAGTGCTTAATATGAGTATTAAAAAAGAACTGAATGCTCCATGCAATTCAACTGCTATGAGAACTTAGGTGAACTGGGTGCACAAACACTTGTGTACAGACAAAAACAATGCCTTTATCCTCAAAGTTCAGCTAGACAAGGTTACTGGAAAAACAGTGAACACAAAAAGGCAGAATTTGGTATTTACTCAGAAATAGAAATGCCAGCTACTGAATCTCCAATAACCATCCCTGCAAAATGAAAACAATTATATACAGATACCCTCCTCTTCCATACACATCTTCTCAATGACAGACAAAACACACGCTGAATCAATCGATTTCTACGTTCTACAGGCACAGGCTAAGAGAAAGATCTAAAAGCAATCCTTCCAAATTAGGTTGAAGTCATGCTTTGCCAGTATTTTAAGATAAGGCAATGTTCTTGCAAAAATTTCCCTTCAGAAAATATAATTAACTTCTGTTTCTTGTTATAACATAAAAATATTCCCTCTTCATTACCTAAAGGCCACCTCCTAAAATTCATACACACAGCAAAATGTCCATTTTGGAGCTTAGCTGTTCTTCCCCATTCCTCTCTCCTCCTCCTGAGCTCAAGAACTTCATCCATGTCTAAAGCTGAGCTCTGTGTAAGAACTCAAGCTTCAGTAAAGAGATAAGCGTATCACATAAACCAGAAAGAAGGCAGGTGCAGGATCAGAGAGAGATCTGTTCAGACAATGGAGACAGAAAAAAGAGCTCACACGTAGAGGGGCCCCAGGGAAAGATGTGGATGATTTGAAAATGGCTTACATGAACCTGTGGGGTATAAAAGCAGTAGTGGGGAGGAAGGAGAAGAAAAAACAGCCTAGTATATCAGGGTTTCTTTCTTGTTTAGTCCTGCACTAGTTTCTACACTTCTATTATACCATAAGCTCATACATCTTGACCTAAGCCTTTTGTCTTGCAGCCAGCCAAGACAAGGACAAGTAATAAATGAGTTATCTCACAGGGGCATCACAAGAACTGGTCTGACAATTGCTATTCTATGGAACGCCTTAAAGTTTGAGTAGCTCATCCGGAGTCTATGCAACAAAGACAGAAAAAAATTTGTGGAATTATCATTGCTGGTTGTTTGTCTAATTGCATGCAGTCGTTTGTCTTTCCATAGCACTACCCTTGTCAAAAAAATAGAAAGATTAAAATTAAAATCTATGCAGATTAAAACTCCTCACAGACATCTTATTTTGTGTACTTGTCCTTTCATTATCTGCACCTGACATGGGGTACTACTATCTTTTTTACAAGTTTCTCTTTCTATGCAAACTGGGAACATTTTAAAGTTTAGTTCCTACATTTTTCTTACAGGACAAAAGAAAGAAAGCAGCCCATCCAACATATCTATCAAAGGGATTACCTTTTCCACAGTCTGTCTCTTCTCAGACATGATAAAAAAACCTCTGCAGCAGCCTAAGGGACTGAATTTTTTTTTCCTCTTGTTTTCTAACACACAACACCAGCTACATTGCAATAATACTTGGACCTCAAAGTGCAGGAATGGGCCACATATAAATGAAGACTGTAAAAGAAGCAAAAAAACCCCTGTTTCCCACAGTGGGCAGCATGAGAAATGCAGCTGGATCTCAAAACAGAAGGAAACTCATCTGTGGAAATCAGTCCAGCAGGTCTCTACCTCCAACCTTTTCAAATGCTGAGTCACTGCATTTAGGAAAACAATGCTTTCTGACAAATGAAGACAGACTTAATCAGGACAAGGTAAAGAAATCCTACAGTGGTCTTTTATGATTAAGTGCTGAAACAAACAGTGCAACTTGGGTATTTATCAGAATTACTTGTTATCAGGGAGAGGAAGTTCTGTTTTCAGCTGGGCATGGTGCTTAATAATATTTATATTTCTTATACATTCCTTGGCATATTGCAGTAAAAGTTAAAAGGCAACCTTCAATCAAGTCTCTTGGGTACTTTTTTCATATCCAACCCTTCTTCAGAAAGTAATCATTTTGAAATACTTTTTTTTTTCAATAAAAAAGATTTACATCCTTAATTTATGGTTTTCCAGAGAGTGATCTGAACTCCTTTGTGGTCTACTTAAAGAACAGACTAAAGTCCCTCAACAGACTTCTGTAAATGCTGTCTTCAAACAGTTCAGAAACATATATTGAGAATTATTAAGGTGTGGGATCCATCAAGGAATGACAAGCAAGATTTTGGCTGGTAGCAAAGGCAAGAAGAGAGCTGGGGTGGAGTGGGGAAGGTTTGCTTCTCAAAGCACACTGCCTGCTTCAGAAATAACTCTATCAGAAAAGGAAATTAGATTTCAACTTACTAAAACATTGACTGATACTCACATGTATCAAGGCACTACCCACTGAAGCCAGCAGACATCAGCAAGAAGAAATCTTAGAGAAAATATCAGTTCTTATCAATTTTAATGCTTCTCTAAAAGTGTTACAATTTAAATTAGAACACTTAAATTGTACTGCATTTGCTGATATGTCAGAAAGTAGAAATAAATCTGCCTCAATCCTTTAAGTTTTTAAATTATGTATAATGCCAATGTTTTAGGCAGGAGCTGGATCACGTCAAGCAACACAGCAAGAAACAGTACTGTAATGTAAAAACAAAAGGCAGATCAGACAGTGGCTCATGAAAGACCACATAGGGCCTGTGAAATGATTAGAGACAGGAACATTTAACATAGAAAGAAAAACAGAGAGCTGGGATTGCTTAATTTTGAGAAGAAAAAGCCTTGGGGGCTGTGGGACACCTTATTAATGCCTGATTTGGGGCATTTTTGGGGTATAAATACCTGATGGGAGAAAGCAAAGCTGATGGAGCCACTTGGTTCTCAGTAGTGGCCAGTGACATGACAAAAGAAAATGGGCACAAATTGAAAATCCATTTCAACAAAAAAAATAGCACCAAAACCAATAGACCACCAAAAAACACAAAAACAAAGAAAGCAGAAAAAAACCCGAAAAAAGACCGCCAAAAAACTACACCAACATCACAACTTGAAGCCATCTTTTTTTACTATAAGGATGATAGAATGCTATTACAGGTTGTCCAGAAAGTTTTAGAGTCTCCATGCTTGAAACTATTAAAAACTGGACACAGCCCTGAGCAAACTGCTCTAGCTGACCCTGCCCTGAGCAGGGGCATCAGACTGGACAATCTCCAGAGGTGTCTGTCTGGCCTCAGCCCATCTGGGCAGCGGCCTGAGAAGACAACTCCTACAGGTTCACAGATCTGCTGGCAGTGCAGTGGAAAAAGTAAAACTATCAGATATGTGTGCTATTCAAAAGTAAAAGCATAATTTATTCTCCCTGCTCTGTTATTTCTGGATTTATTTTTTTTTTGTTTGTTCTTCAAACAAAGGCAAGCTGGAAGTCATTGCATCCACTGTTTAGAAAAGACTTCTTTACAAACCTCTCACTTCTCGCTGCTGGTGCTCTTTGCTTTTAAGTATGGGGTGGGAGATCCACAGCCAGGGGTGATGCTTGCGGAGCTGAGGAAGGATGTAGTGTGTTACAAATCCCACGGTCCATGCTAAAGCAAACAGGACAATGCTGAGAAATGGCTGGGCCAAGGCAGAAAAAAAGAAACAGAGTTATAATTTGCATACAACATTTATATTTTAATATACATATATATATATATACACACACACACATGAAACATTTTTAACAGTTTCTATAACTGTATTCTTGTGCAAACAATTTTATTCCTATGTTCAAATTCCTGACTCTAGGTGAATGGATTTTGACATATGTGTTTTGCACACACAATTAACTAATTTTTTCCTTCACGATTCAAGGGAAAAAGGCAAAATGTCAGGTTTATTCATCCTGTCTTCTGGGCTCCATATCGTAAGAGCTGTGGAGGTTTAAGGAAAGAGATACCAAATAAATATTATTGAAATAATCACAAATATCCAGAAACTAATTGCTTTGCACATGTGTTATGACCTGTAAATACATTTTCACTAACTTCTCTTACCCCCACAGTGTCTATTCTTTCCAGTAAAAGCACCCTGTGGTTTTGCATAAGAGACATAATACCTTAGGGGGAAAAAAAAAAGATAGATACACACCCTTAACGACAGAAACACAGTACTGGCACTGACAGCAAATGACAGAACAGCAGCTGCTGTGCAGACAATGAGATCCGATTTCAAGATTTCTTTCTGTGAAAATAATTATTTTACACAGAATTAGTAATGAAGCACTATTTTAACCAAAGTAAATTACTCTGTTCTCAATTACTTACACTCTGCATTGTGATAAGGCTAATCGGCACTCCCTAATACAAAAGTATTTTCTCCACTCTCCTGTGGGAAGTTATTTCTTTACACTCCAGGTTTGTTGAAGTAATCACATTTAAATTCTTCATGCCTAATTTTGAATTATATTTTTAAATAACACAGTTATAATATTGGAGAAATGCAAGCAATATATTTTAATACTGAGTCTGATTCTGCTTAAGGAATATAACTCTTTTCCATTATGACTTTCTTATTTTTGGGAATCAAAATTCTGGTTCCATTTATTATTTGCAAGAACTAATATTCCTTTTTCCCTTTCTCTTGCACGACCAAGTCATGCTTTCTGTAATGTCTTTTAAGACACAAAATTAATACATTTATTATATTCTAAAGTGACATGTCCCATTCTCTGATTTTCTTTATTGGAAGTCAAATTTCTGCAAGATTTTGTGGATTTTAGACAAGGCTTTTTTTCCAGTGTCATTGAATGATAATATCTTTATGTAAAGATGTGTAACTATGGTAGGAGTAACTTCGTTTCTAAAGATTGGAAAATATCCTTGTCTTTACAGCACATTTTTCTTGTGATTAAAATGTCATTCTCAGTAAACAAATACACAAGATAGCTTGTGATCTGTGCAGTCTTCTGAATTGTACTTCAGAGGTCACCCAAATGCTTTTGTGAGTAAATGAAAATCTTGTCTTAGATTTATGAGAAGGGCATTTAGGTTCAGCACTCAATACTGCTGCTAAGTTACCAAATGAGGAACTATTTGTAGCTCTTGGTGTAGAAACTGACTTATGCTTTAATTCAAAGATATCTAGAAACAACACGTGGAAAGCAACACTTTTGTTAGAATGACAGGTTCATCTGACTTCCTGGTGCTGCAATCCAGGTAGGCTTAATGTATCTCAGCAATGAAAAAGAAAGAAAATTAAAATAATGATGGCATGGCAAACCTACGAATAAAGGAGATAAAAAGAAAGCAAGCAGAACAAGCTAAGAACAGAAGGGTTGCGAATTACCAGGGAAGCTGGTAGCAACCTCTATATTTAGGCTGCCTATCACTCCCTGTTATGAAAGATGCTTCTCAGTAAAAGGTCACCAGCATCAGCACTTCCACTTACTGCAGCAGTCCTTTGAAATGCAGCAGGACTAAAAAGCCTTCAGGCTCAGAAAGTACTTTTGCTTTGTCCCAGGAAACTCCAATCCAGCTAGGCTGAAATCTCAAGTGACCACTACGGTCTTTGCCCTTCCCAGGCTGCTCAGGAGAATGAACATACCTCCAAAAGAGCAATGTTCCCTCCACTCTGACAGTCATCCTCCTCTGGACAGCCGTGCTCTGCACTGGCTCGATGTGGTGGGAAGGTGTAGGAGAAGAGTTAGGTCTTTGTGACCCCTCCTGACCATCTTTTCAAAGCACAGCCCTGCTAGCCTTGCTCCTTGGCTGTTGCATTCAACAGAAGAACCACAACAAGAGGGAGCTCACAGGAAAAGCCTTCTCTTCCCTGACTAAACCTTTGCTCCCTGCCTGTCCCCACAGGTCTTCTCTGTTGAGTTCAAACTTCCTCTCAGTAGTTCTTTGTGTATCTTTTTTTAACTTAAGTGGTTTTAGTAGGTGGAGCAGTACTGAAAAAACATGGTCTAATAAAAATGAATAACAGAATTATTACCAATGCATGCAATGGAAATTATTTTTTTAAACCGTTCCAGATATTTTTAAAGATGTTGCATACAAAATCTATGTGAAGCAGCAGTATCTAGGAAAATTAAGCAGTGTAAAATTTATATGGCACTATTTCAAGCCCTTTTGTGAATACACAACATGAAAAGTCTTGATCAAGTATCATTTTCTGCAAGCTGAATTCAACTACTCAATAGTCTAAAACAAGCTTCTAAGAACAACAAACATACTCCAATCATATTCACAAGCTCTTCTGTACAGCTCAAAAGGGTCACTATTAAAATGACTGATTTCTCCCACAACCAGACAACTGAAGAAGCTGACACTTTAAAAACTAGGTAGAATATTAAGAATTTAGCTGTAAAATCAGCAGAGGTGATAACGATGCACATTTCGGGAAGAGGTGGCATCCTAACTTTCCATTCTAGGCTAGATCACCAAGGAGAATCTTTTCAAACACCACATTCAGAAGGGAACATATTACACAAATTATATTGCACAGGACTTGTATTTCCCATCTTTCATTTTGCAATTGTCCTTTTTACAGTGCTCTCATCACTTTTGACAATCCTTTACAGAAAAAGGCCGATGTTTTTACAGAAATTATTATTATTCAGATATTCAACCCCAAATTTGACAATTGCTCTCCATTTCAGTCAGCATTGAAAGTGTTTAAAGGATCATATATGTCCAGGCTTGTCCTTCTGCCCTTGCACTGAACTGCTTCAAAATGTAAATATACTGCTCAGCTGCTGACTTGCACAACGGTCCTCACAGGAGCTCCCTCTTGATGTGGCCAACACTTTCAAGCTTCTTGCAAAATTCAGGCTTTTTTTCCTTCTAAAACAAAGCTGAACAGGGAGTTGCCTCTGTTCCATGTCACTGCACAGGGGACAGAGTCCCCCCAGGAAAGGGCTGGCCCTGGGCAGTGATCTCTCAGGCTGAGAGGGATTCAGAGCTACTCTCCAAGAGAAAGCCTTGGACATGCACCTGCAGCCTGCTGTCTACCTTGGACCCAAATGTCTAAAGCAGGATTTTGGATGTCATTCCCAAGGCCAGGAACTTATTAGTTAAATACTGAATAGCCCTATAGTGTGATGCCTGAGTCCTTCACTGCAAATGGTTCAAAAATTTTACAATTAAGCTATTTTCACAGTTAAAATCTCTTCAGTGAGATATACTCACTGTTACACTCAAGGGAAAACCAAAGAAACCCCAAACCAACATTGCTACCTTTGATGCCTTGGGGATTTCACAAACAGAATATATTAGAGTGGGGTGGGGTTTTTTGGTTGGTTGTTTTTTTGGAGTTTTGTTGGGTTTGGGTTTTTTTGGGGTTTTTTTGTTTGTTTGTTTGTTTTTGTTTGTTTGTTTGTTTTGTTGTTGTTGGTTTTTTGTTTGTTTGTTTTTTGTGTGTGTGTTTTAATTATTATCACAGAATCATAGAATTATTGTTGGGTTTGGGTTTTTTGGGGTTTTTTTTGTTTGTTTGTTTTTGTTTGTTTGTTTTTGTTTTGTTTTGTTGTTGTTGGTTTTTTTGTTTGTTTGTTTTTTGTGTGTGTGTTTTAATTATTATCACAGAATCATAGAATTATTTATGTGGAAAAGGTGTTTAAAATCATCAAGTCCAACCATTATTTTCAATTAGATTTTTGGAGCTTTGTACAAATCCTTTTATTATCTATCTAAATGTTTGTACTAAAGACCAGGAAGGAAGCCTGAGTCTGAGTGTAACATATTATCACCCTCAGGCCACTGCTTAATCAAGTAATTAGCCATGTGGATGCCTACAGAAATTAATTATAATGGTAGGAAGCTCCATTCTCAAAGTTGAATGGTCAATTATCAATCACAGCTGCTTTATAATTCAGGCTTCCAAAGCTGGCAATTCTTACACAGCTGTTCAAGGAAAGGAAAAGGGTAAAAGTCATGTAACTAAACATTAGTGATGCTGTATTTATTACTCCTAACATCAATGCAAAGCCATCCAGAAAACAACACATTGATTTTCAACATTAACCTTGTTTGCTTTCAGCTCCTTGAGAAGGTGATTTGGTTCTGTATGCCCCTGGCCTTCTGATTAAAATGAGTCTTACTTAAATGGTGTTGTGTAGGCCATGTGTCTGTATACAGACCAAGGCAAGGCTGGCTTGTTGCATCCTCCCCCTCTTGTCACTGACAGGGGTTAAGAATACTCTCCTCGCAGGGGAGCAATTCAAGAAAAATGAGCTACCATAATGAAATCTCTTCCAAATAGTGATACATTGTTTCACTCAGCTTCTGAACCATTTGAAGTTCCCCTTACAAAACTTGTGGAAATTATTTTAAATTGGCTTTGAAGAGTCAGCCGAGTCCTACATCCTAAACATGACTGCTATTGCTGAAGCAAGTCAGCAGGGACTACAGCTCGACTGTGCTCCCCAAACTCGATGCACATGCATTTCCTCCTACCTCAGTTCTGCCCTACTTGCTCTGTTAGCACTGCACTGGTGGGATAGCAGTGGGAGTGTCCTTGGTGTTCAACTGAGACAGAGGGACCAGGTAACACAGGGGTTACTCAAAGAGCCCACGTTAATGAGAAATTGCCCTCTTTTTCTTCAGATCTCCCAGTGTGGGAAAATTAGCACTGCTAATTGACATCATAAGCAAACACTTCTGCTTAATATTTTTATACAGATTGAAGGAAGCCTAGACAGAGGGGAAAAAAAAGAAGGCAAAGAACTAGCAAGTTCCAACAACACTAAAGGAAAGCAGCCTCTGCCTAATAGCAGAAGCAGCACACAGTGAGCAGAGCAGTGCCAATTCCCAAATCCAGGTATTTCCTGGAGAGCAAAGGTGCCAGGAAGCCCACTTAATTCATCCTCAAAGTGTGGCAAAATGTGACACAAATGAAACATTATGAAGAGAACTGAAGTCCTATGTCTGGCAAATCCCAGCACAGTTATCCCCTATACTTCTGCATCTTCTACCCCATTGGCTCAAGGGCCCAAGTGCAGCTGTGCAGTGTTAGTGTAAGACAGCAGATCCCTCTCCATGTCACTGGCATAAAATTAGTTAGAGAGTCTGCAGAATTACTCCATTTTGAAAACACAGCCACGACCTTAGATGCCGATTTTTTCACTATTTTGGTTTTTGTTTTCAATATATTAAAGCCTTGCTCAAGGTCTCCCTCTGCACTGTGAAATGAAACCAGTTAAGTGGACAGCTGCAGTAACTGCTTCAGCCCCCAGGCTGGGCTCCATCTGCAGAACAGATGAGATCAGACTCTGTACTCCTCCAAGAAAGGCACTATCAGCAAAAGACAGAACTACAGGGGAATGAGAAGCTTTCCATTACATCTGCCATGCAGTCCCCATGTACAAGAATGGAATGTCAATGAACCATGGCAATAACCTACACACCACAAATACCACAGAATGCAGCAAAATTTTAACAGAAATACTTTATTTTTTTGCTCTGTTTCTAGGTGCGCATTCATATTCCAGTGCCAATTGTTGCAAACAGTTTAGTTTCCAGGAAACTGCACCTCAATACAAGCAACAAGAAATAGCCGTATCACTTAATCTTCTGTAGGCCCTATTAGAGGAAGCAGTTTAAAATAACATTACACTTGGTAAAAATTACAATCTAAGCAGCAGCTTAGCAAAAAAAAAAAGNCTGCATATGCTGAATGTAGGCTGTGTAGCACCTTATAGGATGCCTAAGAAATGATTCAAGGTGTACATAAGAGATGCATCCCTTTGAAGGGACATCTGGAGGCCAGTAGGAATCTGTGGACTCCCAGGTCATTTCTAAGGGTCAAAAAAGGCAGTCTATCTTCCAGAGACTCTTTGATTGCTCCTGGATTTCAGAGGGCATTCAGAAGTTTAGGAATGGCTGCCTAGATTGCAAATGCTTGGATGCAGGCGCTGGGGATGTGGTCAGGAGGAAGGGCTGTCTGACAGCCAGGAAGCAGGACAGATCACGTGATTAATAAACATCAAACACTCCTTAGCATTTCTAGAAACTTGATGATCTTCCCACCTGAATGCCTTATAAGATCAACCTCCCCTGGGTAACAGCAAGCATTTTTTTTAATATAAAAAGACACAAAAAGGAAGATGGGTCACTTCACGATGTTTATGCTAAAGTGAGAAATAAGCTGACACAAACTTAGAGCTTTCTGCCAGACAGTAGTAAATAAACAGCCTGCCAAGCAAAGAAGAGACGATGAGATGGCAATGCCTGGCACCAGGCATGTACCACCCTCTCCCATACTATCCCAGTTTCACATGCTTCTTCCACCTCTAGGTGCCAAGTCTGACAGTGTGCTCCATTTGGCTTGGCTGAGGTGGAGGGCACACAGTCAAGAGCATTTCCTGGCACAGAAAAGGCATTCCTGAAAAACAGATAGCCCTAGCCACAGGAAAATAAAGAATAAGGGCTGTTTTAAACACCCGTAATTCCGTGAACCAAATCCTGTTCCTCTCCAGCGCAGACAGAGAGTTTGGCAGGACTGCTCACATTTCTGAATGCTTGTTGAACTATCCAGCCTACCTTGGACACACCAGACTGCCAGGCTGTAACTCTGTGAACAGAACCTGTATTAGATCTCTGTGTACTGTGATGAGAGATGCCTCTCTTCCCAAGCTCCAAGAGTGCATTTCCCATTGACCATACTAAAGAATCAATGTGGCAGAGCCTTTCAAAAGAGCCCTTCAGAAAGGAAAATGGCATTTATTCCCCTTCTCACTCCTGGCCTCACACGAAAGATCATCTACCTGTGCCCTTAGTAATTTAAATTACTAAATGAGAATATTTACAAGGTTCCTCAGTGGACAAAATGGATGAGAGAGAGCTTTGAACAGAAAGTAGTGAAAGAAAAAGTCTTACCACTGATTCTCTCATTTTTTCTGGGAGTGGATCTTCTGACGAATCTTCAAATCGTTGGCGTAGATAGTGAGGGACATATTTACACTGAATAAGGGACCTGTTTAAAAAAAATTCCTAATTAGGATACTTCTGAACATGTGTAACAGATACAAATATTCCTGATGGGCAGAGGAAGAAGAAAAGCCTCAGATTTCCTTCTTTATGTCTACATTAGCATTCTTATCTCTGTACAGCTGGAGATTGACACAAACCAGCTCTACCTGGTAGAGCCGGTAGATCAGGGCAAAAATTCCTTATTGGAATCTTGAGGAATCTCAGCAGCCCAATCAATATGATTCAGTCATTTAGAGGAATGGTAAGAATTCTGTGAAGCAGAATTCCAAATGGCATAGTGATACTGGCTGCACAAAACGCACTTGCTTGCTTAGCCCCACAGCCAGAGATCTAATTGCCTAGCTGCTTGTGGACCCCCACAGCCCTCATATCAGCCATACATCACAGTTTTCTCACAGAGAAATTCTCATAGGCTGTCCCTGAGCTATGGATCTATTGGGTCTCTCACACATCACAATGTTGGGACTTCTCCCCTTAATCTCCCTTGTTTGCAATGTCAGCTCTTAGCACACGCTTCCTTTCTTCAGTTACCTCTAGCAGACTGTGTCAGAGAAGAAAAGGAAGGATGGAACCTCAAACTGAGCAGCATAGCCTACTGCAGTAATCCTCAGCAAGACCTGGAATTCAGCCATCTTCCCAGCACATTAACTGTCCCTTCTCCTGGCCCCAGTGCTACCCAATGCACACTCTGCAATTCCAGTAGCCTGAACGTCCCCTCAACTAAATCACTGTCCTCCAATCTGGCAAGCACACAACTTCCCAGAGGGGAAAATCTGCTTCAGAGATTTTGGATAGTGCTGCTTAAAAAGCACCTGCTCTGCCAGGGATCTGACTGAAGCACTTCATTCATATACAGGACTGATACCAACCACGGTGAGGAATTTCACCACACCACAGTACTTTCAGGAAGCAACCCCTGTGGTTCTGAAACCCAGGCATCCCTCTGGCTGTGTGCTGTACAGAGTAATCAGCAGATAACATTTACAGGCAACTTACATCAGCACAGATGGGTCACTGCTTTGTCTGCTGAGGTGATAAGAAAGTGCAACTAGCAGACCACAGAAAGCAGAAAACAGCGCTGGAATGTGCTGAGCATCCCAGGGTTCCTGAGAGGATGACAGAAAGCAAAGTTAGGAATGCAGAGCTTAAACAGCCTAAGTAAGTAGGTTAAGCCATATATCATACATGCAGTGTTACATGCACAACATCTAACTTCATACACCATCTGCCCGAGACTGAAAATCCTCCTTCATGTCAAAGTTTATTACTGTGAAAAAACCTTGCAATTAAAGGCATGTTTTGTGTTCATATCATGCAACTCCCCTAAAATCAGCAATTAGCTAGGAAACCACATGAAAGGCAGGTTTTCTTTCCTCTTCGATGAAACATTAGAGGAAAATTCTCATTAAAATGAGATCCGAGTGAAATCAACTGCAGTGTATTTACCTACACGCTAAATTGGTATGCTGTTACTTGACCTGTAGCCAGACTGCATGTAACAAAAGACAGTATCACCTAGATCAGGCAGTGGGGTTTCTTTCAGACATCTTCCTGCTGCTTTGTGCATTACACCCCGGCCCTGCCTGGATGCTAACAAGGAGAGGGAGAGCACTTGGCACCGTGGTGACATCCCCGAGCAAGTAAACAAGAGACAATTGACACACTTGCAGCACACTCTGGATGTAACTGAGATGAGAAACTCTCTCCGGGGGACTTAAACAGCAAAAACTGGCTAGAAAGAATACGAGAAAAAACATAAAGCTCAAGGAACACTTATCAAGATCAGCTTTATCTGTCAAGTCCTCAGGTACAAATTAGGGATCCTAAGACATACTTGTGAGTCTTATCTGTGAGGAACACAAATTTCGTCTGTGAAGGACACAGAAACTTGGATCAAATCCACAGGCATTTCACTTACTAGCTCTGTTCCTTGCCTCCACATAACTTCTACCTGACCAACCAAATGTGAACTCACCAGATCCTGGCATCAGAGCACTTTCTGGACAGGTTTTGAGAAGCAATGCTTGTAGGATCTGTGAAACTTTAAGCTAGTGCAAACGAGACTTCTTCTGCATGGTTATCTCTTGCTTTAAAACTTAACAGTTAGTACAGGACCAATGTTTTCAGAAGATAAAGTAGGTTTGTTAGTCTTATTTTGCTTAGTTATATACACGATTTCTTAGCATGTTAGGAAAAACTCAATTTCTTTCAGGTGCAATGAATGCCTAAGACAAACTAATTTTCTTTTAAGTGTCAAATATCTAACCCACTGCAGCATGGAATTTTGCAATTTAACTCTGAAATTCTTGCTATCCTAAGAGTAGTACCAAAAAAGTGAAATTTTCATTCCAAGAATCATCTTCCCCTCCTCATACAACTGAACATCACAAAGATGAAAGACAGAAGAGCCTATTTCTCTCAAACAATCCTACTGAAAACAGTAATTACAAACTAAAGAAAGATTCACATGCTATTACTGAAATAAACCCGCACCATTTATCTGACAATTTAAACTTTACCTGCTTATACAATCCTGTTCTTCATCTCATTGTTCCCAGTTTTGGGGCCAAATATATTTTAGGTTAGCTTTTCCCATGCTTAGTCTCCTGCCATATTCAATTCAGATTCTTCAAAACACTGAAGAAAATTAACTGGAGCCAAAATGTTCTGAAAATGCCTGAATCACAGCCTATCCAAACATGCTTTATGTTTTCAGGGCAATACAACTGTGTACAGATCCTCCCAGCAGCTTCTAGAGCATGACTGCCCCTTTGCCTTGCAACTCCTTTTGAAAACAAAATACTGTCAAGAGTCAAGAAATATTCTTGATACTCAGATTCATCAGTAGCCAGTTGAAAAATCATTTCACCCTCTTTCTACTATAAAGCTGTACACGTCCCCACATTACTGTCTCAGGAATCCTATTTCCATATTTTCTGCATATTACACATAGCTTCTGTGTGGCCTGTGCTCCAGGTCCAAACTGCCATTGTCCCCTCAAAACTCAGACACCAGGGAGCCAGGAAAGCAGGCAGGACAGGCATCAATATTTGCTATGTGCCTAGAGAACAGGATTTTCCAGTAAAATGCAACACAATGTTGTGTAAAAGACAAGGATGAACAAAGGTGTCATTTCTCCAGTATCAGCGTGATGTACCCTCTCCTATTTTGTCATTTTCCTCCCCCACAAATGATGCCTGGTAATTTCAAATCAAAAACAAAACAAAACAAAACAAACAATATAGTTGATAATTGAACAATGATTCTTCTCAGTGGGAAAAAAGGAATGACAAGTTTTACTCTTGGAAGCTGGTATTATCTATCATACTAGACAGAGACTTTGACTTCCCAGTTTACCTCATTGGGTTGAGGTGACATGTAGTGCTTTCATATATGGTTTTGACTTCGATGCAGACACTCACGTAGTCACTTTTAAAAGAAGTGAAACAGATTTACAGGGTTAAGGATTAAAGTCATAAGTTATAACACACCCAGTGGTGGGAGTGGGGGTGTTCCATTCCAACCACAGAATTGCTTAATCCCCAAAAAATTCACTAAGAGGGGAGATAAAGGTGTCTCTAAACTTATGAGCCTTTTACCACTGCTAGAGGTGAGAAGGTAAATGTATTTTTAAAAAGTAGTGTTAGTAGTCTTCTGTCCTACATTATTTATCCTTTTAACTTCTTTCTTCTCCTTAGAAAACACCACATAGCATACTTATTTTTCAAAGATATGCTCAAATAAATCATATGTTCTACTCCAGAGACAGAAAGTGCTCTGAACAGAGAACCAATTATGCTAAGTAGAAATTCTTGTTACCTTTTTTTCTTTCCAGAGTATTCCTCTCAACTCAACAATAACTTTGCAGATTGCCTCAGTGAAGGTGCATCACTGAAGGTGAAGGCATTGGCATAGTGGCTGGGTTTTTAAACATGGAGACAAAGTCCAATTGGCCTTTACACATCCAGTTTTCCACTCCAATGACTTCACCACTATTTACAGAGTCAGAGAATGGTTTGGGTTGGAATGGACCTTTAAAGGTCATGTACTCCCTCGTGCAATTCAATCAAACTTTCTCCTTACCTCCACAGCCCTGCTTCATCATGGATCTGTGCCATTGCTCACATATCAAGCAATAAGCAGGAAGTGCTGATGGTCAACCATTCCACACGTGTATGGTAAAGATGGAAATAAGTACTATCATCCTATTTCTGAACGTCTAAAACACTGTCTTTCTGAAAGAGATTGTAAAAGGCAGCCCTCCTCACCCCCCAAATTAAGAGAAAATAGAGAACTTGTTCTCTACAAGGCTAACTATAAGCATAACACTATATTACCATGGATACTCCTTTCCAGTGAACACTAACAACCAAAATATGTGAATGAATAGCCTCAAGTTACACAGATTAAAGACAAATTCTAGGAAGAGATGCCCAACAGCCTTATCTTCCTATCATCCATGGAAAACAAAGCATTATTTTCACAGATGTTCTCCAAAAATATGACAAGTGATAAATTACCAGAATACAGGTAACTCCACACTCCAAGTAACACTCTCTCTCTTTCTCTGCAACTGCTGCTGTTTTGGACTGTATTTTCACTGCTGAAATTTAAAATCCATAAGGACTGGAATGATAGAGGGGTGTCCATTTACGTCCACACACCACCACCTTACACAACCAGATCCCAGTCTGTGGCTAGAATTCTTTGGCTAAAAAGCATGATGAGAAACAGCTTCAGGCAGGAAGCATGGATACTCATGTTTCACATGATGGTGAGTTTATCCTAAAGGAATAGTGCAGATTTCTACATTCCTGTACAGTGACACACAGTGAGAGCAACCCTGGGCCATGTTGGATCCTACAGGCATAATTTCTTTTTTCTATCTGGAAAATAAGTTCTTACTATACATAGAAAACTAAGACTGTAACTATTGAAGTTATATCTCAGTGCAAGACTTGACTATGGCTGCAAACTTCACTTAATGAAAGGCATGCCTTGTAGCAATACTTTCCAAAATTAACACCCCTAACAGCTCTTGCTTCAGCCTCAGGGGTCTCTAAATTGGAAAAAAAATGCCTCCAAAACCTCCAGAAGGACTGAGATAATTTTATGCAGCAGAAATAAAGATGTCCAATAATGTTATACTTCTATTTTTTGTCACTTAAATATCCAGGAATTCTGTCTATACACATGACCCCATTCAGTGCTGTCTAGAAATTTATTTGGGCAGTCTTAGCAGATAGAGGAAGATGTAAGCTTGCAACTCCTTCCCACCATAAACCCCTAAAACAAATATTTCAAAATTCTTAATACACAGATGAAGACTACATCACTGAAGAGAAGCAAGAAGCACTGTTATTCAGATTAATGACTTTCAAACTCATTAAACAAACCAAACTACATCAATGTGAGCTGAGAATAGTTTAAAATCCACACAGGATTTTTAGTAACTGTCTATTGAAGCAATAAATAAGCCACCAGAAAGTACTTTCTTCAGGTATGAGGTAATGGAAACTATGTAACTTACATTTCAAAAAACATACATTTACACAGAGCTGGAAGAAGCTGGTGTGCCACATATGAATACATTCACATCAGTTTAATTTTTCTGACCCAAGTCCAAAAATCTAATTTTTTTTTTCCCAGGCTGATTAAGATAAACCACAAGTTCCATACCAAAAAAAAAAAAAAAAAAAAAAAAAAATTTTCTGGATGACAAGTAATTAACTGGTTCTGGATAGATTTCAAATCCAAACCAACTGATATGAACAGAAGGCAGAAGACAAGGACTGACTGATTCCAGAAACATTCAGGGATGTGCTCTTCTGCCCCACAGCAAAACCCTGGAACACTGGAATGCTAAAGACTGATATCAGGATGGCTAAATTCCAGAACAAATATTTGTAGAAAAAGTAAGAGGGCATACCTGACTTTTTTTTTTTAAACATCTCTTAAATATTTGGGCACGGACCACAAAACAGATGGAGCAGGAGACACAAATCAGTACATCATGAAATACTAGTCAAGTGAAAAAGATGGCACAGAAATTCCCATGTCTCCAATCTGATGGATGTAATATCTCAAAAATAAAAACACCTCCTCCTGGAAAAAGAGAAAATCTTTTCGTATATCAAAGCTAAGGTAGCTATTAGAGCTGCCAATTTCTGTTCAAGATTACAGGACTCAAGATGAGATCAAAAATAAAGCCAGGCTGAAGTGAACTCATGTAACGTTAAACTAAGCTCAGTTACTCAAAAGCTTCAAAAAAGTAGTGTGTTGAAAAATTGCTGCTATTGGATGTAAGAATCCAAGGAATGAACAAAAGAGCTGACAAAACCATGCTTAAGATTTAGAGCCTTGTATTAAGCAAAAGTAAATGAAAGTTCATAGAGGACATGGAAAGAAGGAGTGATGATATCATTAAATAGAGGTCTGGGAGATAAAGGAATTTCAAAGCAAGCAGGAGAAACTCAGGTCTTTGCACTTCAGAATCTAAGACATTTACCTACTTACTTGCCTGAAACCAGATTTACAATATTGTTATATGCAAGGATGGATAAGCAGCTGGTGTCCTATCACTTATGATACAAGTGAGTCATGGCATAAGATTTATGAAGGGATGCTCTACAACACCTCAAAGCTGTAACCAAACCACCTTTGCATCACTGGGCTAGCACAACAGTAAAACAGAAATCTGTCCATGTGACTTCACATCATCACCACAGGGAACAACTCCTGTGCACCAGCCAGGGCAGACAGAGACTTGTAAACCTGTTCCAGTCCCAACACACTGCTTTCACTGTGATGAATAATGTCCTGCCCATCAGTCCTGGAGGCCTCAAACACACGGACAGAGACCAGCTATTTTGTGCTCATGGTATTTATGGAGAAATTATCTGTTGTAATTTCAGATGCAATACTTTGTACTTCCTACTGTGAACAATTTTGGGTTTCTTTTTTAGTGACAGCTTTACAGAAAATGAAAACTGATCATCCCAGCAGTAGCACCACCAGAGGAGCTCCTGACACACTGCAGACCCACAGCTCCTCCACACCAATATCAAGCAAGGGCAAAGCTGCTCAGGAGCACTATGAGGAGGGGAGCTCTTGCCAGGTGACTGCAGCTGGGACCCCTCTGCTTCCCAGTCACCTCTGAGCAATGTTCCTTTCTCTCCTCCATGTGTCCAAGTCACACAGCACACACACAGGTGTTGCCATGTTGCAAAGAGTTTGTGCCTGTCCTGGGGACAGACAGTCCCTGATTTTAGTTGAGTGAAAGTGCACATTTGGCCACATAACACACACCCCAGGTCTGCCAGGTGAGCAGTGTGCAGCCACTCCCCAAAACACGTCATATGCTTCTGATCAATCCCTGTGACGGCACATGGCAGCAGCCTGGTGCCTGACACCTGACACAACACGCACCCTCACTGTCCATACAAGACTAGAGATCTGTCCATCCTTTTTTAGGTGCTTTGTCCGTTTTAGCCATGAGAGAGAAATATTTCTGGTCATGTGATGGCAAAGGCACTGCAAGGTCATTCAGAAAGAGTGACAGGGCCAGATGAACTTGTTGGACATGCCAAACACTGTCTGCAGGTCACAGGATGAACTGGCAACTGAGAATACTGTATAATAATTTTCCTCAGGCAATTTACCTGAATGAAAATCCATGAGGATTATTAAGTTAAACTGTTAAGTTAAACTTACTTAGATGTAAGCTGAATTATATGTCTATACCTCAGCTGCTTTTTCATAAAGACTATCAGTTTATCTTGTACAATATTATTCAACAGCAAAATCAGTCTGGACAAGGCACAGGACCTCAGCAGAGGCCTATTAGTCTCACTTCTCAGAGCTGATATATTCACATGCTAAAAGTTACCCTGAGTACTTACACCGCCCTGTGGACAGGCCCCAAAACAATTCCTACTTCCTAATTTTCTAAAACTGAAGTTCTAGAGCAAACAATTAATCACTATGAATTTGCTATTCTAAACTAACTTCAAAATCTGAGCATGTAAATCAAACTACTGCATGTATGTATATATAGCTTATGCTCTAAAAAAGAACAAGAAAAACTCACTTAACAACACAGATTTATTATAAAATAAAAATTGCTTTTATTTTAATAGAAAAGGAAAATAACACGGTAAATTAATTATTCTTCCAATGAACTTCTTCAGGAGTAATATACTTCCTTTCAGAATAATTAATGTACACAGAGAAGGCAGGTTAGACTATTTCACCCTGCAAGATTATAACTAGAACACAAGAACTAAGGAAGGAAAGAGTCAAGCCTGATACCACTGGAATGTTCTTCAGGCTGGGCATTTGATGTGAGCAATTGTTCACCAGTAAAAAGCACAAAATCACTTAGAGATCCATTCTCCTCTGCAATTTATTTCAGGAAATAGAACTCTGGTAGTTACACCTGCTGAGCTATTAGATGTTCTGCCAATAAATAGAGTTGACATTTGAGGATGCTACATTTCAGCCAAAAAAATACACTTTGCAACCCAGAAGTCCTCTGCCAAATAAAGTCTATCATGTTTCCCTGCCCTGAAAATTTTTGATTGTGGTAATTTTTTTTTTTTTTTGACCTCCATAAATATTGAAAATTTTGCTCTGTTGGTTTTGGCAAACTGACTAAAAGTGAAAAGAGCAAAATAAGAATAAAAAATAAATAACAGCTATAAAGTGCTAGTATGGAAGAGTTGCTCCTTGTAGCTTAAAGAAAACCATGTTACCACTGTTGTGCAAACACCTCAGTGAAACAGACTACAGAATTTGCTCAGTTTTCAGTTAAACTCTACAATTTCTAGTGCACCAAAAATTAAAATCTTCACTTGATTAAGATCATAAATAGCTGCTCATTACATATCAAAACAGTTCTAGTTACTTACACCACCTTTCACAGTGGGCCCTATCCAGGATCAGATTAAGCCAATTCCTACTCTTCCTCCATTAACCAAAGAATCATTCTCCTGCAACATTACAGACATCAGTTGAAAATAAAAATCTCTGGACCTGACTGAAGAACAAGGAGGGTTAACATAAGTACTTATTTCATAACTTCTAAAAGAAAGAATCTATGAAATTTCAAGCACCTTGGTAGACTGGAAGCTGAAGCAAGAGGAATCATCTTTACATGCTTTAAATTAACCTTCTCAGAAGTGCCTTTACCAGAACAGTACCATTACAATTCAAATTAACTCTAACTTCTATGTGAACAGAAAGTCTGAACTTAATATTAGTAATTTAAAACAGATATCTTGTAAATCTTTCACAGCACTCAACTTCAGGGTAGCATTAAAAGCGTATTTCTAAGCAGTTTGAAGCCTAATCCACAAGGAGATTGCTTATCTACAAAGCCACCTGCATGCTGTAATTTAAAGTATTATGCTGAGAAAAGAGTTTGTAGACTATTTAAAGTGGCTTTTTTTTCCCCCTACTGCTTACAAAAAACATTTTTGAAGTATCCATAACACAACTTCCCTGACCTCAACTAGTGAATCACCCTCCACAAACCTTAGGGAAAAAAAAATCCTTCCCCAGGTATTTCCCTGTTTAACAGTAGTTTAACTCCTGCCTTCCATGTAGCTCTTTTCATTTTTATCATTGTTTCTCATCCCAGTTACCGATTTTCTCCCTCTGCTCATCCCTAAGGAGAGCCTCCTCCAACCCAGCTGCCAGTTTCCGAATCACTAATATAGTTGGAAAACAGTAGCAGGAATACTGGCTACTTTAGGAGACTGCTTAAGGAGCAGTTAAACTTTGTAGCATCAATCACACAGCTGGGTCAGGTCTAACCAATACAACTGAAACTGGGTGAGCCAGGTGACAGGAGATTCTCTGGGAGAACACCACACGTTCAAAGACATTTAATTTCAAGTGTCTTAACACAGCAGCTGAGTTGCTGTAATTTATTTTGTAAGGACTCAAGCCACCCAGGGGCAAGATAAAATGGTAGTCTACACATTTTACCTTACTATTGGGAGTGGTTAAGAACACACAGCCAGCTCTGATCATCTGCAAGTGACCATTAAGGCATTATAATTGTCCTTTTTTGATTTAAGGCTCTTATTCAAAATTTCAAGTGAAAAACTGTTAAAAGCCACTATATAAATGCAGATGTTCCTTAAAGAATTCCCTTCAAGGAGCATCTGACCACCCCTCTCATCTGTGTAAATCACCAGCCTGGGTGCTGACATGATGCATCCTTGGCAGCTGCAGAACGTCATATTGGGATCTCTGTGTGTGTGCTGTGCATGCGTGCCACCACAAAGCTTCCTCTGACACGCGCCCACAAGATGTCAAGGGCAGCTTGTAAATCCCAGCACATCCTGGTGCACCCCTGCATGGACACTGACAGCATCCAGCCCTCAGTGAAACACTGTCAAAAGGCTGACCCTTACAGGATAAATTTTATTACAAGTCTAACATGAAATTTTGGTCTTGCTGTGGTCATTGGGAATTTTACAGCCAACTTGAAGGCAGACAAAATTTCTTTGCCATTTTTTAAATGTCCCATGTAGAGGACATAGGCACTGTACATTAAAATATATATTAAAAAAAAAACCCAAACAAGAACCAAAAACAATTTTGAAGAAAACTTTAGATTTAATATTGCGCAAAATTGGGAATCAATCACTGGTAAGGGAACCAGTCCCATGCCAGCATAGAGAGCTGTGGTACACCTGTATCCTAAGCACCATCTACAACTGACTCTCCCCATCTGAAAGTCTCAACAGAGCAAGAGAAGGCACAAAGTGGGGTGACTAACTTAGCTACTTCTGAGAAAGCAGCTGCTTTACAGGGAGACACAAAAAAGGCTAGGGGTCTTCAGCTTAAAGAGATGGCTGAGGGGGGATATATCTGATGCCTACAAAACTAAAAAGGCAGCAAATGAAATTGATGCAGACCAGGTTTTACACAAACCCTACAATACTAGGCATCAGGAAGACTTGATGAAATTAGCGGATCAGCTTAAAATCAATGAAGGACAGCATTGCTTTGCACAGAGCACAGTGAATGTCTAGAATTTGTTGGCACAAAGCTGTGGAGTCAGGATCAGCACATGCAGGAAGGGACTTGACAAATTCATAGTCAAGTCCACAGACACCAAATGATATAAGCACACTCTCCAAAAGCCCTAGTGTAACAGTTGTGGGATATTAGGGAAAAGAGTGGCAAACTCAGTCATCTGGCTTACTTGCATTAGATTCCTAAATTGCATTTTCCTCTGGATGCAGACCCATTAATTAGTTAGATGGTCCATTGCTCTGCTCAACATTTAAGTTCTTAGGCATGTTGTTATGAAGCAACAGCAAAAACCTTACTAGGACTTATGAGCAAATTTGGCGTGGCTATGCAGGTCAACAGAGACTGCAGTTTTTGAAGTCCAGGCTGCTGTTCATGTTTGTAGAGAAAATTCAGTGGATCATTTCAGACTGATATATATAAGAGGCAAATAATCACAGGTATTAGACACACATTTACTTCAGAATTTCTGTTACAGTTTCGGTCTATTTCAGTGTAACTAACATGCAGAAACTGAAGCAGGGCTTGCAAAGCTTATCTTGATAAACAATGACAATATAGGACCAAAGAATACTAGTCTCCCTAGATTATGTGAATTTCCAGCATGAAATTTTGAATTGTTACAGTGTTGTTTTTCTGGCTTACCTTCACTGCACTGAAGCAGAAGGCATATAGGACAATCAGAACAACAAAGCTTCGGGAAATGCTGTATAGTGCAGATACAAACCCAGCTGCAGCTGAAATAGAGACATGTGGTAAGTGGGAAGAAGGAGGAAATTTGTTTCTGACCTAAACTAAGATGACAGTGTAGATGCATCTCAATCTTCCCTGTTACTTAAGCTATAATGAAAAACAAACAAAAAAACCCACTACCAACAAAAAATCTCAATGCTTCATCTCTCAAGGGCCATCTTTATTCTCTGACTGAAATAACACAAAAAAAAATTATCACACATCAAATATCTTGTCAATATGCCTTTCTGTGGAAGGATACAAACCTTTTTTTCTAAAAAAGAAAAAGAAAGTTATAGGTTTTCTTTCTAAATTTGTATAGTAAAGATTCACATCACCCATGCCAGGAAAGAGTTGTTTGATATCAACCATATTCTGCAGTCTATAGTTCTGAAAACTTGCATACAACTTTTCAAAAGCAAAAGGAAATCTAATCAAGTGGGCATCATAAGTATTCACTCCACCATTAGATTAATAGTATTAGCTTTTTGAGCTTTAATATGCACTGTGCTATGTAACATGCAATAATATATTCTAATCTGAGGTTATAAGCCCAGAAAAGGATAGCTCAGGCTGCAGATGGCTACTTACCAGAACCACCAAAAAGCAGCATGTCTATTTGTTCCAAAAGATATATGCAGAAGGTGTTGATTTGAGGGAAAAGTCCAAGAAGAGAAATTGCAGGAAAGCAATATAAAAACACTAAGGAAAAAAAACAACAAAGGAAGTATTTTAGAACACAGTCACATGTCCGATGTACAGAAAATGGAGAAATATGCATAACAGTACAATACGAAATTGTTACAATAAATTCTGAAGATTATTCAAGTGAGCATACCTTAACCTTAGCAGCAATGATTACACTTTCCTCCTCACGTATTCAAAATAAATAATGTTATTTTACACATAAGAAACTGAAGTTCGGAGTTAACCTTAAGACTGATTTTGGATGGAAAACGGTGACAGAAAAAATAGCATTACACAGCCTCCTTACTGCTTCTCAGATACTTTCAAGATTATATTTGTTCCTTTCAAAGTAGAGAAATTTTAATTTGCAGACTTTGGAACTTCTTCCTTGAATCTGAGATGGTTCAAGCACAGCTATAACAAATCAATGTAAACAAAAAAATATTTTAATGGTTGAGATCTGAAATGTCTTGGCTATCACAATATCCTGGCTCTACCAGCAGTCAAGAGCAGACACTTATAAAAATTGGACAAACCTATAGTGAAACTTCCTCAGAATATTCCACCAGCTTCCAGCAGAATTGACTTCAACTTCGCAGTAGTGAAAGAACATTAAAAACAGGAAAGAAATTCAGGGGCAGACCCCAGTCTTACAGCTTTACATACTCTCTTTCTGAACAGAAATGCTAATTTTAATGCTAATTTAAATGGTTGTCTCATAGAAAAGGAAAAGCAGGAGTCATAATTCAGGTAATCATACCACTAGCCTTATGCTCTGTTCACTTCCAGCCACTCCTCCTTCCTATCCGCTCACTCTTAGGTCCACCATAGAAAATGCTAAGCAAGGCTGTCTAGCAAAGCATCTAAACAAACTTGACCCAGGTGTAAACTTTCAAGGATATACACACACATTTAATCATATTCTTACTGCTTCATTGTACTAGTACCACAATGTTCTGAATGGCAGAGAGAGATGTGTGTCAGCCACTCTTCCTTGTAAACAAGTATGTCTTTGTTATTTTAGATCCTAGGAAGACTGCAGTTTCCTCTTATTCATACTCATAAAAAGTAAATTAAACAAATCACTAGTACAACTTATTCCCCTTTCCCTTGGTCTGATTTTTGAGAAGGAAACAAAGGGATTTGTGTTCTTTGCTGAACGCTAATTTCACATCTGCCAGCTCATCTTACTAAGGCCTCTTGCACTAAAAGGAAACAAAACACCAAGTTTGATCTGACAGCTCTTATCTTCACCACATTATAAGCTACTGCTTACTGTAAATCTTGCCAAGGAAGTCCAACACAGGAGAGAAAACGGCATGCTCAAGGGTTAAACACAGACAGCACTCGCTCAAGTATACTTGGACTCACAATGCACCTTCAACACTGCTTCCCACTACTGGCACACATTACTCCCATGCCAAAAAATGACGAAACGCTCTCTTCTCTGTCTTTTACATACAAATGCCAATATTAAATTCCTCTTCCTTTATTACTCTGCACAATTTTATATATTCCACCAAGTCATGCCAAGTCAAGCAGGGACCACTCTTGAAGACTGGAAATGGCATGACAGAAACTGTTCAGCAGGCCATGTCGACTCACCATGGATCAACTATCCCCAAAAAACACTGCTGAAACTCTCAGAAGATATTCTTCCTTGGGCAGAGGACTTGCAGAACTGCCAGAACTTATCTTAGACCTACTGACTTAAAGCCCAAATGACTGCCTTGGCTGTAGCAACCTCAAAAAAAAGTGGAATAAGAGCAGGGGAAGGAAGGATGAGATAAAAGACTTGACAGTACACCAATAAATATAGATACAAATGTAAACAAGGAGGGAAAATTTAGTTGACTGTAAAACTGTCCTCACCTTACCCAGTCTCTATTAATACCTTGACCAACTCTAGCAGCTTCTTTAGCTAAGGCAGCTTAGTCTATCTCATCCTGCGCCGAGGAGCATACCGGAGAGAAAAATAAACAGTTGTCACCTACAAAAGGATTGACCTTAGAAGCAGCAGGTCCCCTTGTGGGAAGCAGACAATAAAAGTAACTGATTAATCCTTTGAAATTGCATTATGAATTCCAGAGAGAATTTCTTTAAGCATCACACATTTTCATACAGACCCACAACAACTTTAAAAGCTGGACCATTAAGAGATTGCTATGAGAGCTGCTGTCTTTAACACTGCAGTTTTCCTCTAAACAAGCACCTATCACGTAAACATGAGAGGGAAACACATACTATGACTTTGGAAAATTTGTGTCTTTTGAGAAACGTAGAATGGCAACATCACTGCAAACATTTTAGACATTTAATATATCTGAGTAGTAAAACATGTTTTTTTCACAAGGTAAACAAAAAGCATTATTTCAATAAAAATGAGTCTTTTTGTATTCCCACTCCTAGACATAGGAGACCATAACATTCATAGGCTTTCTTCCCTTGATAGAAGAAGCTCAGTCATTGTTAAAAGGAGCAGGCAGAGGACCCACTATCACAAAAATTTGCCACCTCCTTATTCTTAAATTTTCTGAGATGTCTGCCAAATAATTTCATTTACCTGTTGAATTTTTACATGGTTGCATCACAAGAACTATCATTTATAAAGTGCATAACTACTTTTGTCACTAACCACACCTGTAGCTCCCAGAGACTGCAGTTGGTTCTGTCTGTGCCTTACTTGCACTTCATATGTTAATCTAGCAAAAATGTTAACTGAAATAAGTAATTCAAGAGAAAAACCATAGTCAGAATTAAACTCATGAATCCCCAACTAATATAAATAAATAGGAGAATCATCACCAATTTAAAATAAAACAGAATCAGATCATAAGTGGATTGAAAATAAATGAAAGTGCTAGAAACCACGTTTCATAAGTAATTAGGTTACACATACTACAAATTTGCAACTATTTTCTTTTATGACCTTGTTTCAAGACTTTTATTAGAGTATGATATGCAGCATCACACTAGCTCTTTGGTACATTCTATGATTTCCACAGCTTTTCCTTTTTATCTTAATAAACACCTGAAAAAAAGGCTTTCTCTTCCTTGGTATTTGCAACACACAGTCAAAAATCGCTTGATTTCCTAACATATCAGCTCCAAATACCACAATAAATTATTATGAAAATATAAACTAGAGAGTCACCATATGATGACAGAAAAATAAAAAGATATAAAAAATACCTAGCAAATAGGCAGAACTGCAAGAGAGTAGTAAGACTTTATTGGCTTTCTTCTAGACCAACTTACTTCATTATTTTATAGCCCAAACCAAATACTTCTGTAACTTCATTACCTAAGAGAATCTACACTAAAAGTGCAGCAAGATGCCACAGGATGCCCAACTCCCATGGCTTACAGAGGTCACTGCACTGTGAACAACTGCAAGGATTCACAGCAGCCAGAAGTGAGGACTCCCATAGAGACAAAGCAAGGAATAGCCAAAGCACAGCACCAAACATTACTTGAACCAATATACCTCAGCCAAATAAGAACAGGTGATAAGCAAAGGGAAGGAGTTTCTTCTCTCTTTCTCATTTAACACATGCCAGCTGAGGAGATGAACCTGTATTATTTCCTCTCTCCCCCACCCCCTCCTGCTTCGAAAACATGCTCTGCCATCTCTTTTGAGACCAGCCAAAATTAACACATTTATAACCACACTTTGTTTTCTTATACTGGTTGCTATAGTTTTTCATTTATCTCTATCCCAAGTGTCATCTACAATTCTTGTTGAATTATTTATCAGCATTTTTACTGCTCACCTTTGACAGACAGAGAAAATAAGATGTAAGGAGGAATGTAAATGAGACCAAATGAAAGAAGCTAATTAAAATAAGTGAGATGCATCTCTTCATATTCCCTTGTTTCTGGGGAGAAGAACTGGGAGCCATAGTACCCACGTTAAGGACCAGGAGGCTTTCCTAAAAATAGTATGCCTTTCAGGCAGTAAGTCTGACCTGAGTATGGCAAAAAGCAAGTACAACAGTCACAGGTGAACAAAGAGCTTGAAGGTCACACACTATATCACAAAAAGTTCTTTCTTCTACTACAGCAGGTTTTCCTGGTTCTAAATTCACAAACAAACAGGCCATCTTTGGTACACTATAGCACAGCTTTCTGGAAAATTTTCACGACTTTTACAGTAAACCTCACATTTCCTACTTTGTACCTTAACAGTATGGCACTATTCATGGGAGTCCAGCATGTGTATGGGTGGCTCAGCTGGTGAAACATCACAGTTACAGACTGTAAGTGTGTGCAACAGGAAGTGTCCTGACAGAATAGGGTAGTGTCAGCTGTGGCCACTGCAAACTAGTGCCAAAGGACATTCAGATACTGTCTTGGGGCAGTATCTGAATGTCCTCAGCAACCTCAGAACATGATTCTAGAAGGAAACAGGTTGAAAGAGCTACTGCAGAGTGGCTGCTGCACACTAAGTGATCACATGGACAGTATGATTAAACTAAACCAAGATAAAGCACTTTCTCCATGATCAGAAGATCGATGTCCATCTGAGGAACTAGCATGGATTAGCTTCCAGGCATTAAATTTAAAACTCGAGTTTTTCTGCAGTAACTGCTCCACACAGAGCAGCCCTTACAAAGATTAACTGCATTTCACAGATGATGATTTTTGCTAATAACATCAGTGATTTTCAGTTTTCTACGGAGACATTTCTATGAGCCTCATTTCATTAAGAACTCTTTACATGAGGGAACGCTGCCAGCTGCCCCCCGCCCCTGTTTTAAGTCATTCCAAATGTTTCTCTCAATTTGAGTTGTGCCTCCATAACTTGCATTTAATTGCCAGCAGCATGGGAAAACACAGACTAATGCTTAATTCCTTTCTGAAGTCCTAGGAAAAATATTGACTCACCTATTACATGGTCTCTGGCTGACTGGAGAGATCTGGGTGAAAAGAGCTTCAGGCCATACATCGTATAAACAGGAGGATTTGTGTCTTTAGATCCAGCATCTAGCAGCAAAATAAGGCCACACAATATACAAAAATATACAGGTCTGCTGTAGATTATGATTTTATTGTGTCCCTGGAAGAAAAAGCCAAAAAGTGATAATTTTGTATTCATTCTCTTACTGCATGCACTGCACTAACCTGGAGAGAGGGTCAGGGTCAGACAAAATATTTTAATGACTTATACATAATAATTAGTGATAAAAATATTACAAGGTATTTTATCTTCTCCAGAGGAGACTTTCAAAAGGCACAATGAGCAGTTAAAACTGACTCCAATGCTTTTGAAAACCTAACCTTCTGGACCTTTCAAAACTTACTAATTCCAGGAGTCTTCATTTTCTGTGGAGAAAAAAAACTCAATCTGTCTGAATCTTTCTTTTCAACAGAAAAAGAAATTTTCCCTATATTACCTTTATTTTAATGAATATCTGCTTCAGGTAGCTTGACTTTTTTTTTTAACTTATGAAATATAAAATTAATGTAATTTTTAATTGAATCCTGGGAAGAAAAAATATAGTAGAGCACATCCCTGGTGAGGTGTGGGGAAGGATTTTTTTTCACCAACTTATTTTTTTTTGCTTCTTTGAACCACTTGACAGCAAATCAGCATGCCTTCTGAACGGGGGGGACACTCATCAGCAGTTTCCGGTCTGCTTCTCATGATGCACTTTGAAATGATGATCCAAAGGAATTACGATGTGGAAGGAATCTCATCTGATGTCTTTCATACACATCTCTTACGCAATTGATTCCCACTAATCCTACAAAACACTGTTGTGCAGGCTGCAGGAAACTAACAGGCACTTAAGAAAAGCCTTAATAGTTCTCCTGGTGGCAAGCTTAAGGATAACTAAGACGTTTTACACACTCATAAGTCAAAAGATTGCTTGAGAGTGAAAAGCCAGGAGCAATGTGACAAGAACCCAAGTTTGCCTTGCATAAAGCTGCTGTTCAACTGTTCTTATTTGAAAAATGTAACATAAGTGAGTATAATAAAAGATCATGTATTTATTGAGTCTACTTACTGACTTCAGACTGGGGCTGTGTTTGTTTGGCTGCCAGCCAAGCTCATATGTTAGATTGCTGTTAACTGATCTGTACTCTCTTTTGGGATCAATCAGTTAACAAGGTGGCAGATTACAGGGAAATGG